>CM053787.1:85666607-86109107 GCA_028749045.1 Cupressus sempervirens | reverse complement strand
AAATCAAACCTACTATGAAATTATGATGTTTTCTATGTATTGGTTATGTTTGAGGTTTGGGTGGTCCTAGAGTGTTGACTAATTTAGGATGTTTACCAAAGGCTCGGGGGTTATGTGATTGTGTTGTGATATTTTTTGATCTTGATCTTTTATACCCAACCATGCTAATGTGATGGTTTGCTCTATGATATGATTGTATTTACTACTTGTTATTGTTCCCAGTTTCCTTGTGTGAAGCTGAGGTGTATGTTTATGAGATACCTGACTTAACCATTTTCAAGTCATCAATCAGTTATATTTGATTTGCTTTTCAGTTGTTTTGAGAGGACTGAGGTGTTTTAAGTGATTTGTTCTTGATGATGTCATGTTCTAACATGTTTTGACTTGACCATCTTGGAGTCTTCGATCAGTATTGTGATTTATTTTGGGATAGTTTTTCCAGTTGTTTGTTAAGAACTGATGGATATTGTGATTTATCATGGATGTCTTTAGTTGTTGATAGAGAACTGTTGTGATCATTATGATTATCATTTGATGCTTTTCAGTTGGTTGTGAAGAACTGATGTGATTATTGTGGCTAATCTTTTGATGCTTTCTAGTCACTTGTATAAGGCTGAAGTGATTTTGTGATTTGTGATTTCAAGAGCCTAGGGTAGGTTATCTATGTGTAGTGTCGAGAAGTAGCTTGCAATGGGCGACGGGGGCCCTAAGAGGCTCTGGAGATGACTCATTGTAACTTGTTGTTTTTAATAAGTGATAACATTACACTAAATACTGACTTAATGAACCTAATAAGATTGATTGTATCTTCTCACCCATGCCTCGAGTGCTAGTACAGACTAGGATGGGAGTTGAGAGAATGCTTGGTTCCAACCTTGCATTCCATAGTATGCCTCGTTAGTACTAGAGGATACTAGTGGTCGTAGGATCACTGGGGACCCAAGATTTCTAAGGGATTGCTCGGATAACTTCCAACGTGATTTGTGCAATGACACTTTCTTGCTTGCATAGTAGGTTTCCTACGTGTCTTTGTGTGCCTCTAGGTCTAGATGTCGATCTATGTGTTGGAACCTTTGAGTTAGTATACTTTTAAGATTTCCTGGACTTAGAGAGTATTTGTGTTATGTGAATTGTGGATCATTTAGGTTCCACATGGTCGAGTGGTAGTGCTTTTTCACTTTTCTCATTGAGATCCGTTCGTAGTCACCGTGGCTAGAGCATTTTTTGTTGGCATTTACCTTCATTCCGTTCATGGATCATTATGGTGGATGGTTATATGTTATGATGGATGTTATATCTTTTTTATGTATGGATGTATCATGTGTGGTGGATGATTTCATTTATTTTACTATATTGCATTTGCATCATGGATCCGAAGAGGATGATGTATTTTCTATTTTTACATATGTATATTCTTTTAAGCCTTTCATACCCTGTGACATGTACAGTGGATGAATGAGCATTCCAAATTAATTTGCCAAGAGTCATTCGGAACAAATGTATATTAAATGGACTTTGGACTTTCTAATTATTCTTTCATGTGGATATGGTAGTTGATAGACTTAGAATTAATTAAATTTAAATGTGACTCAACGTCTTGGGATCCTTAAGAAATGTAACCTGTTATGTATGTTTGTTGATGATTACATGTTATTGCTTCCGCTGCTATGTGTTTGATGTGTATGTTATACTTTCTTACTTCAAAAAAAAAAGTTTAGCAAACTTAGTAAAACTTTAGGTTAATTCTTTTGGATCCCTTGGCAGGACATTACAACATAAGTCTGCGACAACATCAAAGATGAATAGTTAGATATACTAAATGTTCAGCTTCCTCAGCCTTAGGGTGTAGTGTGGGTTTGTTTAGGATTGAAAAAATTCGAAAAAAGATTAGACTAATAATTTCTTCTCGTAGAAGGTTCATTGTGATTGTACTCAAGGACTGCGACTTACCCACACAATTCTTCACAAATATGTTATTATTGCTACTGTTAATTAATAACACAATCACTAATTGAATTGACAAAAATAATACTGTTCTTTAAAGTTGCCTATAAACAATGTTCATCTAAAAACATAGGAGCCCCAATTAAACGAGCACAACTTATGCCAAAGGGTGCAATGTTCACAGAAATATGTGAGCCATTTAAATAAGCAATCATTTTAATTAAAATACAAGTGGATATTGAACATTTGTATAGTTCTCTTTCATCCTAAGCTAATTTACTGACTATCTACATAGGATAACAATACCATGGAGCAATTGAATTGTAATATTTTAGAACAACTGAAGTGTCCCAAATGTCGAACAAATGTGACTGTCTCTGGTGAATGTCAATGCATGGAAGCTCTGTCTATTGAATGTAGTTACTATTCCAGAGTATACAGAGATGAACTCAAGGAAGTCATGAAACTATGTATTGAAACAGGAGTTCCCAATCCATCAGAGCTTGTGCAGCAAAATGTTCCTGCAAATGTCCTTAAAAAAAAGGCTTCTGAGGCCTACACGAAAGACCTCCACAGAAGGATCTCATACATAGACTATTTTACAAATGGTGTTGCAATCTATGTTACTTATTTGTTTGAGGGAAGACTTGTTGCTCAATTCTCAAATTCCAATCCTGAACAGAGCACAAACATGACAACAACTCCTGCAGAGGATTCAAATTCGAAACAAATTTATACTATTCCAGTGAGAGTAATGTTTTGGGGCCTTGAATCCATGAACAATAGGGTGATTCAAATTGTGGCAGATAACTTGAATTGGGAAAAAATATGGCTAGATATTGAATCTAATACAACAGTTGTAGTGTTTAGGATTTATGATGTTGAGGAATATGGGGAAGATGATTATTTGGCTGATGGTTCTTCAGCTGAAATAAGGGGAAATCCCCCCACGGCTAAATCTGCTGTAAAGAACTTGAAGAGAAAAGTTTTGATTAAGGGTAGAGATTGCTTGTGTTCAGTGTGTCAGGAGAAAATGTTGGAGGGTGAAACAAAGAAGGAGATGCCATGCAAACATGAATACCATGAGGAGTGCATTGATAAGTGGTTGGATTCTTCGAATTTCTGCCCACTCTACAAACTTGAACTGCCCACTGACGATCTTGATTACGAGCAAAGAAAGGAGGAGAGAAACAAGCAGTGAAGCACATTACTGCTAAGATTAAAGGAACCAAACCAAAAGAAAAAACCATAGAAGCTCCCTTCTTAAAAATTAGATGTAATATCATATGGGTTGTGTTGAAAGAGAGATTGTTGATATTGTGAAGGCCAACAGTCAAGTCTTCTTTTCCCTCCAATAATCGAGTCTCTTGATTTCCAAAGACTCTTCATTTGTAATATTATTGGAGCCCTTTTATATGCTGCTCCTACTCATTTGTAACTTAACTTTTTCTTATTAATTCAATTCTCTGCAGTCTGGACGTAGCCACTATTGTGGTGAACCAGGATAAATCCGGTGTTGTGTATTTCTTCTTATTGCAACATTTTCATTCTTTGTTTAATCCTTTCAATTGGTATCAGAGTACGAGGTGTGCAGGTTGGAAAATCAGTGTTGAATTTTTCAGAAAGATGGAGGATTTGAAAATAGAGAAATTTACAGGCAAGAATTACAGCCTGTGGAAAGTGCAGATGCGTTCCTTGCTGGTTAAGCAAGACTTGGCTCTCGCAATCAAAGGAAAGTCTAAGAAACCATCTACAATGACTGATGAAGATTGGCAAAAGATGGATGACAAGGCAATGGCATCCATTTTTCTCTCACTAGCAAAAAATGTCTTGTTCAATGTCTCAAATGAGACGTCAACAAAAGATGTTTGGGACAAACTTCAGAATATGTATCAAACGATGTCGGCTGCAAACAAAATCTTCATTATGAAGAAACTCTACAAACTGAAAATGAAGAAAGGGATTGCAATGTTAAATCATATAAATGATTTGAACACCCTATTATGTCAAGCAAGCTTGGTTGGTATGACTCAAGATGACGAATCCAAAGCAATCATCTTGTTATGTTCTTTACCTGATAGTTGGGATCCCGTAGTTACAGCTGTAAGTACTTCAAGCTCTACGAAGTCAAAGCTGGCCTATGATGAAGTTGTTGCCACTTTATTAAGTGAAGACATGAGAAGGAGTAACAAAGACTCCTCATCCGGTGATGCTCTCACTATGGTCAGCACTGAGAGAAGAGGAAGAAGCCATCATAGAGGAAATAATAATTACTATTAGCGCAGATCAAAGTCACCCAATCGTTCAAGGTCAAGAGGTAGGAATGGTGAATGCTAGTTTTGTGGTAAGCCTGGCCACACAAAGAGAAATTGTCAGGCTTACAAGAAAGCACAAGAAAATGTGAGAAACATGGAAGCAAATACAACCTATGAGAAAGATGAATGTGCTTTAGTTCTTTCTACAAGTGATACAAAATCAGATTCTTGGGTGATAGATTCTAGAGCTTCTTTCCATGCTACTTCATGTACGGATTGTTTCACAAACTACCATGGTGGTCAATTTGGAGAGGTATTTCTTGGAGACAACAAATCCTACGAAATAGTTGGCAAAGGTGACATTTTTTTACCGCTGGAAAATGGAGGGAAATGGTTGTTAAAAGATGTTCGCCATGTTCCCAAATTAAAGAGAAATCTAATTTCGGTTAGTCAGCTCTTTGCCCAAGGATATTATCCATTCTTATCTCTGGATACTTGGAAAGTTACCAAGAGTTTGAGATTAATTGCCAAGGGAAACAAAGTTGGTAATCTTTATCTTCTTGAGAAGCCTACTGAAATAGGGGCTGCTATGATAGTCATGAGCAGCGATGCAACACTTTGGCAACAAAGATTAGGCCACATGAGCAAAAAGGGCCTTGAGATAATGCTCAAAAGGGATCAACTACCGGGTCTCCAATCAGCAAATTTGGAATTTTGTGAACATTGCCTTTACGGAAAGTAAAAGCGGGTCAGCTTCTTGAAAGATGGACATGATCTCAAGGAGAAACCATTGGAACTTGTACACTCGAATGTCTTTGGTCCGGTTGAGGTAAGCTCTTTAGGAGGTTCAAATTTTTTTGTTACATTCCTTGATGATTATACTAGGAAAGTATGGATATACATGATGGCAAATAAATCTGAAGTCTTTTCTAAGTTTAAAGTTTTCAAAGCTCTTGTTGAAAACCAAAGGGGCCATAAGATCAAATGTTTAAAAACGGATAATGGAGGTGAGTTTTGTTCGCTGGAGTTCGACAATTATTGTGCAGATAATGGTATTCGTAGGGTGAAAGTTGTGCCCTACACCCCTCAAGAAATTGGGGCAGCGGAAAGACTCAATAGGACAATAATGGAGAAAGCTTAGTGTATGCTTTCTAATGCAGGATTGGGAAAAGAATTTTGGGCTAATGCATGTAATACAGTCGTATATCTCATTAATTGAAGTCCTTCTTCAAGGTTGAACTTCGGAATTCCAGAGGAGGAATGGCAAGGTAGAAGACTCTCTTATTCTCATCTTAAAGTTTTTGGTTGTCAGGCTTTTGCACATGTGCCCAAAGAAAAAAGAAGCAAGCTGGATCCTAAATCTGAGCCTTGCATATTCGTTGGCTATGGAGAGGATCAGTTTGGCTTTAGGCTTTGGAGCTTAACTGATAAGAAGATTATTAGAAGCAGAGACGTTGTCTTCAATGAGAAAACCTTTCTAGCATTAAATTCTTAGGAAATGTCTGAAAAAGAATTTGTGCCAATTGCTGCACAAAGGAATGTTGGATTGAATCCACAAATAGTTTCTAACACTATTTCATATAGTCCCACCTCTGTACTATTTCCAAAATTTTCATCTTCTTCCACTCCTGGGAACACAGGACATGATGATAGTTCTACACAAGAGTTTTTTGATATCTCTTCTCATGATAGGAATTTGTCTCTCCATCACAATCAAGCTTGTGAAAGTTTTTCAAACCAAAGTACAAGGGATCCTCTTACTACAATGGGCTATTAGTCAAAGGACTATAATGCTCATCCACCAATGCAGGGTGGGCAAATAGAACTGCAGGACATCAATCTGGAGGATGAGAGCAATTTGCAGGCTGTGCCAATTGATATCCATGGCAATCCCGTCTATATACAGAGTACTCACAGTAAACGTATGTCACTATATCCATTTGAGAATGGTGGAAACTCAAGCCACAATCTTGGCAATAAACGTGGGCAATTTCAAAGTGTAGGTCCAACTAATCCGCAACCTACACATAATCCGCAAGGGGCAAATGAAAACCAGGTTCAAACGCACATCATAGAGGTGAATGTACAGGGTGCAGAACTCCATCCGCAATGTGTTAGAGCTGTTTCACAGGGTCTACAAATTGATTTGTAGGACGTTAATGTGCAGGGTAATCATGGTGGGAGCACAGACCAGCATCTTGGTAATACCAATTTTGAGGCACCCAATACAAATATATCACAGGGAGAAGGCACACTTCATAATAATCTGTTCTCAAGCAGCAGAGAGGGCATTCAACATTTAAACCAGCGAACTAGTGTAACTGGTTCTCCATTTGAATTGGTTCAACCAGAGAATAGAGAACCCCAAATGAGAAGATCCACTAGACAACGAAGAATGCCGGCTAAATTCTCTGATTATGAATTATTGTACGCTGAAGAAGCAGAGCCTTCAATTCTAGTTTCAAAATTTTCAGAACCATCTACATTCAAAGCAGCTCTCAAAGATGTCAATAGTGATAAATGGCAAACAACGATGCGTGAAGAAATGGATTCTTTATTCAAGAATCAAACCTGGGATTTGGTATCTCTTCCGCCTAATCGAAGACCACTTAGGAAAAAGTGGATATATCATGTGAAAGATGAAGCGGAAGGCAATAAACACTTCAAATCCATATTGGTGGTAAAGGGATTTGATCAAAAACAAGGGATAGATTTCAATGAAATCTTCTCACCAGTTGTCAAAATGACAACTATTCAAACTGTTCTTGGATTAGCAGTTGCATGGGATCTTGAATTAGAACAACTTGATGTGAAAACTGCTTTCCTACATGATGATGTAGAAGAAGGACTGTACATGGAGTAATCACGAGGGTTCGTAAAGAAGGGACATGAACACCTTTATTGCAAATTAAATCGGAGCTTGTATGGCCTGAAAGAAGCCCTAAGACAGTGGTATGTAAAATTTGATCGCTTCATCGTTGAGCATAATTTCACAAGATGTGAATCAGACCCATGTGTCTACTTCAAGAAACTTTCAAGTGGAGAGTTTTTCATCCTTCTTCTTTATGTCGATGATATGTTAGTAGCTGGCTCAAACAAAAGAATAGTTAATGAGTTGAAACAAAAATTGGCAAGCAAGTTTGCAATGAAAGGCTTAGGGGCGGCTAAAAAGATTCTTGGCATGACAATCACAAGGGATAGGAAAAAGAGGGAAATCACTTTGTCTCAAAAACAATACATTGACAAGGTTGTTGAAAGATTTGGCATGGCTGAATCAAAAGTAAATCCTATTCCTCTTGCTGGTCATTTTCGATTAAGTTCTGAATTATGTCCTCAAACACAGGAAGAAAAAGAATTTATGGAGAAAATTCCATACAAATCAGCCATTGGTAGTATTATGTATGCTATGGTTTCTACTCGCCCCAACATTGCTCATGCGGTGGGAGTTGTGAGCAGGTTCATGAGCAATCCCGACAAAGCTCATTGGGAAGCCGTCAAATGGATACTAAGGTATCTAAAAGGTACTTCGGATTATGTTTTATGTTTTGGCGGAAACAAAGTTCAACTACAAGGTTACACTGATTCTGATCTTGCCGGAGACTTGGACAAACGAAGGTCTACCACTGGTTACACCTTCACATTTGCTGGAGCTGCGATCAGTTGGGCTTCACAGTTGCAACATTGCATTGCTCTTTCTTCAGCTGAAGCTGAATACTTAGCTCTTTCTAAAGGTGCAAGGGAAATGATTTGGCTTCAGCGGTTACTTGGTGAATTGAAAGTTCATCAAAATGAATATAATTTGTTTTGTGACAGCCGTAGTGCGATCTTCATGGCACATAATCAGTCATCACAACGTCGCTCCAAGCATGTTGATGCACATGCTCACTTTGTTCGTCATGCAGTCGAAGAGGGCAAGCTAAATGTTGTCAAGATTGACACCAAGATAAATCCGGCTGATATATTCACGAAGGTTGTTGCCAAAGAGAAGTTCGAATGTGCTAGAACTTCTCTTGGGCTTGTGAAGAAAAGATAGATCATTCTTTGAGCAGGGTATTGGGTGATCAATTGCAACATTGGTTGTCCTTCAGGTGGGAGTTTGTTGATATTGTGAAGGCCAACAGTCAAGTCTTCTTTTCCCTCCAATAATTGAGTCTCTTGGTTTCCAAAGACTCTTCATTTGTAATATTATTGGAGCCCTTTTATATGCTACTCCTGCTCATTTGTAACTTAACTTTTTCTTATTAATTCAATAGTCTATAGTCTGGACGTAGCCACTATTGTGGTGAACCAGGATAAATCCGGTGTTGTGTATTTCTTCTTATTGCAACATTTTCATTCTCTGTTTAATCCTTTCAGAGATGACGTGGATGGATGAATTAATTGTAGAAACAATATTTTTTATTTTTTTTTATATACGATACTTTATAATGTTTAAAAATATGAGGAAAATACTACCATATGAGATATATGAGATGTAAGAGTAAATGTGATTGGTATAATCTATTGTACATATGTTTGATAGTATTAGTATATTTAAAATTATATTTTTAAAATTTTTTGTGAAAAATTATAATTTGAGTAGTATTTTCTAGAAAATCTAGATTGTTCTTTGTCAATAATAGATCATTATATATTATAAAATAGAAGAGGACAGTTGGATTATGGATATTTTGTTCTTTTCAATATTGTTTTATTTTTTATGCTTCATCTTTATTAAAACAAGCTTACAATACAAATTAATGAATAAAATTCTATTTCGACAATAGACTATCTTAACAGGCTTGTGTCTTTGGTGAAATGGTGACGCTTCTTGCCTGCATATAATAATGATACCAAAAATCTTCAAAATTAGATGTAAAAATAATCTACTATATAAAGAAACAAAACTCGTCCATATAATTTTTTATTCAATTCAAACAAAAAATTCAATTTTTTTTAGCACTTATTAAAAGAACATCAAATAATGCAAAATTTTCATATTTATAACCTTGCTTGAAACTAACTTACAAATACTAAAATAATAATTTAAAAATAAACTAATATTTTTGTTTACTTTTCTTAATATACGACTCAATTTGAGATATGTATAACTTATTAAGTGATATCAAAATGACCTAATAAGTATGATAAAACAACATAGAAAAAAATAAGAAGCTTCAACTTCGTTGGATTCATCATTCAATTGACAGTTCTGCTTTGCTAATTATTCTGCAGCAGTTGAATCCCCAAAATCTATGCTGATAGCCACTAACAGTTTGTAACACAACATAAGATGATTTCATCAAGTCGAAAAGGCTAACAACCACGACTTCTGTAACATTAGTTTGACCAATTTATTTCATTTTAACTAAGATTATCATAACATTGAATCTTTAGAGCTTTCAACTTGAACTGTAGCTCTCTCATTATACGCTCGTGACTTTCTATATATAACTTTCTGTACATGTTACTTAAATCATCAAACCACAACATCAATGCCCCACCATTGCTATGATTAGTTGCACACTATGATGAGTGCCTATTTCAGGCACATTAATTTTTAAAACATTTTTTTAATAAATTTCAAAATTTGATATTTATAAACACGTTTATTTTGCAAATACATATCCGATCTTAAGATGTTTCAATGTATAAATTATGAATAAGCTACAAGTGTATGAAGTAATTTATGCATTGGTACAACTGAATAACCATTTTCATTCATTTCTACAATGAAATAGACTTATTTTCTTTCCTTGATAATTAATTTTTATGTCCAAACAATACCTTAATGTTCAGAGTCACGGAATCCGTCTTCTTGGTGAAGACAAAAAATTGACTCCGATTTCCAACACTTGTCTTCTTTTAGAAGAGATTTAAAAATAACTTTATTTGCACTCTACCAACATCTTGAATGCCATCATTTGAATGAAACTCTTTGATGTCCTTATTCCCTGCCAAACTCTGTCTCAGTACAATCAGTAGTTTCTGATTTGAATAGCATGTGTGATACAAGATGAAACCATGATGGGAACTCCAGAAAAAGTGCCCATTACAAGTACATACGCAGAAGAATATCATCCCTACCTCTGCTTCCCAGCATCATTGCTTCCATTTATAGTAGTAACAGTAAGGAAAATACTTTATTACTAGGACTGCATTCTCATAACAAACCGAAGACATTTTTAGATCTTTAAAGACCTGGAGGATCTCATTATTATTATTAAAAGGGATAAGAGATTGGAGTGTCTCAGAACTATTATATTAATAAAGCCGATAAGCTTCACTCCTTGAGAAGCTTTGGTCGGTTTGTGCGGACTTTTCAGCAGTCAGCCGTTAATAAACGTAGAAAATGGTGTCGTAAGAGTTAAACGGTTAAGAATGTCGCACATATTTGTAAGAACTGCCCTTACAAAACCAATGTTACATCAGCAAACTTCATATAATGGGGAATATTCAACAAGAGTAAAAGTCATTTGAAAATTGACCAGTCAACATTAGTTGATTAACTATTGTTAAATTTAACAAAGTGATAGATATACATATATGCTCAAATCTAAAAAGATACCATAATCTAGTTACTAGAATACCAAGATGTACCGATTATGTCGTTGATTTTTGTTGGTAAACAGATTGTTCTTTTCAATGTAACTCTTACATGCCCAAACCTGTGAGAAACTATTTGACACCAATAGTTGGATAATCTATCATGAGATTGATAGATTTCCTCTGAATTGAAAGGTACAACTCCTTTATCAATGATATTCAATGAATTTGTTTGTTCCTAAACTAATTGGGTACGTTCTTAACTCGAAAACAGAAGAGGAAAACCAAGCCAGCCCTAGACAGAACTAACTCAGGCAGATTTTAACTCCTAAATCTAGCCAATGCCAAGAATCCACAACTCCTATGACTTCTTGGTATCGGTAATGCAATATAGATGAAAATTATGTGAATGCAATGAAGAAATGAAAATTTAATATTCAGATTTATGCAATAGGAATACCTGCAAATACTCCGATCTACAACACATTCATTATTTGACGCAAGATGCAAGATAATGTTCAAAACTGAACACAACAATATTCTGATTGAATATATTCAAAAAATAATACTCAAATTCTCTGATTTGAAGCAAAACTCTTCTTTGTTTTGAACATAACAAATACAATGCTCTGATTTTTATTTGCCTGCAACTTTGGCCAAATCTATTACAGAAATCAATGCATGAAATGAAATGCATAAAATAAACTACTGTCTTCCCTCTACTCTAGCAATACCTACTCTTGCAGAAAAGAAGCCCCTCTCAACAGAAAAGGTTTTACAATAAATACATTCTCCAGCAACCGTTTGATTTCTTCCAGTGACTTTTCAATTCTGTAACTGATCTTGTCTCTTCAACTTCTCATATTTTTTCTTTTGAAAACTGATATGCTTATTAACTTTTAAAGTTAATAATGATAGATATTAACATATTTAAATTATATGTTAACAATTGACATTTAAAAATGTTAAATCAATATCAAAATCTTTCCTTCATTGAGTGGACAGCAAAATAGATAGTTCTGTTAGGTAAAAATGAGCCATTTTTTGTGGAGCATATATTTTTATTCCACCATTGGATTGAGCTCATTTTTGGATATGTTCTTCCAAACCTAGTTATCTTCATCCTGACCGGAGTGATCGGAAAAATAATCAATGAGTAAAAAGATATAAATTTCTAAATTCTGCTCTATATGACTACTACAAAATCAGAATTAATAAAATAAAATTTTCATCCATTGTTCTTTCAATGCTCTATAATCCATGTCTTCAATATGCAACAATGTTATCTTCAGTGCTTACAATGTTAATTCTTTGCTAAAATTTGGGAGAAATTCTCTGAAATTTTTATAGCGGAAATCTGACTTTTGTCTTTTCCCTTTGGTGGAAAATTCAACTTTGACTGCGAAAGTCGCAGTGGAAAATGAATTTTCCATTTTCATGTAGTGGGCACAATTTTGATATAGATTGATTCACAAATTATTTTTCTGGAGTAATCTTGATGCTAGACCCCATATACCTTCATCTTGGATTGAGATTTTCCTTTTCTCTCCTCATGTGAAAAATTGGACTTTGCCTGCGAAAGTCGTAGTGGAAAATGAATTTTCCGCTATGCATTTTTCTTTTTATTGGAAAATGAAATATTTGCTTCTCCAATGGAAAATTAGAAAATGACTATGAAAAGCGAAGTAGAAAATGAGTTTTCCATTACACATTTTTCCTTTGGTGGAAAATTCCAAGTTGGCTTCTCCATTACGAAAAATTAGAAAAATGCTTCTCCATGGTGGAAAATTAGAAAAGTGCTACGAAAGTTGCAGTAGAAAATGAGTTTTCCGCTACACTTCATTTTTCCTTTGGTGGAAAATCTCAAGTTGACTTCTCCATTGTGAAAAATTAGAAAAGTGCTTCTCCATGGTGGAAAAATGAACTTTGGCTTCTATTTGCTTTCACATTTGTATATCTGGACCCAGAAATAATTCAATCCTTCATAGAAACTTTGTTAAGCATACTGGGAACAATTTTTGAAAAATTCTTTATGGGAGGCAACTTTAAAAGTTTCTTTAAAAAAAATGGTGTACTGAAAGTGCACCTACAATTTTGATAGAAGCTCCAAAACTTATCTAAGAATAGAAGGGCGAGAATATCGTATGAGTGCTTTACCACCCTACCACAAAGCTATTAAGCTTCTCCGAAATCTTTCCTGACATGAAAGATACCCAACTCGGCAACAAGGAAGACTAAACAAACAAAACTAAGAGGAAAGCAATGGAGTTATGCAGTAATGAGAAATCATATTCTAAAACTAATATACTACACAAACACTCATAAACCCACATAATTAGGTCAGTATCCATCTTTACATAACTAAAAGAATTTATCCTTATTTCCAATTCACATCATAACCATCATATATGCATGTGAAACATGTAAAATAAGAATCATAAGCAATCCATAATGTGTCATCCTTAATATGCCATGTAAAATCATCATGAAATCATTATACGACTTTATCAACCTATCATCTTCATCTTCAACATCATACCTTGTAAAATCTAATTCCATTCCATACATATAAAAATATTACACCAAGACTCTCGTTTAACACATAACATATCGTGATTCTCATTTGCATTCTATACATATAAAGGAATGTAAGCATCCTCTTAATTATCAAATATGTCAATTTCATAGCACTTCCTTTATTTATTCATATAGTTTGATATGCCATTTACTTCAAGAAACTCTAAATATGAGAAACATAGTAATGATAAAATATTCACTCTTCTTGGCTAAAGACAATATCTATATTCAATATATGGCATGTACACTATGGAACAAAAAAGATTAACCTAAAAAATCCTCTTATTCTTTATCGGCATATTAATGCTTTTCATACTTCAAAAACACATAATCATTTCTCCTACTCTTCAAACATTAATAGTTAATAAATTATTTCCCTTGAATAGTGTGTGTTTTTCTCTACTCTCTTTAGGCATCATCTAAGAGTTTATACCTCACCAAAACTAAACAATTAGTTCACAAATCCAATATTGTGAGTCAAAGCACAAACCTGTGTCATCCTTTTCTAAAGGAAAAGGCTAACAAAAGTATAATTGTTCACCTTAAATGACATAAAATTGGCATTATTATTTTGAATTTAAAAATGAAGTAAACTAATAAAATGTGTAGAAATGGATGAATTTTAGGATTATAATTTTTTTATAATTATTTGAAATAAGAAATGATATATTTTCCTAATTTTTAAAGACAATCTTTTAGTTGCTGAAAAATGCTAAAAATTGGAGGTCTAGTTCTCACCACAAAACTATAGGGAAATAAATGTATTTCCTTTTGATCTCAGACTAGTATGATATAGATAACATATATAGTTAGAACAATAAAAAATAAAAATCAGCTTTGGACCTATATTTTCTCTTTTATAATGATTCAAATTTGAACTCACCTAAAATCGATAATTTTCATATCTCAACACATTTTTCAAAACAAATCTATTATAACTAAGAGAAAAATTTCTATATTCTAGAAGATGACTCCCTCCTTTAGAACATTGAGACTGTAATTTTTAGATTTTTTGATATGGTTTAATATGTTTTGTTTTCAAACCTGACATTTTTTTGAGTGTTAAAATATGTGCTCGTAGAATTTTTTGATTACAATATACTATATCTAATTAAAACACTATAAAATCTATATGAGAATATTCTTGACTCTGAGCTCTATAAAATGGTGTTTATATGTTATTAAAAAAAAATGTAAAAAATAGTAAGAGTTATTGAAACGCCATTTTTCTGAAATAATTTATTTCTTTAGTAATTGGACATAAACTAGTATAAAACATGCATCTATTAGCCATTTCCAATTGAAAAAGTGTGAGACCTTATATAACTTAACTAGAATAAATTTATCTAGATCATATGTTTTAACAAAATTTATTTTTAGATAGATATACTCAAATTCCTTCATTCTGATAAGTTAACTTGAAAGGTGACATAGCTTTGTACTTTGAATAATTACATATTCTCAATTATGAGGAAATCTTTGATCACAAGTGTCTTTTAGACTAACACCTAAAAACAATAAAAATTGATTGATAGAGAGTATCCTATCTACTCTTAATGTCAATTCTATAAGAGAACAATAAGAAAATGAATACATCATCTCATATAAAGCTTCATAATTTCCCAATTTAGTCTAATATTTCTAATAGTGATGTTATATGGAGATCATTCCTATCTGCAAAATTGATCTAGCTCGATAAAATTAACAATAGGGTAAATGTGTCTATAGATTGGACTGCACACTATCACCCCATTTTGTGGATGATCAACACATGTTTATAGAGACGTAATCTAATGCTTAAGTTCAAGCCTATTAGGGGGTGTATGTCGAAGGAAGCTGACTAGTTGATGTGATTCTGTATGAAAACTATTTTCAGTTACAATCAGTCTCGAATATACATCTATTTGGGAGTAGACATGCATGATATTGCTTTTGATTTTACATCAAGACGATTAAGGCAGTTTCGGTGCCAAATTACTACTCTAGTATGTTTCATTTGTAGACATAGATTCAGAGTACCCAAGAAATGAAATCTTCTAGAGATTGCTATGCGCACTAAACAATGCTTCTTTAATCATATGGAATAATGCCTAAATAAGGACGATTCTCAGCAACTAAGAGAAATATTATCACAAGATTTGTCAAAGATATAATGGAAATCCATATGTTTAGGTTCTCACATTAGTCCCCATACATATCAATAGGGTGTTCTAGTTCTAACGGTGTTCAAAGATGTGAATGCTGAGAAAATATATGAGTTTTCTTATAGAAACATAGCCGTCGTGGTAAGGAATGGTCATGCTGAAAGGATTTAAATAGAGAAATAAAAATGTCATAATAAGAAAAATACACAACACCAGATTTATCCTGGTTCACCACAATAGTGGCTACGTCCAGACTACAGAGTATTAGATTAATATGTAAATAGGTGATTACAAAATGGGCAGAGTAGCATATAAAACGGCTCCAATAATATTACATATGAAAAGTCTCTAGAAACCAAGAGACATGCTTATTGGAGGGAAGAAAAAAGTGACCATTGGCCTTCACCATATCAACAAACTCCCACCCAAAGCACAAACAATGCTACAACTGACCACCCAATACCTTGCTCAAAGAATGATTTATCTTTTCTTCACAAGCCCAAGAGAAGTTCTAACACATTCGAACTTCTCTTTGGCAACAACCTTCGTGAATATATTAGCCAGATTGATCTTGGTATCAATCTTGAAAACATTCAGCTTGCCCTCTTTGATTGTATGATGAACAAAGTGAGCATGTGCATCAATGTGCTTGGAGCGATGTTGTGATGAGTGATTATGTGCCATGAAGATTGCACTACGACTGTAACAAAACAAATTATATTCACTTTGATGAACTTTCAAGTCACCAAGTAACTACTGAAGCCAAATAATTTCCCTTGCACCTTCAGAAAGAGCTAAGTATTCAGCCTTAGCTGAAGAAAGAGCAATGCAATGTTGCAACCGTGAAGCCCAACTGATCGTAGCTCCAGCAAACATGAAGATATAACTAGTGGTAGACCTTTGTTTATCCAAGTCTCCGGCAAGATCAGAATCAGTGTAACCTTGCAGTTGAACTTTGTTTCCACCAAAACATAAGACATAATCTAAAGTGCCTTTAGATACCTTAGTATCCATTTGACAGCTTCCCAATGAGCTTTTTTGAGATTGCTCATGAACTTGCTCACAACTCTCACCACATGAGCAATGTCGAGGCAAGTAGAAACCATAGCATACATAATGCTACCAATTGCTAATTTGTAAGAAATTTTTTCCATAAATTCTTTTTCTTCTTGTGTTTTTGGACATAATTTAGAACTTAATCGAAAGTGACCAGCAAGAGGAATAGGAGTTATTTTTGCATCAGCCATGCCAAATCTTTCAACAACTTTGTCAATGTATTGTTTTTGAGATAAGGTGATTTCTGTCTTTTTCCTATCCCTTGTGATTGTCATGCCAAGAATCTTTTGGGCTGCCCCTAAGTCTTTCATTGCAAATTTTCTTGCCAATTTTTTTTCAACTCATCAAAAATTCTTTTATTTGTGCCAGCTACTAACATGTCATCAACATAAAGAAGAAGGATCACAAACTCACCACTCAGAAGTTTCTTGAAGTAGACGCATGAGTCTAATTCACATCTTGTGAAATTATGCGCAGCCATGAAGTGATCAAATTTTACATACCACTATCTTGGGGTTTGTTTGAGGCCATACAAGCTCTAATTTAATTTGTAATAAAGATGTTCATATCCCTTCTTTATGAACCCTTGAGACTGCTCCATGTATAGTTCTTCTTCTACATCACCATGTACGAATGCGGTTTTCACATCAAGCTATTCCAATTCAAGATCCCACACTGCTGCTAATCCCAAAATAGGTCGGATAGTTGTCATCTTTTCAACTAGTGAGAAGATTTCATTGAAATCTATCCCTTTTTCTTGATCGAATCTCTTTACAACCAATCTAGCTTTGAAGCATTTTTTTCCTTCTGCTTCCTCTTTCACATGATATACCCACTTGGTCCTGAGTGGTTTTCAATTTGGAGGAAGAGAGACCAAATCCCAAGTTTGATTCTTGAGTAAAGAATCCATTTCTTCACACATTGCAGCTTGTCATTTGTCACTGTTTACATCTGTGAGTGCAGCTTTGTAAGTTGTTGGCTCAGAGAATACCGAAATTAAAATAGAAGGCTCCGCCTCTTCAGCAAATAACAATTCATAATCTGAGAATTTAGCCGACATTCTCCTTTCTCTAGTGGATCTTCTCATTTGGGGTTCTCTGTTATTTGGTTGAACCAATTCAAATGGAGAACTGATGCAGGAGCATCCAGAGGTATAAGGGCAATCCTGTGTCACCCAAAAAAATGTACCTAGACTTAGTTTCTGTTTTATGTCTTTACATTTTTGGATACCCATTTGGCTCAAATAAAGGTTCCAACTCTCATAGTTCAACTATCAGTGCATTTGAAAATCCCGAAAAAATAGGAGCATGCAATTTGACCATCATTTTGGTGACCTGGAAGGTGCGACTTGGCCAGATGAATGTAATTGAGATTTAGAGCATTCCAGAAAAATAATCAGGTCAAAAGGCCCCACGGTTTGAAAGTTATTGCAGTTTTTCGGGTTTTGGAGACCTCCTAAGAATGCTTTCAAGTCAGGTTTTGGGAATTAAATGACCTCAAAAGGGGTCAAAAAATGAGGGACGAGCGAAGCCTGTCTATAGGGCTATAGAGCGCTTCGAGAGCTTTCCGAAAATGTAAACGGTTCGTCAATCGGAGCTACGGTTCAAAAGTTATGCCTCCCGGAAGTTCAGCTACTATTTTTGGATTCTTCTAGATTTGCACCGACTTCTAACGCGGCTTCTGGAACCTTCTATTTTGTCGGTGGATGCCTACTAGTGCTTTTTAGAATGTACTCCTAGTCCTTAACCCTCTGGGGTCTATTTAAGGAGATTTTTGGCACTGTAAAAGGCAGTTTGGATTGGAGCTTGAGAGGAGGTGCTAAAAGGAGAAATATTCTCTAGAGTTATGCTATTGTAAGCCCGTAGGGCATGTTTTGAAGTTTATTTTCTCTGCACTGTTTGTAATAGCTTATTTTCTCAGTTAATATAATTCCCCTTTTTTATTGTGTCCATTCTATTGTTGGGTTGTGTCCCCATCAAGAACTAGTTACACTAGTTTGCTGGTTTAAATTTTGTATGCCCTCTCTACTGCTGGAGAATAGATTATTGAAGATTCATTTACATGACTTTGGCCATTGATGGTAGTTGGATTTGTGGCCTTTGTATTTCCTTTTGGAAAAGAGAACAAATTACATGGACCCATGAAGACTCTTGTCTAAATTGATCCAGGCTTCCTACAACATTATTTTGTGGAGTAGAGCATGACAAGCTGCGGTGACTTTCACCCATCCAATGATGAGTGTTCAAGAAAACATCTTTCACCTGCGGATTAATAGGCCCATGCCCAAAATGAATATTAAAATGAGTTATTTCTACAACTTCCATTGGTTCTTGCATATTAACTTTTGCAACCTGCGAATGAGCTTGGCATGTGGCTTCCATTGATTCCTACATATTAACTTCTATTTCCTACGTTTGTGGATTGGTATTTGCAACATGTGGATTACTTAGACCCTACGTATTGCCTGCAAGTTGAGAAAAACTCTCCATGTTGATGTCCTATGGATTAGATGAGCCTTGCAGATTACCTTGCATATCACCTACACGATGAAACTACTCTTGTGAATTGTTAGGAAACTAGTCTATGTTCCCACGATAAGAAGCATGGTCTACATTAGTTTCTAACTCCTGCATAGAAGAATATGGTCACCTCATTCTGTCATACCATGTCTGTTGGAAGTAGTTACTAGTTATATTGCAAGGAGATTGCTTGTTAAGCGTGGCAAATGAATTTTTACACTGATTGGAATGTTCAAAGTTATTAAAAAAAAATTGTCCTATTGCAGGTGAGAACTCATATGTCTTGCTGTATGAAAGCCACCATTAACACGGTAAGGTTGGGAGAAATCACCATTGTTTTGATCTGCTGGGAACAGAATGTTATCTCTTATATTGTGAACTTGAGAAAATTGCCATTCATTTCTCATGGATGACTGAGGTGAATTTTGAGACTGTGTTGTAGTATCAAATTGCCTATTCTGAGTATTTGTACCATTGTTTAACATATCACATAGAGGAATGAATTCTCTATTAGGAGTCTCATCTTTAGAATGAGGAAATACCTTCTCATTAAAGACAACATCTATGCTCCTAATGATCTTCTTATCAGTTAAAATCTAAAGCTTGAAGCCAAACTAATCTTCTCCGTATCCAACAAATATGCAAGGCTAAGATTTAGGATCTAGCTTGCTTCTCTTTTCTTTGGGCACATGTGCGAAACCTTGACAACCAAAAAAATTAAGATGAGAGTAAGAAATTATTCTACCTTGCCATTCATCTTTCAGAATTTTGAAGTTCAACCTTGAAGAAGGACTCTAATCAATGAGATATACGGCTGTATTATATGCCTCAGCCGAGAATTCTTTTCCCAATCCTGCATTTGAAAGCATACACTGAGCTTTCTCCATTATTGTCCTGTTGAGTCTTTTCACTACCCCATTTTTTTGAGGGGTGTAGGGTACAACTTTCACCCTACGAATACCATTATCTGCACAATAATTGTCAAACTCTAGTGAACAAAACTCACCTCCATTATCTGATTTTAAACATTTGATCTTATGAACCCTTTGGTTTTCAACAAGAGCTTTGAAAACTTTAAAATTAGAAAAAACTTCAAATTTATTTGCCATCATGTATATCCATACTTTCCTAGTATAGTCATCAAGGAAAGTAACAATTTTTTTTGAACCTCCTAAAGAGCTTACCTCAACCGGACCAAAGACATCCGAGTGTACAAGTTCCAATGGTTTTTCTTTGAGAATATGTCCATCTTTCAAGACGCTGACCGACTTTTTCTTTCTATAAAGGCAATGTTCACAAAATACCAAATTTTCTAATTGGAGACCTGGTACTTGATCCCTTTTGAGTATTATCTCAAGGCCCTTTTTGCTCATGTGGCCTAATCTTTGATGCCAAAGTGCTCCATTTCTGCCCATGACTGTCATAGCAGCCCCTATTTTAGTAGGCTTCTCAAAAAGATAAAGATTACCAACTTTTTTTCCCTTGGCAATTATTCTCGAACCCTTGGTAACTTTCCAAGTATTTGGATGTAAGGTTAGATAATATCCTTGTGCAAAGAGCTGACTGATGGAAATCAGATTTTGCTTTAATTTGGGAACATGGTGAACATCTTTTAACAACCATTTCCCTCCATCTTACAGTTGTAACAAAATGTCACCTTTGCCAACTATTTCATAGGATTTTTTGTCTCCAAGAAATACCTCTCCAAATTGACTATCATGGTAATTTGTGAAACAATCTGTACATGAAGTAGCATGGAAAGAAGCTCTAGAATCTATCACCCAAGAATCTAATTTTGTGTCACTTGTAGAAAGAACTAAAGCACTTTCATCTTTCTCATAGGCTGTATTTGCTTCCATGTTTTTCACATTTTCTTGTTCTTTCTTGTAAGCTCGATAGTTTCTCTTTGTGTGGCCACGCTTACCACTAAACTAGTATTCTCCATTCCTACCTCTTGACCTTGAACGATTGGGTGACTTTGATCTTTGCTGATTGTAATTATTATTTCCTCTATGATGGCTTCTTCCTCTTCTCTTAGTGCTGACCATAGTGAGAGCATCACTAGATGAGGAGTTTTTGTTACTCCTTCTCATGTATTCACTTAATAAAGTGGCAACAACTTCATCATAGGCCAGCTTTGACTTCATAGAGTTTGAAGTACTTACAGGTATAACTACGGGATCCCAACTGTCAGGTTAAGAACATAACAAGATGATGGCTTTGGCTTCATCATCTTGAGTCATACCAACCGAGCTTGCTTGACATAGGAGGGTAGTCAAATCATTTATATGATTGGACATCATAGTCCCTTCCTTCATTTTTAGTTTGTAGAGTTTCTTCATAATGGAGATTTTTTTTGCAGCCGACGCGGTTTGATACATTTTTTAAAGTTTGTCCTAAACTTCTTTTGTTGACTTCTCATTTGAGACAATGAATAAGATGTTTTTCGCTAGCGAGAGAAAAATGGATGCCATTGCCTTCTCATCCATCTTTTCCCAATCTTCATCAAACATTGTAGATGGTTTCTTAGACTTTCCTTTGATTGCGAGAGCCAAGTCTTGCTTAACCAGCAAGGAGCGCATCTGCACTTTCCATAGGCTATAATTCTTGCCTATAAATTTCTCTATTTTCATATCTTCCATCTTTTTGAAAAAATTCAATACCAATTTTTCAATCTGCACACCTCGTGCTTTGATACCAATTGAAAGGATTTAAAGAGAGAAATAAAAATGTCACAATAAGAAAAATACACAACACCAGATTTATCCTAGTTCACCACAATAGTGGCTACGTCCAGACTACATAGTATTAGATTAATATGTAAAAAAGTGATTACCAAATGAGTAGAGCAGCATATAAAAAGGCTCCAATAATATTACATATGAAAAGTCTCTGGAAACTAAGAGACACGCTTATTGGAGGGAAGAATAAAGTGACCATTAGCCTTCACCATATCAACACATGCCAACTAAATTAAATAGTTATGGGTTTGCACATATATGTTTTATTACAACTCAATGAAAGTAATCAATATACCGCACGACTTCAACATTGAAGTTTCCAACAAGATGTGGCCTATAACCAGCCTACACACACATGAGTTTTCATACACTATATTCTTCATACATAGAAAACATCATACACATACATAGGAATCTTTATTCAAGAAATTTCATAACATAGTTTAGTCGTCCAACTAAAATTTTTCCATATTTTTCACATAGTGCATCAATTATGAACAAAGAGTAAAATCTATAAAATGCATTAAAAGAGAACCTAGTGTTATTAGTTTTTAGATAATTTTCTTTCAAAGATCACTTTCCAATCCTTTCCTTTAGTCCAACCACCAATGCCCCTTTCTAGTAGATTTTTGACTAGCCATGATTCGATGTATTCCACTGATCCAGTCACACACACTTGTTTTATATTTTGTTTACTTTTTACAGTACCATGCCTAAGATAGTGGAGGTTTCTTGAGCCTTTGGAGTTTGAAGAAAATCCTGAACATAGCTATCCCATCTGACATTCCAAGTTATTCATGCTATGTGATTCTCTGAAGGCAAAGAGAAAGACAAATACATAGAAATAATACTGATTTTATGGCCTTACTGCCTTGTACAAATGCATTACATAAGGCCTCCATGTATAGAGGGTATGTGAACTCTCTACACACAACACATTTTACACATGTTACACCATATTAAATATAATATTACATATATTAAAAACATGGGCGGCTGGGATGACAGAGTGTCTGCTATGCAATTTATTATGGATGGTGGATGGATGGCTGAGCTGTGGGCTAGATGGTGGGCTGGCTTTTTGCTATTAATGGAAAAAATTAATACTGCCAACACTCCCCCTTAATTTTTGTCATTAGAAAATTTTGCATCAGTAATACCCAATTTTTCTCACAAATATTCAAAGTTATTCTTTAACAATGCCTTAGTGAAAATATCTGCTAATTGATCTTCAAATTTGCAGAAATCAAGATAGATTTCTTTATTGTTGACCAATTCTCTGATGAAGTGATACCTTGTATCAATATGTTTGCTCCTCTTATGAAATACATGATTTTTAGATAATGCTATTGCTGATTTGTTATCACAAAGAATTGGTGTTGGTTCCTCCTAATGATGGTGAAGATCGAGCAAAATTTGACGCATCCATACTGCTTGACATGCTATGGAGTGGTAGCTACATATTCTGCTTCAACTGATGAGATTGTCACTATAGGTTGCTTCTTTGATGCCCATGATACAACTCCTGATCCAAGGTGAAAGATATATCCTAAAGTGCTCTTCCTATCATCAATGCTACCTACAAAATCACTGTCAGTATAACCAATTAAACCAAAATTGTTAGCTTTGGAATATAGGATTCCATATCCCATTGTTCCTGCAATATATCTCAATATCCTTTTTCCAACTTGCCAATGAGAATTTTGTGGTGATTCCATGAACCTTGAGATTAAACTGACACTATACATGATGTTTGGCCTTGTAGCTATCATATACATTAAACTTCCAACAAGTCTTTTAAACATAGTTGGATCAACATTTGAGCCCTTTTCTTCCTTGCTAAGTTTTGTTCCTGTTGCAACTGGAGTTGACATTGGATTGCAATTCATCATTTTAAATCTATTTAAAACATCCTTTATATACTTGGATTGACAAATGTAGATACCTTTGTCACATTGAATAACTTCAATACCTAAGAAATATCTCATCAACCCCAAATCTGTCATTTCAAATTCTTTCATCATTTCTAACTTGAACATGTCTACTGATAGATTTCTAGTGAATATCAAGTCATCAACATACAAGCATACAATCAAAATTTGACCTTCCTTATTAGTCTTAACATATAACATGGGCTCATTGTTACTTCTATTGAATTGATTACTTATCATGTATGAATCAATCCTCTTATACCAAGCCCTAGGAACTTGTTTCAAACTATAAAGTGTCTTGTTTAGTTTATATACCTTGTTTTCATGCCCATTAACCTCATAACCAGGTGGTTGTTTAACATATACCTCTTCATCAAGAAAACCATTCAAAAAAGCTGATTTTACATCCATTTGATACACTTTCCAATCATTTTGTGCTGCTATTGCTAAAATAGTTTGAACTGTGTCAAGTCTAGCAATTGGAGAAAATGTTTCATTATAATCAACTCCATATTGTTGTGAAAAACCTTTAGCAACTAGTCTTGCCTTGTGCATAAAAATTTCACCTTTTTCATCAAATTTAGTTTTGTAAACCCATTTGACTCCTATACATTCTTTTCCTTTAGGTAAATCCATTAATTCCCATGTGTTATTTCTTTCAATAGAGTCAATTTCTTCATCCATTGCCTTGATCCATTTATCTTCTTTAATTGCTTCATCAAAATACAATGGATCACAAGAAAATAAAGCAAAATTTGAGTAAATATCTACATTCTCTTCTTCTTGATCATATATTTCTTTTAATCTTCTTGTCTTCTTACCTTTGTAACCTAGTGTTGAGAATGTTGAATCAAATTTATCACTTACATTTGAACTTAGAGGTGAGGCACTTTGCACAAAGTTCCTTGGTGGAGTATTGGGTGTTGATTGAGTCCCTTGTTCCTTTAATTCATCATCACCTTGTAATATTGGTGCTCCTCTTGTGACTTGTTTGTTATCATTTTCATGCCATGAATCTTCTTCTTCAAATTTAACATCCCTGCTAATGATCAATTTCTTTGAAACGAGATTATACAATCTATAAGCCTTTGATTCTTCACTATAACCAATAAAGATGCATTTTTCGCTTTTATCATCAAATTTATTTCTCAATTCAAATAGAACTAATGAATAAGCAACACATCCAACAACTCTAAAATGGGATACTGTATGTTTCTTACCATTCCATGCTTCTTGTGGAATTGTGTTCTTAACACTCTTTGTAGGACTCTTGTTCAAAATGTATACAAAACATGCTACTGCTTCTGCCCAAAACTCATTGGATAGATTTTTGGCCTTCAACATACTCCTTTCCATTTATATTATGGTTTATTTCTTCCTTTCTACTACACCATTTTGTTGTGGTGTGTACCTTGTGGTAAACTGCTTCTTAATTCCATGAAATCTACAAAATTCTAGAAAATCATTAGAACTGAATTCACCACCTCTATCAGATCGCAATACCTTGATGTAGTGACCACTTTGTTTTTCAACCAAATTTTTAAACTCCTTGAACTTTTCAAAAGCTTCACTTTTTTTTTTGAGAAAGTATATCCAAATCTTCCTGCTAAAATCATCAATAAATGTTAGGAAATATATACTTCCTCCTAAAGATGGAGTTTGCATAGGTCCACATATATCAGTGTGAACTAATTCCAATGGTGCTCTTGCTCTATATGAACCTCCTATTGGGAAGCTTTCTCTATGTTGTTTTGCCAAAATACAACTTTCACATGAACTTGGTGGTTTCAATATTTGAGGCAATCCTTTCACCATATTCTTCTTTTGTAATAAGCTTAAAGCATCAAAATGAAGATGACCATACCTCAAATGCCATAGCCACGACTGATCTGAGTATACTATCTTGAAACTAACTTCTTTTCCTCCTTGAATGCAATGAATCTGGAGGGGGAACATTCGATTTTGTGTCATGTTGATCCTTGAAATTAACCTGCCACTAGGATTTCTATCCAAGATTGTGCAAAAATCATTATCAAAAGAAACTTTGTAACCCTTTTGTACTAGTTGACCAACACTCATGAGATTGTGTTTTAATCCAGGCACAAAATACACATCAGGAATATATCTTTTTCCTCCATTTTTTGTCAAGACATTTATAACACCTTTTCTCATTACAGAAACTTTACTATCATTTCTTAGCTTTACTTTAGATTTTACAAAATCATCCAAGCTAGCAAACAAATCTTTATTTCCAATCATATGGTTACTACATCCACTATCTAGGAACCATATATCACTAGAGCTTTCTTGAGCAACATTATAAGTTATAAATAAACTTCTTGAATTATTATCAGATACATCTGAGTAATTAGCACCATTCTTTTCAATATCCTCTTGTTTCTTTCTACATTCAATTGCAATATGACCAAATCTCTTACAATAATGACACTAAATTCGAGATTTATCAAACCTTGATGATGGGTGTTGGAATGAACTTCTACCATGTCCTCTATTTGAACTCTGAATGGATTGATTTGTTCTCTCTTCTTGATTTGGACTTCCATGTCCATCTATGCTTCTATCTCTTCCTCTTCCTCTGTAGTTTGATCTTCCTCTTCCTTTGCCAAAAGATACCTGCGATCTAAATGCATTCTCCAAAGAAGAATTTTTATTTCTGTTCATTCTTGATTCATGAGATAAAAGTGAGCCCATCAATTCATCAATAGATAGTATTGTCAAATCTTTAGATTCTTCAATGGCAACAACAATGGCATCAAATTTTCTAGGCAAACAATGAAGTATCTTTTCAACAACTTTTTGATCTGTCAAATCATCACCATATGATCTAATTTGATTAACCACATTCATTACTTGATTTAGAAATTGATCAATTGAGTCTGAATCCTTCATACACAAATTTTAAAAATCACGCGTTAAAGTTTGCAATTTAGAAATCTTAACTTTTGATGTCCCTTGATATGCTATTTCTAAAATATCCCATGCAATTTTAGACTTTTTAGCAGCACAAACCTTAGGAAAAATTGATTCATCTAAAGATTGTTGAATTAGAAACAATGCTTTAGCATCCTTTTTCCTATTATCTTGTAATTTATCCTTTTCATCTTGTGTTAATGTAGACTCATCTTGTGGTTCAATAAAACCCTTTTCAATAAGATCCCATATGCCTTGAGAACAAAATAGTGTCTTCATTTTTATAGCCCAAAATTCATAATTTCTACTAGAAAATATTAGAATTTGTGGTTGAGCTATACTACTTCCTGAAGCCATATTAATACATAGTTACAACTGCACCTTACAATTTTAAACTTTGCATTACAAAGAAAATCCACCAAACAAGTCTAAGCCAATGACATATAGATTAAACAAACAACAGTATAATGCTTATTTCCCCCTTTTAACAATTTTTTTTTTATCATTAGACTTCACTCCAAGAAATTAGCTCATACCTTCTTCAAACATTAAACTAGGATATTTTCTTCTCTCAATCTTGGTAGCCACTAGTCTCCAACTTTAGAAGCTGATAATTATCTGCAATCAAGAAAACATTAGAAGCTTCATCCACTAGTGCTACAGTAGTTATACATATCAACACATAATTCTTTTCCTCCTAGGCCTAGCTCTTCATGCTTTGATACCAATTTGAAGGCAAAGAGGAAGACAAATACATAGAAATAATACTGATTTTATGGCCTTACTGCCTTGCATAAATGCATTACATAAGGCCTCTATTTATAGAGGGTATGAGAACTCTCTACACACAAATTTTTTTACACATGTTACACTATATTAAATATAATATTACATATATTAAAAACATGGGCGGTTGGGATGACAGAGTGTCTACTATGCAATTTATTGTGGACGGTGGATGGATGGCCAAGTTGTGGGCTGGCTGTTTGCTATTAATGGCAGAAATTAATACCGCCAACATTCTCTATATCTCTCCAGCCATATACTAAGTTTTCTTATCAAGAGAAAAAGATGTGGAGTATTGGATTAGATGTACTGAACCCCTAGATGCGAAATATGATTGGTATTTTATTTATTATTTTCCAAATTCATAACTAATCTATTAATTTATTTCAGAAAGTAGTTTTTGACAAGAAGATTAGTGGTGGGAATTTATAGGTTTGTAATTAACTACATTTATTTTAACAAGAACAATCAACCAGTAATATTTTTTTTTTAACGAATAAAATCTATGTGAAATTAAGTTCATTGATTTATTCCGTTTGAGGGAAAATATGTTGTATAATCTAGACTCTGCAGGGCATGACACGTATTGAACTGGACGGTGTAAGAAAAGTTGCACTATAGTTGGTGTAAACCAATAGAGATTAAATACGACAGATGTAGTGAAGTCACCGATTTGTTGCGAAAAATTTGTTTTTGTGGGTTGAATATTGAGTTTTATTTTTTAATTTTTTTTCAATTGCATCACATCGTTTTTATTGTTCTTATTAAATAGTTTTAGGGTTTTAAGGTTAATGTTCCAAATTCTGTGAGGTATTTCTTTCAATGTTAAAGTGCTTTCTATATTTGTCTTCATTGGCTTTTTGTATGTGTCTTCACTACCTACAATTTTCTGGAACGGCTTAAACATCACATACTAAGCTTAATTCCTAGACCAAAAGTGTTAAATAGTCAAAGTTGACTTTTTTTTTGCAAGCTTAATTCTTCCTTTAGTGTGTGATGTTTAAGGGTGGCACGATTTTCTACCATGTTATCAAGTTGTCCATGCTTCCACGTATTCAATAGTCTGACATTTTTCTAAAACATTTATACTTATAATTTGTGACAAAAAAAATTTAATCTCTCATCTTTAGTTATGGAATTCATTTTTCCAAAGCTCTCATAATTCGTAGCATAAGATGGAACTGAAATGAGAAAAGTTATGGAGTTCAATTTTGCACTTGTTAATTGCAACTTCTTAAAACTTTTAGTGCCTTTTCAACGAAACAATTTCTTGCATACTATAGTTACTTCTTTTCTTTCCATAAGGGTACATCTATTTGTGGCATTCTATCAAACAATTAGTCCTTCTTTGTGATTCCACATTTCATTGAGACATTTTTCTAAACAACATATGCACGTTGATGTTTGACCTCACTTTGAAATGCATGCCTCGTAGAGCATCTGTGGAAACAAAGTGGTAGTGTCAATACTCAAGTGCATATTCATATATGATGTACAAGTTCTAAAATAACATATGCACAACATCATCACATTTTTCTTTGGCATTGTTTATTAGTTTTTAAGCAAAAGAAGTAGCACCTTATTTTTTGCAAATTTAAAATAAAGTTTTTAAGTATTTTAAAAGTGATTTGGTGATTAATCAGTTGAGAGTTTAATTATTTTGACTTTTTAAGAAAAAGAAAAGGTTAATCATTTTGATCAAGTGAGTGTAATGAGGGATGAATAAGAAATATATAAATATTTCCTTTTAAAAATATTTGTTTCTATTTGAAAGTCTAAGAAATTGATTAATGATTAATTATTTTTATTAATGGTCACAATGACATTCAAAAAACATATAAAATAAAATAAAATAATTACAATTACATTACTAAGATGATTTATGATATTTTTAAGTAGGTAACAATTTAAATATGTGAAAAAATATAATTAAAATTTAGTTCTATGCAAAATAAATTCACCTAGGAAATTAGGAAACATATAAGATTTTTTATATAATATTAAAAAATATTAATTAAAAAAACTTATCTAAAAACTTCTTTCTCCTATTCTAAATTTATATGATATAGAGAGTGAATAGTGAATAGGTTCAAATTTCATTGATTCAAACTCTCAAAGTAAAATTGCCTTACAATAAACTATCATACTGCTCTAAGGGTTAAACAAGGTTGTGTCATTGGGTGGGATAGATTGTATTGAAATATAAAATTCTGAAATCTAAATAAATTAATATCATCAAATTTTTTTAAACAATAAATATAATATAATATATTTTTGTTTAAAATTAATCTTCCAAATTTATTTACTTAGTACTAACATAACTAAATTCCATGATTCCATGTCAGATTACTATTCTCTAATAAAATACAAATATACTTTTACATGATGTTTTTTTAATAGTCAACTTTAAAAAACTATTTTTTATCATTGGCATTATGGTAGTGTGAGAATTTTTTTACCACCTTTATGAAAATAAAATAATCATATCTAACTTAACATGATCACTAGGGTATTACAATGATGAAAACCACATCATTTGTGAATTGAAAGAAGGGATGAAAAGAATACTTATATTTAGCCATGGTTGCTACATTAATCCCCAAGTTGATGGTTATGTACTTTCTTATAGGAGGATTTGTTGTGTGCAATCTCCTTTTCATTCAATACAATGCCACTACAGAAGTAGATGCATTAATAGATGTTGAGAAGAATTTGAATGACCCACAAAATGCTTTATCAAGCTAGGATGAGAACCTGGTTGATCTTGGTACGTGGCTTAATGTCACCTATGACAACAACAACCACTTAAATAGGGTGTAAGTTTAATCATATCATTCTTATTTCATATCATATTTTATAGATCAAATAGTTTATATAAAAACATAAAAAGTGACCTAGGATTATAAGGTCTTTCTAAGGAACTATCACCATGGATTGGTGATCTTCTGAACTTGCAATACCTATACATTTTTAATTACTATGCACATTTTAAGATGGAATATGTTCTAGCTAAAGCTGAATTTTCTTTTAATTGTTTCAAAAACTTATACCACAACTCTTTGAGTGGAAGCTTACTTGAAAGTTTGGGGAAACTAAAAAACCCCATTTTCCTTGATTGTTTTGGCAACAAGTTTAGTGAAAAAATTCCCACCTCACTTGTCTAGCTCTCCAACCTCCACTCCTTATAAGTCACCATTCTATCTAATTTTCATCGTTAAATCTTAAATATATATATAGTTTTGATCTTTATTATTGGAAACATTAACCATCATAAATACTCAATTTACATCTAGGTTTATTGATCATTTGAGTTTAGTAATTTTGAATTTATGTAATGCAATATCCCTCTACATATTTTTTTCAAGATTTTGAGGGAAAAAAAATAGAGATAAAAAGTGGAAAATAAACAACTCTAAAGGCCAATCTTAGAGTTAGTGGTGACCTTCATAAGCATATGTCATACTAAGGACAAAGGGTTTCAAAAAATCATCATTGAAGGGGAACTTTAAAATGCAAGTACAAGCACTATATATTGTAAAATATCGTGACAATGACATGAATGTGGCAATGTCTGAGTTAACTAAATATGTGTGTGAACATGATAGAATTGAGAAATTGTATCTATTACAGCCTCAAGTAGAATTATAGACATGCAATTGTATTCTCCTCACACTATGTCAAGGAAATATAAGTGGCTTCTATATATAGAATACATATTAGTAAGTTTGAATCTTATATCCTACCAAAGATGTGTTAGCCTTGTCTTTGTTTCTCTCATCACTTTCAACTGTAACTATTTGTCTCCTACATCTTAATAAGTAATTTCTTGTGTACATGTACATAAACTTGAATTCATAAAATTTTATTATGTGGGGTTGCATTTAAATGAAAATTTTAATTGGTCATCTTCATATTTTCTACCAACGCACTTGAATAAATTTGATAGTTTATGCAAACACTAAGACCATTCAATAATAGTTGACCATAATATAATGCTCTTTTGAAATAAAATGCTTATGGTTTATATGTTAGGTTGAATTATACATTCCATTATCTATCTGAATTATATGTTAATGAACTCTTTAACTAGAACTACCTCTTCCTCAGTCAGACATGTCCATCAAAGAAGAAAACAAGCAATCTCAATTGAGAATCCTATTGCATGAAGCAAAAAACAGGGAGAGCCAAGAAGAAATAAAGGCTTGACATAATGGATTTTGAATAAGAATGTTGCAAATGCTACCAGATGGAGATTTCTTTTTAAAGCTGTAATAGGTCAACTTGAAGGTGATCAAGAGAAACACTCAAAAGTATTGTAGTATGGTAGTTGAGTACATTGTTGAGCATTATTTAGACTTTGAACCTTTCTTTTCCGAAAAACATGACATGAATTCTGAAAAATACTATGAAAAATACTATGAAAAAATGGCAAAAGATGGAACTTGGGTAGACCATTGTGACATTTATGGAGCCTCCATGGTGACTCAAACTAACATTCATGTGTGCCATTTGAAGGGACAAGTATCTAAAATCTACAATTTTGATAGCTCAGAAACACTCAACACTCCATGTCTCATATCATGATGGAAACCACTACAATAGTTTATACTTCATTAATAGCAATTCCAATGCTCTAGTAGAACCCATGCCTTTCACAAAGGACAATCAAAGTGCAAGCCATAATGACCAAGAACTTATAAAGATTATTATAGATTAAAAAATGGTTCCAAAGATATTGATATAAGTTGTGAAGAAGATAAATTTTTGAAAAGATAGAATGAACCTTGATGAAAGAAAGGTTTAACATGGCGTATTCCATGGGTATCAAACAAGAGAAAATCATAAAGATTTAAAACTTATCTTACCAATGTTTTACTATGTATAAAGCTATTATCAGAGACATTTCTATGCCAACACTTTAGTGACATCATTTGATATATATAAAACTATCGACATAACCCTTGCACCCTTCAAAAGTGTAAGTGCTAGTATTATCACAACTAGATTCACTCCCTTTTGTGAATATTGAATTGTGGCTTCTCACATCTTGATCAAGCATGTCCACAAGAATAAGAGAAGTTTAAAGTTAGACAAACACGTGAAATGTATTTTCAACTAGAACTTAACACACATGTATGGATAAAAAATAGAGCAAGTATACACTAAATGATAGGTAAACAAGAAATTTGCACATATGGCCATGAATAATTCAAGCTAATAGAATTACCTATAGTGTTAAATATTCGGTTCATTAGGATGGTTACAATGAAACAAGGAAATATAAGAAAGTTTTCAATGTACAATTAATTATTATGTTTAATATATAATTATGTGATATGTGGGTATCTTTGATGTTTTTGATGGGTGATTGGTTTAGAAAATACATATGTAGTGATAAAGTTAGTATCGACACACACTCAACTTAGAAATCTATAGTCAAGAGATTGGAAACCCATAGATAATATCAGAAATATAGTAGTGAAAATTAAGTTACTACCAAAAAAAGACATGTAGATAGCTAAACAAAAAACTATCCACTCTGAATAAAAAACTAAACTAAACATAGTATCAAAGAGGTCCATAATTATAGCCATAAAAACCATAATGAGATTGTTTCAAAGCCATTCACTCAGGATTTTAACATTTAAATCACAGTAAGATGTAGCAAAAATAAAAAATAAAGAAATAGAAAGAGGATAAAACCTCAATCTATTTTTATTCTCCAAGTTGGGCTTAGACATCAACACATCCATCCACATGTTGGCCAAGAACTAATATAAATTATATGCATCATCATCATCTTTATGGTCCCTATTCTCCTTCTCCTATTTGGGGAACTAGAGGGTAGTAGCAACAACATGCGTGGCTTTGACTCAAAATTAGTCAAGGTCATGAATTGGGTGTCCAACTCGATCATTCCATCCTTCTTCTCTACCTTGATCCACAACTTCCTTCGCTTTGCTTCCACTTGCAAGAAAGCATTCATGTCCAGACTAGGGGGTGTGGATTTTGTATAGGGGGTTGAAGTGGGGGATGGTCATAGGTGGGAATGGGTAGGAAGGGAGTAGAAGGGCAAGTTGGGGGGGGGAGGGGAGGAGAAAGTGGGGGAGAATGAACCAAGGAGGAATGTGAGAGGTTTGGGCTTGTAGGGGGTTCAAGCTTATGTTTTATTAAGAGTGGGGTAGAAGTTAAGTGGGAGTCCATAGTTTCTTTCCTTGCAATAAAATCCACACTACCCTTTCTAAAAGTGGAAGGTTCCTGAGAAGCTTCTTCAGTGTTAGTAGGGGACTTAGTCGAATCATTATCATCCTCAATATATTTAATCCTCACGGCCTTTTATTTATGATGGGGTTGTTTCTTTTTTTCCTCACTATTATTAGACTCACAGTCCAAGTCAACATCCTTAGTCCTTTGTTGTTTGTCTACCTATTTATTTTTACTAGGGATCTTAAGAAAGCGGCAAGATATCCTCCTACCTCCCATAGACTTAGTATTAATATTTTGAACACCCACCTCCATCTTAGAGTTCAATTTAGAGAAAGACATCATGTGAGGGCCCTTAGTTTTCCTACTACTAGATGGAGGTGAAGCTTGAGAAACAGTAAGTGAAATGGGTATGGAAGTAGCAACAATCAAAGGAGAGGTTTTACCTATCCAAGGGGCTAAATTAGCATAATGTTCTTAGGTCAACACATTTCTTTGTGGAATTTATATATATTAAAAATCAAACCCTAGTGAAGGATGTAATTTTTTCATTAGCCATACATTTCCTCATGTCCATAACTAGGGCTTCTAAATCTATTAACAAGAAGGAAGAAAAACAACTTTCAACATGAAATTGAAAATGGTTCAATAGATGGAAGTGATAATATTAACTTACATTGTGTCTCCCTTTGAGAGTGAGGTATTTCATTATTAGGAAACATGCATCACCTTATGGGCTCGACAATTTTTCTTTGCTAAAACTACCACAAAGTCAATCCAGCTCCTCACCTTATTTAAAGAACCAATTAGTATTGGTCTCATCTACTTTCTCCATTTCTTTCCCTTCTTGGATAACCTAGTAGCCTGAGCGATGACTTCCTTATTAGTCTCAAACATAGTGCCACCAATGGTGGCACATCATTCTTCCAAGTGCTAACCAATTGCATGGAGACCAACCTATCATGTCCTTTCATGGCCTCCCAAAAAGAAAATAGATTTTCATAATGTACATCCACACACACACCATATCATGCCACTCCTATTTGATATGTCTGGGCTCAATATATCCAAATCATTGCCTATGTCAAATAGGACCTCCTATTCCTCAAGATCTTCTAGTTTTGAATTATTAGAAATAGTTCTATTTATGGTGGTTTTGGTTTTGTAGAATAAACTAGCTTTACATAGTAAAGCATTGTTAGGTTTATAGGAATAAATCTTGCATAAAGGTTGGTTAGTAGAATTATGAATTTGGTCATTGTATAAGGAAGAGAGATAGTACATTGGTGCCTAAAAAATATTTTAAAAAAGCCTTTGTCATAAATGTATCAATTTTTGGAATTGATATAATCATGTTGTAATTAGTTTTTGAGCTTATCATTAAATTGCCAACCCCTTTCGTACTTAATGGTTTCATCTCAAATCTTTTTATGATTATTTTTAGGAAGTTTTCTCAAAGGCCATTAGGTGATGTGATGTTCTCCCCTCATAAATATGAACCACTTTGATTTTCCACCCTCAAAGTGATCCAATAGGGTGTTGTACCACAAGCTATGAAATTGATTAAAATCATGTTCCGTTAATCATGACGCATCCTTCACTCTTAATGAGAGTGATGATGTCAGTAGGGATCGGCACCAACTACCTCCAATAACTAAGACTTGTCATTCTGAATCCCAATCTAGCCATCTTCTTAGCCACACAATTTCCCTCCTAAAAGGTGTGCTAAGTTGTTTGCATCTCCATTCTATTAAGGTACATCTTGACAACTGATAAAACACCTACCTAGGACCAACCCATCTTCAACCATTGATTGAAATCTTCAACAATTAACTTAGAATCCTCTTCAAAAACCCAGTTTGTCCTTCCTAAATGGGTCATAAATTTGATTCCCCATAGGATGGATAGGATGTCTTCCATATTAGAAGAGTTATTACCAAAATTTACCACATATGCTAATGTTATCTTTTTAATCCCTAACAATACCATCCCCTATTGTCATCCCTAGCATAGTTGCACCATCAAAGTTGATCTTGATCTATCCACCTGGGGAGGATGCCATTTGGTATTAGTTTTGGCATTTCTTTTAGAAGTATCAAAACCTTTAGCATTCCTCAAAAAGGTGTCACTTCTTGATCACCTGGAAATCCCAAAGGGAGGGGGGTCTATCAGTCCTTTTGCAAGATGTCAACTACAAGTTTTCACTTATCTTCTTAACTATTAGAGTAGTAACACTTTCTGCATTCATCCTAGTTTCACTAAATATCTTATTATTCCTTTCCTGTCAAATGCACCAAAAAAAATGTGGTGGAATGAGTCTCTAGAGGAGGAGAATGGAGAGTTGTGTGCAAGGGAGGGATCAAATCCATAAATAGATGTATGTCATCCCCCCAGACCCATTATATGTTAAACTTTTGCAAACTAGTTTCCCCTATTTTAGTTGAAATAGACAAGAGACAAAAAGATAATAGATATCTTCTCCCTCCCTCTTACAAAGGAAACATCTATTAGGAAATTGGAAGCATATTCTCTTGAGGTTATCAATATTTAGGATTCATTTAGGATTAATAGCCCACTAGGAGAAGTTTACCATTGGTATTAACTATTGAAACCTTCTTCTAGCAAAATCTTTGGACCTTTGTGCCAATTTGTTAAAGCTAGGAAGATCCAACTGAGAAATCACCCAAACTATTTCTATCCCATATGATTTTATCATTAGAGAGAACTTTAGTTATCCTAATGATACTGATCAAAGATTTTAGTTCCATAATTAGTTTTAAGTCCTAAGGGTTACCTCTCTAATTACTGCTCAGAGTTCTCCATTTTTGGGAAGGATTAATGTAATCTTTGACATGGTGTCCAAAGGTGTTCTTAATATAAAAATTAACACTCCAAAATTGTTGAAGATTAGAGGTTTACCTCCTAACCAATTGTCCTCCCAAACCTGGTTTGGTTCACTTTGTTGATTAACCATCTAAGCCCCCCCTTGGAGAGAGGTCTAATTTTTGATAATGGAATTCTATATCCGTGAGGCACAAGGGGGATCTACATCAAAAAAACATGAGGTAAAGGGTGAAATATCAAGATATCTAACCTTCATTATTTTTTGCCACCCTCCCTCCTCATTGGCCAACCACCATCCATTTTTTGTTATGAGAGATTTTTTGGTGTCCTTCACTTTTCTAACTCTCTGACCTACCGTATCCTTGGGTTTAAAAATAGCATCCTCATTGAAGAAGCTAATTCTAGTTTTTCCTTCCAAATTTTTCCATAAGAATTTTCTCTATATTTTTTTTAGCATAAGAGCAATAAAGCTCAAAATTTTAAAGATTGATAGAAAGTACACTAGAATACCCTAAAGAGAAGTAGTAAGGAGCTAGATTTTTCCTATTCTAGTGAGAGACTTTCCTTTCCAACCAACCAACTTCCTTTGGGTTTCTCTAAGTGTCATGTTCTAGAGCTAATTTCTAACTTCATGCACTATGAGGAGAAGACCTAGACAAGTATCACAAAGGTTGCCTACCTAACATCATAGAATAGATATGATCTAGTTTTATAAAATTACCTTTGTATATTGATGAAGTAGACTTTAATTTTTTGAAAATTGATATGTTATCATAAGGCCTTTACATGTTAGACAAGAAAATTCTTTTGTTGTCTAGCCTCAATGATAGAGGATATACCAAACAAGAAGGTTTCATCAAAAAGTTGTTGAAATAAATCTATGGGAAGGGAGTGTCTAGTTTGATTCCTTGAAGAGCACCTACAAAACCATGATGAAGAGGTAAGGTGATAAGGGGTCTCCTTTCATTGTAACCCTCCCCAACAAGAAGGAACCCAAAACAATGTCACTGTTAATCACAAAGAAACTAACCCTATTGATCATAACCTTGATAAACTCAATGGCTTTTGTGTTAAACCAAATTTTCCATCACTCGAACAAGGAAGCCCAATCAACATGATCATAAATTTTGATATATCAAGCTTTAGAGCCATCCTAGTTTTCTTTTTTTCATAGAATGAATTATATCATGAGAGGAGATAGTTGTGTCTAGAATTTGTTGATCAAGAACAAATCCTTTCTTACAAGGGCTTATAAATCTATTAAGTAGTAGTTTGATATAATAGTTTAGGATTTTAGAGAAAAATTTATAGAACATACATTACATATTTTTATTAGTTAGAAGTGTTTAAGGGTCTTAGATCATTGAATTTTAGGAACCAAAATAAGGAGCATCTTGTTAAAACCTTTTTAGGAATTTCCTCATTCTAACAAAGTCCCTCACAACTTTGGTCATGTCCATTTTAATGAGATCCCAAGACAATTGGAAGAAGCCTAGGCAAAATCCATTTGAACTAGACACTTTATAAGATTTCATGTAGAATAGTGTCAGGCTCACCTCCTCTTTGGAAACTAGGCTAAGGAGAAGGTCATTGGCAGCTTTGTTTAAACAAGCAGGCAAGGTATTGAGTAAGTTCTCCCTAGCCTCATCATCAAATTTCATATTCAGGGAAGCCAACGTATCTTTAAATATTTGAACACACCAAATTCTGAGCTCTTCAAGTTTGGAGAGAAGGGTATTATTGCCATCAATTAGGATGGTAATAGTATTTCTCCTAGGGAAAGTAAATGCCAGAATAATGAGGTATTTATGTGTCCCTCTATCAACCACTGAATTCTGTAGCATTTATTATAGTAATTTTCCTCCTTCTTAATGTTTTCCTTCCATTTTTCTTCTTCCAAGTGATTTTCAATAGTAGATCTTGCCCACTTTCTATTAACTTGAAGCCTTTTCATGTTCCCTTCAATTGCTACATTCTACTTGAAGATGTTGTGAAATGAGTTTTTACTCCAATAGATAAACTCCCTCCTAATGATTTCCAATTTTTTAGTTAATTGAAACATACTCATTCCTTCCACTTTAAGGTCCCACCATGCCAATATCATGTCCCAAAATTTAGGGTAGGAGTGCCACACTATTTCATACCAAAAGGGACCTAGGTCATTCCAAGTGTTCTCTTTCAAAACTAGTGGAATAGAGGAGTGATTTGAGGTAGTATGGGGGAGAGTATGGAGAGAAAAGTAAGAGTAAAGAGATCCCATCTAGTGGAACACATCACTCTCTCAAGATAGACATAAATAAGATCAAGACCTTTCCTATTATTTGACCAAGAAAACTAATTAGCTCCCATGACCTCCAAATCCATAAAGTCATTCATGCTAATAAAGCTAGCTAGATACATCATACAATCACTGAAGTCCAAAGACCCACTTGGCTTCTCATAAGGGAAGAGTGGGATGTTGAAATATTGTATAAAAGAGGTTTTAACAATATTGAAAGGTGCGTTAGCATCAGTTATTTCCTCCCACATCAAAAGTCTCCTAGATTGAGAGTTGGGGGCATATATATTGAATAACAATAACAAGGAAAAGTCATGATTATCAAATATGGTAGCAAGGAAATTTTTTAAATGTGAAATGAGAATACTTGAGAATAGACTTGGGTTTCACAAAGTCATAATAACTCTAGAGGCCCCATTAGCTTCTAGATAGTGAAAATTCACACCCAACCAAATATTTTTGGCAATGTTCTAGAAAAAATATCATATCTCACCTTAACCTCCTCTAGGGCTAAGATGTCGACTGTATAACTAAGAAATAATTGTTTCATAATAAACTTCTTTTGGGACTTATTTCCACTAGCAATTTCTATATTTGTAGCTTTAGTTCTCATTGATATTCCATTAGGTCTTCACACATTGGAATAATCTCCCACATCCTCTTTGGGGTCCCCACACATTTTTTCCCTCTTTCTAGCCAAATTTATCCTCCTCAAAGTGCAATTCATCTTTTGCCTTCACAACTAAGATAGGAGAACCAACGAGAGAATCTCCTCATAGTTTCTTTATTATGTTATTCCTAGTAGGGATGTCAAAATTATACTTCTCACTAATATCTATAACCATGGCCATGGGTTGTTCAAGAACACCCTCCTCCATGGATATTTCTCCTTGTCCCTCGGTATTTTGTGGGAACTATGGATTATTCTAACAAATTTCACCATCTTCCATGGCTACTATTTGGCTATTATCTTGCACAATGGTTAACAATAGGAATCCTTTTGAACTCCTCTCTTAAAAAGTTGATCTGGGATCAACTCCAAGGTTCTAGGTGATCTTATGACCTCTTTGAATCCACTCAATGGAAGATAAATCTGAGTGTTCATGAGGAGGCCTTTTTTGGTTCTACCAATTTTAGATAAGATGTTGAATTTTCTTTCTATCTCAAAAAAATAATCACACAAAAAGAATTTTTTTTTTTGCATTTTTTCTATTTATAATGGATGCAGTTTTAACTATGCAACTATATGAATCCTAAATTAACTGAGGGTTTGTAAAAGCAAATAATGAAGATAGGGTAACAATAAGTTTAAGAAAATTACTTGAAAAATAAATCCCTAATGGAAATAAGCCATGAAAACATGTCTATGAGTTAAGCCTTTGAAAAGATCAGTAGGTAACTAATGAAAATAGGAGCAACACTTCCTTAATTCCACTAATGCCATCATCAATGGGAATTTAGTAACCATAATATATTTCATTTTTCATCAAATCGTAAGGCCATGAAAAGTTCACTTATGTGAGACAAAAAGCTATGTAGGAACAATAAGGTGATCTCTTCTCCAACTAAGTACATTAGTGAAATTCATAAACATGGGGGAAACACCAGAATTAAAAGATCGCTCAATCAAAATAACACAACAAAACTTTTGGCTCCATTACACTCCATGAACATACATTCACAAAATATAACACATTCAGGAAAGAATAGCTACACTCCAAATGAGAGCACCAATAGCATAAATTATTGCATCAAAATAATAGCCCAAAATACATATTTAATTCCTCAATTTATAGGAAATCTTCTCCTCAATTTTTGTTGACAATGAAAGATCTCTTTATGAAAATATATGCTTCTAAACTAATAAAAAAAATCTATTTATGTACAAACTGATTCTCTAACTAGTGCTAAGTAGGACTCCACCCTTGTTTATATCATTTAATGGGTGTATGAGCCTTTACATGTCTTAAAACAAAGAAAGCATGAGAAAATAAGAAGAAGAAATCCATTAGATGATGTAGGAGTCTATGGAGATGCTAAAAATAGAAGCTCAACCTTCTTTGGAGGTTTGTAGGAGTTGAACTACTATCAGAATGCATTTCTAGTGCATGGAAAGCTCTATTGGAATTGACAGTTAACTATCACCACACCTCTGACTTCTTCAAAAACTCAGTGTAGCTTTGGAGAAGTGCACCTTGGGAGAAGTGCACCTTTGGAGCTAGGGTTCAAAAAATGCAAAATTTTCCCAAGTGTCAAAATTGAAATTCTAGCTTTTGGGTTTTGTTCCCCTTCATACCATAGCTATGTCTAGATATTTTCTCTTGAATTCTCTATCATATCTATCACTTGGTTTGCATCTAGAAAATCCAAAGAATCATACTTATCTTTTACTACTTGCCCATAGTTGCCTACTTCTATATGAGCCTATGAAAAGTCTTAAAGCTTTACATTCAATTATAGCAATGCCTCCTCTATCTTAAATGTTTTTCTAATGTCTTCATTAGTCAAGTTTTCTTCAAATATCTTTTGAAACTATTCAATGATTGTTTGCATCAATAGGAGTTTATCTCTTGACTCATCTTCAAAGATGTTTAGGCATGCATCACTATAATACTTCTCTACTTCAAAAAATTTCTCTTGGGTTTGATCCTGAGCTTATGAATATCCACATGTAATATTTCCATTACTTTATTACCAGCCACAATCTTCTCAATCCAATCATCTATTTTATCTAACTCGTCCCCTGTATATACGTCCATCAGCATATGATACCTCTAACATTTTATTGATTGCAATGCTTGAAGGTCATTTCTCTAGGTATGTACCTCATCCATCAATCCAAAATCCTAGCTTAAAGTAGTGACTGACTTCCCACATTATTCTACATATGGTGCAATAAATTAAGGTTCCCTTGTATTATTGACACACCCTTTTCCTCAAAACTTTCTTTTCATAGCTATCAAGCCTTCAAAAATGGATCTACCTATATAACTACCTCCTCTTTATCTTTCATTTCTAAAGCTACTTCAAGAGTAGCCTCTGGATTATCTGGGTCAATAGGACCAACTAAATCATGCAAAAATCCCCTCATGATTTCATTCTACTTTCTCAACTTGACCAATTCCACCTCATCTTTTTCTAAGTGGTTAAACACTTCTTTAATTGCTATGGTGACCATTAATTTAGATGTGTCCACGGTTGGCTTTCCCAGCAAAAATTCTTTGATCTGATAACCATTTGTGGTTAGATCTTCAATATCTTCATGTAGAGGAGGGATACCAATGTGAGCGAACAAGTCCTAATTTTGGTCCCTCATAATGAAGGCCAATATACATGCATCACCCTTAGGTAATTTAGGCTTCTTGAGAGCTTCAACTAATTCTCTCATTCCCTCTTCCTCAATACAATATAGTTGCCTTTTATGCCTAACCATCACCTCTTTTCTCAACCATCTTGGAGTAGTTTCCATCATAAACTTATACTTGGATAAAGAGGGAGTTTGTTCTACTAGACCCTTTCCCTCATTTATCCTCTTTGGAGTCCTTTCTTTCTATAAGGGATCAATATTAGGCATCCCTATATCTATTGAATCCATGATTCTTACCTCAGTATCTTAAGAATTTTTTTGGGGTACTTCACATATTTTCCCCTCCTCTGATACTTCAGCGATAGGTCTTTGTTGTGGCTCTTCTTCTTGCACTAGTTTCACTAATTCTTCATTGACTAGAGGGAGATGAGTGACTAAACCTTTATCTACTAAAAATACATCTTGATCTGGCAATGGTGGGGTACCTAGAGGTCTTTGTGGAGAAGATGGCAATTGACTCTAATTTTCTCCCAAAGGATGATTTGTTGGTGTATCCCTTATCTTGTCACCTATGAGTTTAGTTTATACAGGAATGAAGTCAAAATATGACATTTTAAAGACATCATCCCCTTGGTCCTCTTGTTCATCAATCCACTATTGTAACTCATCCTCCAAAGTTGTAACCTTAATAGGTTGTGTAGGAATAAATGGCAACATTACAATGGAACTCCTTGTTTGTTTTTCCTTAATAGCCCTAGCTAGATGAGTCCTTTGACTCAAGGGAAGGTTATCCTCTTCATCTTCTTCATCCTCTTTAGCTCCTTCAGGAATAGTTTCTAGGACTAAAGGAATAGGAATAACCTTACTTTGCACCCTATGTCTTTTAGTCCCTTTAATTGGAGTCTTAGCCTTTTTCTTATTAGGAGCTAACAAAGAGGCTTCTTCTTCTTGAAGCTATGGGGACACATCTTGTGCTTATTCTTTAGATCCTTGTCCTTGTTATGGTGGTGATATTTGTGGATTATCTTGAGCTTGAGTTTCTTCTTGGGATTGAATCCCTTCAACCTTAGGCTCAACTCGCTCTAGAGAAACTCCTTTCCTTTTATTCTTGACCTTCTATGCCTTGAAGTACCCAACTTCCCTATTGTGTTGATAAACTACCTATGAACTAATTGGAGATTTGGCTGTGAACATTGGTACTATAGTCTTCACTCCTTTACCTTTCACTAGGTAGGTCGCATCTTGAAAAACTACTACTTTTGGAACTAGATCTAGCTTGAACGGTCTCTTAACCCATTCCTTGCTCAATTGGATGATATGCCTCTTCCTATGATTTATATTTGAATTTTCTTGTCTATCTATCTCTGCATTCATGATTAGCCAAGTGCATATCTTATCTTGATTATATAGAGGATCCAAAACATCTAAAGTGTCTTGTTGAACAACCTTCAATGGGACCTTTATTTTCAAGGCACTGCCTACCAAATAAAGAGTCATCCTATAATAATCCCTTATTCGGATATCGTAGTCATCAACTGCATTCATCCAATGAGCTTCTATAGCATCTTCATGTTTAAATTGTTTTCCTACCAGGAATTGGACTCTACAAATATTATCAAAACATGGATAAGGGGAGTTATAATCCTCCAAGGGAAATTGCTCCCATTTTGACACAAAAGTGATGATATCGTACTTTTTCTTGACACTGAATGGACCTCTAGTAATGGGTCATACCTTGGTCTCCTTATGCTACTTCCTTACTCTATCATATGTAGACAAAAGTTGTCATGCAATCTCTAGAAAAATGAGTCTATCACATGGATGCCTATGGAGATTCTTAGGATTTACAGTTGTATCCACTACCCTTAAGTAGGTGAAATTCTTGAATTGGATGTAGTAGGTGCCTATTTCTATAATTTTTGTTGCTATCTCTTCTGACATCCTTTTTGCATAGTCTCCCTCAATGAACTAAATGATTGCAAAAATGAAAGCATAATTCACTATTCCATATTATTTACTATGATTTGAGAGCTTTTTCTTCACCAACTAGGGGTATACCACATAAGGCCATGGATTAGGATCTTGCAAGTTGCCCCTCTTAAAAAATCTTGGGTAGTTTGTAGTCCTTTCTACTAACAAATACACAAAATAAGATGTCATATAAAACCTTAGATCATTTTTGACCACCATTAGTTGTTCATCTAAATTCTCATTGTGAATTGTGGCCCAATAAATTGGCATCTTTGTTGTTCTAATGGATTCAAGGAAGTGTGCCATCCATATGTTTAATTGTCTTGTAATCACATGATTCTACTTAGGAGCACTATGGAATGTCCAATATCATCCTTCATGTAGCCTCTTCTCATATATGCTTTCTCCACCTTTTTCCCAAGGTGCATTCTATCAATGAGATATGAAGGTTGAATAATTTTTGTAGCTTCTTGTTCATGATCTTATACCACCTTTATTCTTGATGGTATGGTAGTCTTATATACTAATCTACCCTCAAAAGATGAAATACTTTCTCTATATTCTTGGGTCTTAGATCAAGAAAAAATTCTCTAGTTATGCTTTTGACCACCCTCTCTTCTAAAACATAATTCTTAGCCAAAGCCATGATCAACTCAAAAGATTGTACTAAAACTAGGTGTGAAGCTGCATTTACTAATCCCAATCTTATAAGTGTAGACACCATTACACACCTCTCATTTGGTTTTTGCCATAGAACCAAGAATGAATTCTAGTCAATGTGACCCATTTCTATATCTTGGATCTCCTAATGTGCATCTTGGAAGTGTGATTTCGGTTGGACACCTTGAAACTTAAAAAATCACTAGTTTAGGAGCAATCTTTGTGGTGATAGAGGATGAAGAAGATTCCATTATATCTACTCAAAAAAAAATCCTATTAGTCTAGAAGTTGGAAAAATCAAATTTAAACAAATCCTAATTGCTAATATAACTGACCGAGAACCCCTAAACATTAGAAAACACATTAAAACCCACTTTAAGCTCATTTTATGCAAATTTTGGCACACCCTTGCACACCTTAAAGGTGCACTAGGTGCTAACTTCACACTTAATAATTTCTTTCACTAAAGGGTGTGCATATTGCACACCTTGTGGGGTGCATAATGTGTACACCCTAATCCCTTAAAGGTTTTACCTTTTGATTAAAAAAAATATGGTGTGCAGTTATGCACCATGGAAAGGTGCACAACTATGAACCATCCTCACGATGTCCTTTTTTTAGGTCTTTTTAAGGTGTTCATATGCACACCTTACATAAGGGGTTAAGTTTCTTAGGGTTGTTTTATCTCAATGAAATAAAATGTGCACACCTTGTGCACCTTAGATAGGTGTGCAAGGTGTGTTGGGTAAAACTGAGGTTCAATTAAATAGCCTTTATATGGGTATAGTTGAATCAAAATTACACTAAGAATGTCAATCCAGGATCCATAAACTCATGAGAGATATAATGGTTGTTTGCACAAGGGGTGAAGATAATAAATCAAGAAGTTTATGAATGCAATTTACTACTTACTAATAAATTGAACTTGTCTAAATTACCACATACCTAGAATTAATTCTCCAAATGAATTATAATCTAAAGTTCACACCTTTTAAATGATTAATCATAATCGATTCTATGAATGCTATTAACACACCTCTAAAAAATTAATTACACTCTTCTAAACAATTAATCTCAATGAATGCTTATTGCAAAGTTTTTATCTAATGTAATCTGCTTAGACTATGATAGGAAGTTGTTTCCAATAGGCTAGTTCAAAATATAGGATGCGGTAGGAAGTTGATAAAGTGTGATAGGGAATATTGTAAATGGTGATAGAAAGTTGTGAGTATGGTGAGTATTATGGTTTAATGACTGAAAGGATATGGTAAGAGGAATACAAAAGATGATATTACAAGTACCAAGGCTGAATGGTAGTGGTAGGAAGAATAGAGCAAATAGTATAATACAACAGATTTATGTACTAACATCAAACAATTCCTTTATAAGATTGTCGCAATCAATAATTCCATCAAACAATTGAATTCATGATTAATCAACAAGCTCTATATGAATTTGATTAGCAAGTATATATAGCAACCTTCTTATAAATGCACACAATCAAAACTGAGAGAAACACATGTAATCAATAATACTGAAATACTTACAAAGTAATCTATAGGAATCTCACCAAGTTTCCCAAGAGGGAGCCCTCCTTTGATTTGCTAGGTGAGAGATATTCTAAACATCAACTACTACTTGAAAACTATGCTTCAAAATTTCAAAGATAATATGGAACAAAGTATTTTCATGGATTATATATATATGATATGTCTTTTAATTCACATTCACTTATATAGCCTAAAATCTTCAACGATATTAATAACTACCTAAAATGGCCATTGGCCTATTTCCTAAACATGGATAATAGTTTGTTTTGGCTGCTAGCCATACATAACAATTTACAAAAAAATCTTGGCCCAAAATAACATACAACCATTAAAAATTCAAACAAAACCTATTCCTCCAATCAAATAGCTAGCTCCACACTTACACATCCTTAATTTCCTTAGTTCTTGTAGCAGCATCAACCAAAATATATCATTTTGATAAAATTAATAACTTTTTAGGAACTATTCTTCCCTCTTTAAAGAAGTACTTAAATATTCTAATTTCCTATCAATAGTTTATCAAAAAGGGAATTTTACACCAAAGAAGTGGGAAATGTATAAGGTATAAGGTTAACAAAAATAGAGCACTATCAAGACTCATCATCTCCTCACAACTGAGGGATTTGCATGTCCTCATGCAAACAAAGTATACAAACTAGGTGGAACATTGCTATTAGGGTGCTCCATGGACTCTTTTGGGACAACAACTATATTTTTAATGTTATCCTATAGTATGACCTTGGATCTAAATTGTTGAAGCTCTTGCTGAAGTTGCATAAAGTATGTAGAAATTCATTGACAGTAACCATAGGAATGCTTGGTATTGCCATTGTTAGTGGAATAGGGTTAAGAAGAGGACTAAAAGCACCTGATAGATCCTTTGGAGGCATATTAAGGACTATCAAAGATTATGATGTCATGGCTTTTTCAAGTTTCGGGTGACAAGAACTCTCTGTATTTCCTATAGCATCTCCCAGAAGGGGTTCTTTCTAAGGTCTTTCAAAGTTTTCTTGCACATTTTTCTTTAAATGATCCTCATCTTATTCATAAGCACTCTGGATAGTATTTTGCACTATATCATCTTTCCATACAACACTTGGTTTAGGTTCATCTCCTGCATCAAGTGTTTGTTGACTCATGTCTTGATCAAGATGGTTCTTTGGAGATTCTGTAGCTTTATCAGGGCTCATTTTTTTTATGGGTTCACATTCAAGTTCCTTATTAGTTTAAATTTCAAGGATTTCTCATTCCTTATTTATGTCAAGATTTTCTAATTCATCTTGAGGGTCACATTGGTTTGTAGTAGTATCACCTTTGTTAGAATTATCTTCTTCATTAGCAAGGTTTAGCAAACTTTCTATGAATGGTGCATTCCTCTATTTCTTCGTGTGTTTGGTTTGACGGTGGTGTTACCTAACCACATTTTCCTTTCATTTCTTATTAGAGCTATTGGTTAAAACCTCAACTTTAGTCTTTGTAGCAGCTTGAGCAACATTGGCTAGGTTTTCTAAGTTGCTAGTAGAGCGTGGTAGATTACGGCATACTGAAGAGGGGCTAAGTATTTTTATAGTGGAGGAAATGTGAAGGGCTTTTTCAAGTGTTTGCAGGGGCTCACCAACAAGTTTTTTCTGTGGGTTGTGGCTAGGAGAGGGTTGTTCTGCAACTATGGTTTCAACTTCTTTTTGCGGAGGTTGAATAGCATTATAAACAGGTTGTATAAATACATCCCATGCTATGGGGGTTTCCTGGAGCTAAAGACCATGTATGACCAGTAGCTTAATCAAACCATGATGTGCTAGGGAATTTTCATGACCTTCGCTAAACTGAGTGCAATCTCTCTTCAAGGAATGATACAGATAATAGAGAAGATTAACAAGTTTCCCTAACCTCAAATGAAGCATGAGCCATAAATGATGTGCATGAACAAAATTGAAGTGGCCCTCATAGGTAATATATTGACCTATAAATTGGGTTACCAAATCCCATGGCAAAGGAAGGGTTTTGCATTGAGCTCCTTGTCCCTTAACAACCTCCACGGACTCATTGCACTGCAAAAAATTAGTTCTAGTAGTTTTAAATTTTATAACTCGTGTACTGGTAGTGGGAAAATATAATTCACCAATTTGGGGAAGATCAGTTATAGCAAACACAATTTGCACCGTTATTGGAAAGGTAATGCCCTGTATTGTCACAGTGTCTTGAACAAAGGCTTAGGTAAATTCTTCAGCAATGACGAGATCATAGCCCTATAATTGACAGAAGAAACAATGCCATCTTGTAAGCTTCATTATTTGCCAGTAACTCATCCATGGAGTCTGGTTCAAATCATTTACATTTTCCACCCATGACAATAGAGAAATTTGGAATCCAAAATGCAAATAGAGAGGAATGGAGAGCTAGCTAGAAAAATCTGTCAGTTTTAAGGGTGAAATGGAAAAATAATGGTGATAGGACTTCAACCTATGAAAAGAAATTATAAGGAGAAAGTGGCAAGAGTGGAAATAATCAATGGGAGAGGAAATGCAGAGGTACAATAGCCCCCCCAACTTTGGTAGGAAAACGTCCCATTTTTGCTAAAACTAAAGACAAAAAATAGAAAGCAAAGTACTATTAAAAGGAGGGTAAGAAAATTTCCCCAAAAGTAGAAGAATGATCTGCTGACGATGATGGAGTGATGATTGAGAAATATCCATGCTGCACGAGCCAAATATGAAGTAATAAAACCAAAAAATCCAAGGAACACCTTCAAAAAATGAAGATAGCACATGAGAAGGAATGAAACCTGCAGTGAAAAGAGTGAAAAAGGATAGCCATCAAAAGAGAAGATCATGAGCAGAGAGACATGACAAGCAGAGTGGTGGAGCCCATTGGGAGAAAAGAGGGCAATAGGAGAGTCATTAAACACCAAGAAAGGGGTGATAGGAATGAGAAAACCTCCTATCATAGCTTATAGAGATGAGTATGGAAAGGCAGTTACTGTGATGATAACAAGAACAAGAAAACCTCTTGTCGTAGAGAGATTTTTTAAAAAAATTTTAAAAATATTTATTTACGATACAAGACCACCAAAAATTAGTTTTCAATCAAGTGCCACCTGGAAGTGCTGGCGAACTAGTTTTCACATCCAGGAAGTCTACCAACTACAAGTTGCCAGATTTGCCAGTTTTCAACAAGTAGTTGGCCAACAATGCTAGAGACCTAGTTTTCATTGTTGGATCTTTTCTTCTTCTTATGAGTTCCTTGGCAATCTCCAAAAAGAAAGTTTCCTTCGAGAGAGGTTTCTTATATAGCTTCAATTGATGACCATTAACAAGAAGAATCCATAGTGCAGAGTTGGACTGCACCATTGTCATATACATGTTCAATTTCATAAGGTCCAAGCCATCTTGTATGAAATTTACCTTTAAAATCCTTGAAGTGAGAGTCATAGAGAAGTGCCCAATTGCTAGGCTAAAAAGAATGCTGAAGGATGTGCCATAGTGCTCACTAATTTTGAACAAGTTTTGTATGAAGAAGGTTTTCTTGACGTAGCTCATCAAGGGAGTGGAGTTGTGTTAGACATTCATTTTGAGCATCAAAGAGACTAAATCTGAGTTGAAGAGTAGTTTGAAGAGTCTTAATCTCAAACTCAATAGGAAGTACAACCTGTTGGCATTATGATTATTTTTGTCATTAGTGACAACACTTACTCAATTCTATATGCTTACTAAGCATCAAGTGGTTACCTTGTAAAATTAGCAGCTCTGCAGTTTACATCGAGCTTCTTAGTATCTACCATGCTTCACAGTGTCTACTGAGCAGACAGTTTGTGTCATGAAGATTTAATGCAAACCGAGTGATGAAAGATTCAATGTTTACTAAATGAAGCAAGGTAAACTTAGTCTATAGTATCTACCGAGTGACACTACATCTATTGAATCACCAGTGGTTACCAAGTTCAAAACTAAATTGAGTGATTAGTATGGACTAAGCCTTCACTTCTGCCAAGTGCATGATGATGCCGAGTAATGTAGTGGATGCCAAGTATTAGAAGGTCACCGAGTCAGTTCAGTGAACCTGATTTATTTACTATTGGGATGACTCTATAATGTATTTGTTTACTTGTATTTTGGCTGACCTTGTAATTTTGTAAGTTTGAAAGGTATCCATGTAAGATGTATTGTAAGATATCATGTATGAATGAATGTATGATGCATGGAATGAGAATGAATTGTGAAGTAATGTGAAGTATATGTGAAAGGTCATTAGTAGCAGTTCAAGGGACACAACAAGGTCAATTTAGAGACAGAAAAGTTATATCCATCACATAAGGTGACTAGTGCATGAAGGATCTTATCAGCAATTAGTTGCAAGTAGATCCACTACTTTATCCTAATAGGTGAATCAGATTTTCTAAATCCTCTAACAAGGTAGACTTAACAGTCTTTGTACCAATCTCCTAACAGAGTGCATACTTCATTGTATGTTTGCAAATCCTCTAACAAGGTGGACCTAGTAGTCCTTTGTGATTCTAATAGGGTAGATCACCAAGAGTGCTCAATGTAAGCCTTAATAGGCCAACTTTATACTGCAGTATTGAAGTTTTGTGGGTATCATCGCCACCCCAGTTTTACTTTCCATTTGGAAGGTTTTTGGGTCACCAAAATATTGTGCTCTCTTGTGTAATGATTATTTTATGTTTTAGAACTAATGCATGCAGTAGCATAGATGGATCTGTGGTAAATTAATAAAAAGTTTTAAAGTTACTAATTCACCCCTCCCCTCTTAGTAACTTGCAATATCTTGAATATTTCCAACAATTGGTATCAAAGATTTGTGGTTCTCTGGATAAAAGTTTGGCAAATTGATCAAAGATCTAAAAGACAAATGGAGATATTCAAACTTGACAAGGCAATTGAGAATGAAATGCTAGATCTAGAGATGGCCATGGCTCAACTCAAAGAAGTGAAGGAGCATCTTTCCCATTCCCTAAAAAGAAGGAAGGAGCTTGCAAGACAAATGAATGACCATTAGTATGTTGAAGAAAATATTGAAGACCTTTTACCATCAAGGAGCTGAGATGAAGCTAATGAGGCAATCAAGGAACTCCTAGCAAAGAATGGCTCTCTATAGGAAGAATTAAGAAAACTTAAAAGAGAACAAGAAATCCAATAAATTAGGCTATGTGAAATTTTGGAACAAAGAAACAAGGAAAATGAAGAATTGGAGGTAAGAAATAATCAATACAATCAGCATGAAGATCTCATTGATCAAATCTCTAGAGAAAATGAAGAAATCAGGATTCTCAAAGCACAGAATGAAAGAATAAGAAGTGATCTAAATTATGAAAGGGAAATTAATGAAAGAATATTGAGAGAATTGAGATGTGGAAAGAAAATTGTTGAAAAATTGGAGAGTGACCTAAATACTAAAAAAAAAATCAATGAAAGAATGATGAAGTCACAAGAAGACATGAATGAACTGATTCAACAAAATGAGCAGAATCTTCATAGAGAAAAAGGTAAAGTAGGATTTGGATATAATGAAGAAGGTGAATCTTCCAAACAAGGTGTCCAAAGGAATCAAAATCCTCATGCAATCATTGTGGAAAAATTGGTCATACATCAAACAAATCTTGGAAAGAAAAATTCAATGGAAAATGCTACAACTGCAATTAGCATGGTCACAAGGTTAATGAATGCAAGGAAAAACCAAAATTTGAAGGCAAATGTCACAAATGTAAGAAGCATGGTCACAAGGCATTCTAATGTAGATCCAAATCATTTAATCTAGTTGAACAACTTGTTAAAGCAATATTTGGATGGGACTACAATACCTAGTGCAGATGTCATTATTGTGGAGAATATGGAAACATTGGCAAAGACTGCTCAAAGCATCACTTGATAAAAAGAGATACAACAGTAAGATGTTATACATGCAATGAACTTGGTCATATAGCCAAGAATTTCATGAATATAGGAAGAATTGAAGATGAAAAGAAAGCTAAAGATGACAACATTTGGAAGTAGATGAGACAATAGTGAATTCCTAAATCTACTTAGCAGAATAGTTCAAATGATGACCAAATCACTCAAGAAGTAGGTGACTCCACCATTTCCAATTAGATTCATGAAGGAGGATCTATAACTATATCATCAAGCTATATCTTGAGCAGTTCCAAATGAAAGAAAGAAAATTATCCAATCAGTATTTGAGATACAAAGGGTCATAAGAAATCCAGTCATACCAAGCAAGGTTAATCACATACTCAACCGAGCTAGATCGAGAGTGACAAAAGTTTTGTTCTATCACCGAGTTGCAAGTTTCTACTGAGCAAGTGAGTGGGTGATATCCTATCAAGCATTATGTCATCACAACTACTTTCATACCAAGCATTAATGGCAGAACTTTTCATCAAAATGGGTAGAATTCAACTTCATTTTTCATCGTATCCTTAGAGCAAAGAGATGTCTAGGTGCATTCAAACGACTTCAAGTGATTTTAAGCGAATTTGTAGTTTACAAATTTTTTCAAAGAGTTCCATCACTTATCGAGTAGTAATGGCTTCCACGAGCACAAGCACCAACAAGGCAAAATGAGGATAAAAAATGTTGGTCAAGGGCGTAGAATGGAAAGCACCAAACTTCAAGTTGGTTCTCGCAGTAGTAGAGGCACTCGACCCTAATGACACACAGTCAAAAATTCCACCAAAGGTACTTCTAATCAATGATATCCAAACTCATTTCAAATGTTCAATTCAAGAAATAGGAACCCTAGAAATGGATAGTGCATTAGAAGAAATGTGTGTTGATGGCTCACTGAAACCTGAGCATAAACATTTGGAAACCAAAGGGTTGACCCACATATCTTATCTACCAAGAAGCTTTCAAATAAAATGGATTAGGTATATTCTCAACTATGTTCACAATGGTCAGTTATGGTTGGAACAACCTATATTAATCACCAAGAAGATGATTGACAAGATTACTAGACTTCCCATTCTCAACAAAGCCAAAACTACCAAAACCTTAGGTCGGGATGAACTATAGATGAAAACCCTAGCCGAATGGGATGGTAGAGGCTTAAAGATTAGCACTATTACCAATGTAGAACTGAGATATGGAATTCATGTAATTGGTCACAAGATTTATAGTTTTAGTCATTTGAATAGTGTGCCATTTGAGGTCGTAGACCTAGCATTTAAGGTTGTGAAGAAGAATTTGGAATATGACCTGTCTGAGCTATTGCTAAGGAACCCAAACAAGAACATGGACAATATCAGATCATCTAAGAATAACCCCTATAAATTCAAATAATTGTTGACATGTTTATTCTTCTATGTACAAAAATTATTTCCCTCCAAAGGTTCTATTGTATGGAGAAAGGATGTCCCCATTCTATATCAGATTAATGAGTTTATAGTAGAAATGGGTGTAAATTTTGATAGTATAATGGATAACTATTTTGAATACTTCAAGGAAAGGATGAACAATAGGTTCAGGATTCCTCCTAAACTTGTTGAGGATTACAAAGATGATGTGTGTTTCATGGTAGGCTGTGACAGAGTATACATTTAGGCAGTTACCTCGAGTTGCATGGGTGAAACCTCTACCTTATGAGGTAAACATTGATGAAAATAGGGATATTACTAAAGCACCGGTGAATGAGCCAATAGATCTCAAGAAACCAATTTTTGGTACCTATGATGAGGCAAAAGCCATAATAGAATTAAAGATTAAACTTCCCCAAGCAATCAACAAAGGTAAAAGAAAGATTGCTAAGATGAAAACTACTACCGAGCCTTTAATGATTAGTGAGGGAAAAGGTGAGGATGAAGAAGAGGAGCAAGAACCAGAAAATGAAGAGGAAGAATCAAAGAAAGGGGTAGAACCAGTCAAGAAGAAGGGCAAGGTAATCATTACCAAGCCACCCAAGGCCTCCACAGCTGTTTTCACCAAGAGAGGAAAAGGTAAGAATAAAGATGAAGTAGTATTTAATAAGCCCCAACTTACCTTCCAAGAAAGATTGAAATAGTTGGAAAAGGGAGCTGGCATCACAAATTTCAAAGATCTAAATTTTTTAACAAGGATTGATACAGAGAAGATGCAAATTGAGGAATTGGTACTTAATAAAATGGGAAAATGGAAGTATTCCCCAGACTAGATTGCCCCTCAAATCTCCAAAGAGTTTTTGGTAAGATGAAAACCAAGGTGGGAGTCAGCCACCCAAATAGCCAATGACATATATGAGCAATCCTTGAAAAATCTTCTATCGAGTCTTACTGAGGCATAAATAAAGGCAGCAATGAAGAACAACAAAGGATGAATGATGATTAGATTCCATACATGTTTGATTTTAATCAAAGATATTAAACATGTTGTTAATGATGCAACAAACATGTGGAGGGCATCTATCATCTACATAAGCCCAGTGATGATCCTATGGAAATCAAGGATGATGAAAATGACCAAGAGGATGAGGAAGATGATAATACTCCCTTGGTCATAGTAACTAATGAAGATATGCAAGAATTGATGAAGGAGAAGGAAGAATAGGAGAAGGAGGAAGAGATAGTGGAGGAAGAAAAGGATGAAGATGATCTAGTTAGGATAGTAGCAAAAGTCATTTCTTCCCTTCCTCACTCTCCACCTAAGATGGCCACATCATCAGGGTTGGAGACAGCTTCAGTAGGATTGACCACATTAGAAAAATCATCTACTCCTACTTCCACACAACTTCAAGCATCATCTATGGAAGTAACCATTACTTCATCTACCGACCTATATCTTTCTTCATTAGCACCCAAGCAATCAGTCACAATAGCATCAACTCTGTCTACCTCCTCTAATCAATGTATAGTAAGTTCTATAATTCTTTCTACAATTTTGTCTACTCCAATTGTGAATATTACAGTCTATACACTACCTATTTGTACATCATTTTTTGGAAGCACACCAATTTTGGATTCAGCTGGTACTTCTCTTAGCTCTCCTCTAGTTGCACCTATTCAAGTATTTTTTGCTAGTCCATCCATGTCAACTATTGTTTCTGTTTCTAAATCCAAGGAAGTAAGCATAGAAGTAAAGCCTAAGACTCCTTTGAAACTTCTACTTACTCAAAATAAAATTGATGAAGACACAGATTTGGATACAAAAATTGTTATTCCAAAGATAAATTTGGACAATGCCTCAGTCAGTGAGATGAGAATGGTTAGTCAGCTTCTAGAGCAGAAGGCAAGATAGAAGCAACTCATAGAAGAGAGAGAGAGATAGAGAATATACTATAATAGAAAATGCTAAAAACATAATTATTGAAGCTATTGGTGTTGATGTTGATTCATCTCAACACATTTTGTTGCAATTAGAAGAGGCTATAAATAAGCTCAATGAGGACACCTCTAGGCAAGAAAAACTCATTCAAAAGGTAGAGAAGAAATTTGATAATAAAGTGCTTGAGCACATTGCTCAGCTCATTGCAATAAAATAGGTTGAATTAACCTCAATTTTGAGCAATCTTGAGCAAGTGTTCACAAATGTAACATCACTTTTTTGCAAACTCTATGATGTTACCAAGTTCACTAAAGAAATCAAAGAAAAATTGAATAAATTAGATGTGAAAATGAAGGATAGTGCTCAAAAGTTGCATCTTGACCATAGTTCAAGCTCATCACACCACACAAAGGTGAAATTTTTGTCTGAAATGCAGATAGAGTTACTCAAAGAAGAAGCTAGAATCTGGTCTACACTCTTTGACACTCAAAATATGATTCTTCCAATCATGGATCAAATGCAAAAACACATTGCCTACTCAAAAACATTGATTCATGACAGCAATTTTTCAATAGCAGATCATATGATTGAACTTTCTATAGAAGTTAAAGTGGCTCTCTCCACCTACAAAATTTTGCAAGAGAATTGGGATAAGACATTGTCTCTTATTCTCAAGGTACACTTAGATTTTCTCTCACATTTTGGTGTCTCAATTTAAATTTATTGTATATACGTTCTTTGGCATTATTGTTAAAAAGGGGGAGATAAGATTGTTGGAAAGGGGAGATAAGATTGTTGACATTGGGAATATGAGAGATGGATTAGGAATAAGAGAGAAATTGTATAGATAAATGCTATACATACCATATGTATGGCGGAGATATGTGAGACATGTAAGATATGTATATAGTAGATTTACAAAGATCAATTTTGGTAATTTAGAATGTCAATTTTGATTCATAAGTATTTTTGTCACTAATTCCAAAGGGGGAGATTGTTGGCATTATGATTATTTTTTTCATTATTGACAACACTTACTCAATTCTGTATGCTTATCGAGCATCAAGTGGTTTCCTTGTAAACTTAGCAGTTCCATAGTTTACACCAAGCTTCTCAGTATCTACCATGCTTCACAATGTCTACCAAGTAGATGGTTTGTGTCATGAAGATTCAGTGCAAATCAAGCGATGAAATATTTAGTGTTTACCAAATGAAGCAAGGTAAACTCAATCTACAGTATCTATCGAGTGACACTACATCTACCAAGTCACTAGTGGTTACCAAGTTTAGAACTACATTGAGTGATTAGTATGGACCAAGCCTTCACTTCTACTGAGTGCATGATGATGCTAAGTAATGCAGTGGACATTGAGTATCAGAAGGTCACCGAGTCAGTTTAGTGAACCTAAGTTATTTACTATTGGGCTAACTCTATAATGTATTTGTTTACTTGTATTTTGGCTGACCTTGTAATTTTGTAAGTTTGAAAGGTATACATGTAAGATGTATTGTAAGATATCATGTATGAATGAATGTATGATGCATGGAATGAGAAGGAATTGTGAAGTAATGTGAAGTATATGCGAAAGATCATCAGTAGCAGTTCAAGGGACACATCAAGGTCAATTTAGAGATAGAAAATTTATAACCATCACATGAGGTGACCAGTGCATGAAGAATCTTATCAGCAATCAGTTGCAAGTAGATCCACTGCTTCATCCTAATAGGTGAATCAAATTTTCTAAATCCTATAACAAGGTAAACTTAACCATCTTTGTACCAATCTCCTAACAAAGTGCATACTTCATTGTATGTTTACAAATCCTCTAACAAGGTGAACCTAGCAGTCCTTTGTGCTCCTAATAGGGCAGATCACCATAAGTGGTCAATGTAAGCCTTAACAAACCAACTTTATACTATGGTATTAAAGTTTTGTGTGTATCATCCCCACCCCAATTTTACTTTCTATTTGGAAGGTTTTTGGGTCAACAAAATATTGTGTTCTCTTATGTAATGATTGTTTTATGTTTTAGAACTAATGCATGCAGTAGCATAGATGGATGTGTGCTAAATTAATAAAAAGTTTTAAGGTTACTAATTCACCCCTCCCCTCTCAATAACCTATCGTATCTTGAATATTTCCAACACAACCTTCATACCATAAACCAATTCATAAGGGGCTAGACTAGCGGTGGTCTTCCATGTAGTACGATAGGCCCACACAGCCTCAGGAAGTCATGTGGCCTAATCATGCTTATGAAGTGCAACAATTTTATTAAGAATATTCTCCAATTCTCAATTAGTTACCTCAACTTGTCCATTCACTTGAGGATGATAAGGTGATGATTTCTTATGGCGAATCTCATATTCTTTTATTAATGCAGTAATGAGGTTAGAAGTGAATTGAGGTCCTTGATCAGTAGTAATATAAGTGAGTGAAGATCTTAGAATATAGGAATTCAAAAAATTTGGTATCTTGAGCATGTTTAAGGGAAACCACCTCAACCCACTTTGTGACATAATCTGTACAAACAAGAATAGATTCCTTGTTGTGGGAAGGTGGGTTGATAGGTACAACAAAATCAAGACCCCATTTTTCAAAAGGTTCTATAGAAAGCTAAGGGGGTAGTGGCATCTCATCTACTCATTTAGGATGAACCATGCACTGGTACTAGTCATAATGTTGAAAATAACTTTTGCAATCCTTATGAAGCGTAGGCTAGTAATAACCTATAGTTAGAATCTTTTGAGTAGTTTGTTGAGTAGAAAAGTGTCCTCCACAAGGTTCCATATGACAAGCACAAAGAATATCAAAGACATCTTCCTTAGGAATGCAGTGGTACATGATGTTATCAATTCTAGTACATAATAGAAGACCATTGATCCAAGTATACTATCCACTAAGGCCCACCAACTTATGATGCTCATGAGGAGAGAAGTGTGGTGGAAATTTGTGCATAACCAAATAGTTGGTATATATCAGCATACCATGGACTTTTGGCAAAGATCACAAAGAGGTGCTCATCAGGGAACGAGTCATCAACAAGAATAACTTCACTATCAGATTGCGGTAACCAAGACAAGAAATCTGAAACCACATTTTCTCAACTAGGATTATCAAGTATAGTGACATCAAATTCTTGTAATAAAAGTAACCATCTAATAACCCTACCAATTACTACAAGTTTATTCATCAAAAAATGAATTGCTGAATGATCAGTATGAAAAAACACCTTATACCTAGTAATGTAGTACCAAAATTTATTAATAGCATAAACAATAGCTAAAAATTCTTTTTTAGTTACTATATAATTTACCTCAGCACTAGTGAAGTTCTTCCTGACATAGTAGATTTATTAGAAGAGGTTGTCTTCCTTTTGTCCAAGTACTGCTCCCATTGAGAATTCAGAAGCATTGGTGTGAATATGGAATGGTAATTCCCAATTAGGACCTCTAAGAACAAGAGTAGTTACCAATTTGGTCTTAATGGTTTCAAAGGCTTCTTCACATTTAGGGGTCCAAGTGAAAACAACATCTTTAGCTAACAAAGAAAATAAAGGAGAAGCAATCTTACTAAAGTTTTGAATACATCTCCTATAATATTCGACATGACCGAGGAAACTCCAAACATCTTTTTGTGTCGAAGGCATGGGAAGGTCTTGAATTATTTGGATCTTTTTGGGATCAACTTGTATATCTTTTGATGAGACTAAATGTCCTTAAACAATTCCCTCTGTCATCAACATATGACACTTCTCATGGCTTAGAGACAAATTAGTGTCAATACATCGCTTAAGCACTTTCTCTAAGTTATTTTTAGCTTCATCAAAGGTATTTCCATGAACAATTAAATCATCCATTTAGACTTCTACACAATCATTAACTAGGTCAGCAAAGATGCTTAATACTGCACGTTGGAATGTCATAGAAGCATTACATAACCCAAAAGGAAGAACATTGTATGCAAAGGTTCCCCATGGGCAAGTAAAAGTAGTTTTTTATTGATCTTCTAGAGCAATGCAGATCCAGTTGTAGCCGCTAAATCCATCCAAGAAGGAAAAGAATCACTTTCCTGCAAGAGTATCCAAGACTTGATCAATAAAAGGTAATGGAAAATGATCTTTCTTAATAGACTTATTTAAAGCTCGATAATCAACACAAGTATGCCACTTACCATTTTTATTTGGAACAACGACCAAAGGAGATACCCACCTGCTATCCAAAATTGAATAAATGAATCCAACATTCAAAAGTTTTTGGAGTTCCTCTTTGACAATATCATGCAAGGAAAGATTGAGTCTATGTTGTAGTTGTCGAACTGGGCAAATTTCTTCTTCAATGTAAATGCGATGGGTACAAGTGTCAGAATGAATACCTCGCATGTCTTGATAATCCCATGTAAATGCATCTTTATGTTAAAGATCTTTATGTGGTTGTGGTGGATTTGAAGGAGGGTTTGAAGAAGATGGAGGTATGGGAGGAAGGAATTGTTGAGGTTGTTGATAGGGGCTTATTAGTAGTGGTGGAGGAAAGGACTGTTGTGGTAGATAGGGTTGCATATAAGGCTGATACGATGATTGAGGAGGTGGATATGAAGGTTGTGGCCTCCATGTTTGATGCCATGGTTATGTACTAGGTTGAAAGCTTTGGGGCCATTGCTGATAAGGTTGAGGTTGTTGATAAGCTCCATACAGTGGGCCTTGGTTAGAGAATTGCTAAGGTGGTCCAAAAAAAATTCATTGGAGAACCCTCTAGGTAAAAACTAGTGTCATGGAGCCATATAATAAATTGGTTATTTGGTATATTCCATAGGAATCATCCCTTCAGGAAGAGGTCATAACGTTGAAGTCATACTAGCTTCCTCAAGTGATGCTACATGAGTTTGATTATAAGGGCAATCTTTTGGTCCATGCTTCTTATGACAAGTTGGACAATATACTGCCAAGGCCTTTTCAACTTCCTCATGTTTCTTACGAGAATACAACATGTCAATTTGTTTGCCCATATGGTTGAATAAGTCAGTGTTAAGATCTTAAAGTAAATTACCAATTTCATGCTTAGAAATACTTGATGTATTACTCATAGTAGAAAACTTACTTGAATTCTCATGAATGGATCAATGAGACCATGAATAATTCCTCCATATATCGCAAATATCTTCAAAGGACATTTTAGAAATATCACCTTTTCTAATTAAATTTAAGGCATCCATGGTTTCATCATGAATCCCTCTTAAGAAAAGCATCTTGATGGTTTCTAAAGTTAAATCAAGATGTCATGAGAATTGTAAGCTAAAGGAAAAATGTTCCAAGAAATCTTCAACTGACTCTTCTTCTAATTGAGTCATGTGAAAGATTTCATCCCATACTTCCTTGGTCTTATAGTACTCCTAATATCTGGATAGAAAATTATCTTTCATTTGGTTCCATGTTCTAATGTCCCTAAGACTCATAAACCATCATAATGCAGCATCTTTCAAGGTAGTTAGAAAGAGCTCTAATTTTTGTGCATCACTTTGATAATCATATCTATTACAAAGGACATCAATTTTAAATAGGAACATATCAGGATCCTCGAAGATTGATCCTCACAATATGGGAAGTGTTGAGTGAGGGATGCTTTTCATAGGGGCATCATCAATAAGAGGTTGAATAGGAAATTTGAAGGTTGTATTATGTTGACCAATTTCATTGCTATTTTTTTCAGCATTATTTCCCCCTACATTATTGTTTTCAACATTGTTAGCCATGACTTCTTCCAAAACTTTGGTTTCCCAAGGTGTAAAATATGTTTTAAAGGGTTGTTCTTGAGGCTCTAGAGGCTTACTACACCTAATTTTCTATGACTTTGTAAATTTTTTAGCAATTTTAGAGGGTGTAGTAGGAGAGGTGAATTGAGAGCATGGTTGGATTTTAACTTCATCGCTTGGTTTGATTTCTATAGTTGATGGATTTTTCTCTTTTTTAATTTTTTGAACTTTTGAACTACCTATGGATTCCTTCTTAACAAATCTACCTTAACTATCTCTAGGCCTATTCATGCACCTAAATGATTTACTATAGTGGAAACCAAAGGTACTATCCTAAGCAAGGTCAAAAATTGCTCAAGACTTCTCAAAGGCTCACTGTTCCTATCTTGACTTATTATAGTTTCACACCTTTAATATCTCTCCTTGGTAAGAGCACCAAAAATGTTGGGTAAAACTAAGGTTCAATTGAATAGCGTTTATATAGATATAGTTGAATTAAAATTACCCTAAGAATTTCAATCCGAGATTTGTAAACTCATGAGAGATATTATGGCTATTTGCACAAGGGGTGAAGATAATGAATCAAGAAGATAATGAATGCAATTTACTACTTACTAATAAATTGAACTTGTCTAAATTACCACAAACCTAGGATTACTTCTCCAAATGAATTATAATCTAAAGTTCATACCTTTTAAATGATTAATCATAATGGATTCTATAAATGCTATTAATACACCTCTAAACAATTAATTACACTCTTCTAAACAATTAATCTCAATGAATGCTTATTGCAAAGTTTTTGTCTAATGTAATCTGCTTAGAGTACGACAGGAAGTTGTTTCTAATAGGCTGGTTCAAAATATAGGATGCGGTAGGAAGTTGATAAAGTGTGATAGGGAATATTGTAAATGGCGACAAAAAGTTGTGAGTATGGTGAGTATTATGGTTTAATGACTAAAAGGATATGGTAAGAGGAATACAAAAGATGATATTATGAGTACCAAGGCTAAATGGGAGTAGTAGGAAGAATAGAGAAAATAGTATTATATAATAGATTTACATACTAACATCAAACAATTCCTTTATAAGACTGTCGCAATCAATAATTCCATCAAACAATTGAATTCATGATTAATCAACAAGATCTATATGAATTTGATTAGCAAGCATATATAGCAACATTCTTATAAATGCACACAATCAAAATTGAGAGAAACGCATACAATCAATAATACTAAATACTTACAAAGTAATCTATAGGAATCTCACCAAGTTTCCCAAGAGGGGGCCCTCCTCTAGTTTGCTAGGTGAGAGATATTCTAAACACCAATTGCTACTTGAAAATAATGCTTCAAAATTTCAAAGATAATATGGAATAGAGTATTTTCATGGATTATATATATATGATATGTCTTTTAATTCACATTCACTTATATAGCCTAAAATCTTCAACCATATTAATAACTACCTAAAATGGCCACTGGCCTATTTCCTAAACATGGATAATATTTTGTTTTGGTTGCTGGCCATACATAACACTTTACAAAACAATCTTGGGCCAAAATAACATACAACTAGAAACTGATCTGTTTTAGACATTCAAACAAAAACTGTTCCTCCAATCAAACAACTGGATCCACACTTACACATCCTTAGTTTCCTTAGTTCTTGTAGTAGCATCAATCAAAATATATCATTTTGATAAAATTAATAAATTTTTAGGGACTATTCTTCCCTCTTTAAAGAAGTACTTAAATATTCAAATTTCCTATCAATAGTTTAGCAAAAAGGGAATTTTATGCCAAAGAAGTGGAAAATGTATAAAGTAAAAGGTTAACAAAAATAGAGCACTATCAGGACTCATCAAGGTGCACACCTTTTATGTTCTTAACTTATTGTTTTGTGTGTACAAATATAAAAAAGAGTGCACCTTGCTAGGTGCAAAGGTGTGTTGTCAATAATCTGAAGGCATGGAATGAGTGTAGATGAGAAGAGTGGTCCTAGGCTCATATAGGCCTAGGATGGAGCACAACTCTTGGAGATGCCCAAGTGTACACAACAAGGAGAATGTGCTCCCACACTAGTGAGTAGCGCATTGGTGCACCTTAAAGGACACACTATGTGTGCTAGTGCACCCTTCACACTTAACAATCACATTTTTGCTCAAATTTTTTAATTTCTGACAACTATGTTTCTCAAGAAGAGGGGCAAGGTTGACTCAAACACTAGATAGATCCCCAAAAAAGACTTAGACCTTGGACTAGGGGTCTATAAAATCCAAAAATTACATAGGGGGTCCCCATTTCTTTGGAGAAATGAGGTGTGCATTATGAAACCACAATGGGTACATCCCCTAGGACTTGGGTAGTTTTTAGAGATTGCAGGAGATCATTGATCTCTTTGCTAAATGAGTATCCCTCACCTTCTCCCATACCAATTAAATTGAATTTTTCCACCTTAGGCAGGACCACCTGTATGGGCTCATGGCCTATCTTAGGGAAGATGAGGAGGTACTCACCTCAATATTTCTAACCTAAGAGAACCCAGGGGAAGATACTTTTGTCTTTCCTTCTAAGTGAAATATTCTCTATATGGGTCCAACTATCCAAAATTAGAGCATTTTTGACAAAATGTAGTTGCATTCTCATAAAACAAAATGTAGTTGCATTCTCATAAACTATCACCTAGGTTCTCTATCCCCACTTTGAGTTTAGGGACATGGAGGAGGGAAGGGGTTGGTTAACAAAAACATTGATCAAGAGTCTGGTAAACATTAGGTGGGTATGAGCTCTTCTGACATCATCGAAGGTAAGGAAATATCTTAAGGAGTCTTTTATTCCCTTCAAAACTAGTTCATCCTGAAACTCCAGGGGAAGCCTTAGGAGCCTAACACAAACCAAGGCTAAATAGTATAAATTTTTCACTAGGTCAAAGCCTAGTTTCCACCTAGCCATCAAGAGACCATGCTTTTCATAGATCCATGACCTTTAGACTATCACATTATTAACATGACTCCTCCTAGTGAACTTAAATAGGAAAAATTCTTTTGGTAGAGGAAAACCCATCATACTACATTTGAATTTCCAAAGGGTACTCCAATCCTAACCATCCCAATTAATTGTCTGAAGAATTAGATCCTACCAACTAGGAAATATTTATAAGAGGAAGTGATACTCTCAACAAAAGAGTTTGGGTAGAATGTTTCAAGTCTCCCTACACCCATAACCACCTTTGGGAGACTCCCCATTTTATCAAAACTTCCCCCCCACAATGATCTCATTCCACCATCTTCCAATATCTTGAGGAGCTACCTTCAATGAGGAGGATCCCAAAAAATCCAAATCTTCACTCTAATAGTCTGATACTAGGCCAAGGGTAGGAGGAATGTCAATGGAGTCAGTAGAAACCAGGGGTTCCACCTGCATTGGCTAGCTATTAAGAACCCAAAACAAGTCAAGTAGTCTAGGGTTAGAGCCTCTCAAGTCCATCACCATTATAGCTCAAAACCAAAACAATCTAAGGAAGACATTAGTTCAATGTTGATCACTTTAGGTTTGTCAAGTTTTACTTAGCATTAGATTATGAATATAAAAATCCTTGTAATGTAAAGTTGGAATGTTTAAAAAATATGTGTTTAAAAATGTAGTTTGATATATGTGATATATCAATACAATCTAGATTTAGATTAGTTATAGAAAAATAATTTTACTTTGAATTATGTGTTCAACCCTACAAGCCCACAAATCATCTGCAAACAAAATACATATCATATCTAAAGGGAAAAAAAACCTTGATTAATGTTTTTGATGAAGAAAAACAACTTTTACAAAGATCCTAAAACCCAAAAGTTTTAACAAAACAAACCTAGCAATAGAACAATAGCCAATAGAAAGGCTAGAACAAAAAAAAGGAAAAAAGTCAAAAAGAAAAAGACCTATAGAGACAACATAAACCAAAGATGGTACTTGAAAATTATTCACTTACTCCTTCGCCTTCCTCTTGAGGTTCTAGATAGTCTCTGCCACTTCATAGGCTCCCTAATTCTCCTCAGCCATAAGCTCTTAGTTCTTCTAATAGGTCCAATCCAAGTGGCTTTGGGTCATGTCTACTATGGTGTCCTATTCCATCTTATCTTCATCACTGTCCTTCACATCCTTCTCCATGACAAACCCCTTGGCTTTTAGCATACCACCAAGACTAAAAATATTTTCATTGAGAGAACTTGGAATAGTGAGCATTTGATTAGCCATGTTGTGGTTGAAAGTCTCTAGATTTTACATCCTTTTTTCAACAAACCTTATTCAATCCCCTTTGTTTGTCAGGTTACCTTGCTCATTCATCTTCCCCTAGCTTTCCATATGTCCCATTCTATCTTTTACCTCCTCCAACTCATGAAAAAGCCATTTAATAGATCAAAAGTTATCAATCATGTTGTTTTTTTGCATTTTTGAGAAAATTCACACCCACGTCCCTTGCATTGTTTATGATGGCCAGCAACATCGATTCTATTAGTTCCTCCAATTGGATCTTGCCTTCTTTTTTGTCAAGGATTAGGGAATTCATAAATTCTCTCACAATCCCCAATTTTGAGGTCCTGGCATTGAAGTTTTTCTAAGACATATGTTGATCTTTTATAACAACCTCACCACTTCCCTCCATTTTCTCATTTTCTTGCTCCTATGGTGGAATGGGAAGGGGAGGGAGCATAGATATCTCTACACCCATATCATTTTACCCCTCTAGAGGTATGTCCTCCTCTTTATTATTCCTTTGCTTCTATTTGGGGTCACTAGCCAGCTTGTCTCTAGTCTCAACATCCACCTCCTTATTCTCCTAATGCATGTTCATGTCTTCTCCTTCCTCATTGTACTCTTCTTCTCCCTAACCAGCTATTTTGGGCACATGACCCCTAGGGATTTTCCTACAATGAACATTACTTAGAGTAGGAGTATCCTTGTCTCTTCCCCTAGTTTTCTTCTCCAATGAATGATATTCTTCCTCCTCCTCTGAGCTTAAGATCTAAATTTCCTCTATGTTTGAGGAGAAATTGGAGCTCCCTGTCTCCTTGGAAGCAACCATAGCATGAGATAGGGATTTACTCCTAGATTTAACTTTAAAATATTCATAGATAAAAATAAGTAAGCCCTCATGCAAGGCAAGGTTAGCATTAGGTTTTTTCTTATACCCCAAAATATTCTTGTTCATAGAAGAATACATGTAAAAAGGAAAATAAATCTTAGCCCCATAAACAAAATAATTGAGAAAAACAATTTCTAACCCTATCAAACCTCATGTCTAGAGAAATAAACTCAATGATGACCCTCAACACATACCTCCAGAGCTTCCTAATCGAGTCCATCTCATAGTAAGTCTCACTCTTCATGAGCTCCTTCTCATCTGTGTTCTTGGTAAAATCCTTTACCACATTTGTAGAGTTTTTTTTGTCTCTATAGAACTTTAAACCCTCATCAAGGATTTTAGTGACATGTGTGGTGACCTCCACATTAACATGATGTGACACCCCATCAATCCAATCCTTCAAAGAATTTACCATGAGATTGGTAATCACTAAGTCATACCAATGAAGCTTGGTGATGTAGTTTGCAACTCCTCCCTTTTCAAGTTTCTCCAAGACTTTGGTTCTCTTTTTTCATTTGTCTACCTCCCCAACTAGTTCTCTTCTACTTTATTCTCCCACCATCTTGGTAAACTAAGTGATAGCCTTTCACATTAACATAGTCCTCTCTTCTCCTCTCTCTATCCTTTGTTTACTTTGTCCAAAACTACCTTTTCTTTCAATTTCAATGAATTGGAAAAGAAAATAAGAAACCCATAAAGCATGGTGATTAGACACTGAATGTGTAATCTTCTAGCTCCTCCTGTATTTTCCAAAAATGCATTAGTTTTCACACATTTTTTTCTTTAGTTTTCATAATTCACTAGGGATTTCACCCATACCTCCCTAGATCCTCTCCTGATCAATTATGTCTTTTTCAATTGATGAAATATTCCCTTTGGTGTTCTATATCATTGTCATTTCTTTCTTGACTACCTCATTAGCAAACCAATCAACCACTCTTCCTATACTCATGGCTGACATGAACACTCTTAAATTTTTTGAGTGTTGTATGGATTTATTCCACTATGTTTGAAATGGTCTAGGAATGTTGGATAACACCTTTTATGCATCTGATGATATTGTTTGAGTCCCCCTCTAGCCATAAGGTTTTGACTCCCACTTCTAGAGCTAGTTTAGTAGTGTGGAGAGCAGCACTTTCTTTTGCATAGTGGTTTGTTTGGATTCTCAAGAGGTAGGATAAAGTAGAAACACCTACACCATGGCTATTTCTAATGATGCCCCCACATCTTGAAGGACTAGGGTTACCTTTAGCTATTCTATCAAAGTTTTCTTTATGCCAACCTTCCAGGGGAGTTTCCATTTCGCCTCTTGTCTTTTCATTCTCTTGTCCTTTTCCCTTTCCTTACTACTACCTCCATCAAGATCTCCACCCTTCCTTATAACAAAATTTTCTCTCATAATCTTGTTGATTTTATCCACAAGCACAAAAGTAGGAGCCTCCCTATCTCTAAAAATTTGATTGTTTCTTTCCTTCCAAACTCCCTAGCAGAAGTGGGAAAAAGTCCATATGCTAATACTATGTGATTTTTTTCCTTTGTACATATTATCCCACTAACAAATGAATTCCAAAACATTTTTTGGCTTGCACCAACTAAACCCATAGTTATTGGTGCGATATTCCCACACCTCCATGGAATAAGGGCAATGGATGAAAATGTGATTAACCATCTCCAAGTGATGCTTGCAAAGAATACATTATCAAGGATATACTGACCTCCTTTTACCAAATTATCTAGAGTGAGAATTTTATCTTGAAGGATCGACCAAAAGAAAATGTTAATTTTAGGGGTAAGGCAAGGAAACCAAGCCTTAGCCCAAAGAGGTCTCTCCTTCAAGCTCCAAAGGGAGTTCTACCCCGAGGCCACTGAGTAGAATCCACTAGGATTATCCTCCCATATTAGTTCATCCTTATTATTATCCAAAATCTAAGAATTCAACATCACCATTATCGGCTTAAGATCATTCAAAATCAAAGATAGGTTTCTCCATCCCTAGTCCATTCTATAGTCTCTTACTTTCATTCCACAAAACCTTATATAGGTATTGGCCCAATTATCAGATGTAGGGTTATTAATGAGAGGACCTTGAATTAGCCAATTATCAAGCCAAAAGAGAATGCTATCTCCATTTCCCACTTTCCATTTGGCCTTAGAGTTAGCTAGGGTTCTTGCCTCTAAGATCCCATTCCATATAATTGAGCCATTCAAGATGTCAAATTCATTGAGAAAATACCTTAGAGATGGCCTCCTAATATACTTCTCCACCAAAATGTCTCTCCATTCTCATAAACTATTAAATATGCACCATAGCTGCTTTACCAGAAGTGCATTATTGAGATGCCCAAGTTTTTTGATTCCCAGAACTCAATAGCACTTGGGAAGAGATACATTATCCCAAGCCACTAGAGGGCATCTTTTATGTTCCTCCAGTCTAGACCACAGAAAATCTCTTTGGATCTTTTCCATTTTGTCAGCATGTTGACTGAGATCCCAAAGAGACCCAAGGCATACATTGGAAGATTATGAAGAGTGGACTTCACTAGAAGACATTTTCTAGCTTGGCTAAGGGTAGTACCTTTCCAACCTACTAGTTTCTTACTAAACCTCTCAATAATCCCATTCCAAAAAGAGTCCAATGGCTTAGTCCCCAAAGGACTTCCAAGATAGCTCAAAGGTAGGTTTCTCACCCCACACCAAAGAATACCAACAATCTTCCTTTGTCTATCAATAAGAGTGTTGATAAAGAAAACTTAGCTTTTTGCCCAATTAATTAGTTGGCATGTTCCACTAGTATGTAAATCTAGTAATCACTTCATCAATTTAGCATACCAAATCAAAGCTTCTCCTCCCATAATAATATCATCCAAAAACTATTGGCTAGTGAAAGAAACATGCCCTAAAGAGGGATTTATTCCTTTCAAGATCCCTCCCTACCTTTTTCTCTAAATCAATCTACCTATACACTCAACCATGATAATGAAAAGGATGGGAGATAGGGGATCTCCCTACCTTAAGCCTCTCGATGGTTTGAAGAAATTAGATGGAGTCCCATTAATCATGATAGCAAGTGAAGGGGTAGGAACAAGTTGGGAAATGAGTTTACATACCTGATGATCACAACCAAAAACCTAGAGAACTGATCCAAGGAATGCCCAATCCACCCAATTTTAGGCTTTGGAGGGATCCAAACTAAGGAGAGGCCCTCCCTCTTATTAGCCTCCAGTGAATGAATGACCTCATGAACCATGATAATAGAATCCAAGATCTATCTGCTAGGGATAATACCCATTTGTTGTGGGGAAATGATCAAAGGAAAAACTTTGAGGATTCTAGTTGTTAGAAATGTTGAAATGATCTTGTAGAATGAATTAAAAAAACTAATGGGCCTAAATTGGTCCATAGTATCTACCGTAGGGATTTTGGAAATAAGAACCAGAAAGGTAGAGTTGAGCTCTTTCAAAATATTCCTAGCCCCAAAAAATTCCTACACTACCTTGACAACATCCACCTTAACCACCTCCCAATAAACCTAGAAGAAGATAGTAGGAAAACTATCTAGCCCTAGCGCTTTATTAGTTGGGAGAGAAAATAGAGCTTGTTTTAATTTTTGATAATTTGGTATCGCCTGCAACATAGTATTATGGTGAGGTTGTATCAAAAGGGGAAAAGATGAAACAATTTCCTTCTGGTCCTCCACAAATAACATAGGATCCCAGGAAAGAAGAGAAGAGAAAAAATTAATAGCCTTAGCAAAATATCATTGTCATTAGTCAAAACAGATTGGCCCTTATTGATACCTATAATCCTATTGTTTGCTTTATGCTTAATAGTTGAAAGGTGGAAAAACTTGGTATTTTGATCACCCTCTTTAAGCCAATTAATTTTGGATCTTTGTTTCTAGAAGTTTTCTTCTCTACTAATAATGTTATGAAGATCAGAGAGAATTGACATTTCTATGTTCCTGTTATGATCATTATATCCTTCATATTGTATTATATCCTAAATACTAAAAAGCTGATCCAACATCTCCTTCTTGGCTTGGAAAATATGATCGAAACCTATCTTTTTCCAAACTTTGATATTACATTTTACATTTCTCAGTTTCTTGACAATCCTAGACATTGTAGTCCCTTCCACCTCAATGTTCCACCAAGAGGAGATCCTAGATAATAAGTCAAGATGGGATATCCACATCTTTTCAAAATGAAAAGGAAAATTTTTCCTAGCCACAACAAGGGCTATCAAAAGGGAAATAGGGGAATGATCAGACCCAACTCTAGGGAGAAGGGAGAGCTTGCAAGAGAAAGAGTTCAACTAATCTAGTGATATGAGAGATCTATCAAGGTAGACCTAGATACAATCACTCCCTATTCACCTATTGGACCAAGTGAAAAATCCACCAAAATGATCAACATCTAGGAGAGCCAAACTGTTTATGAAATTTAAGAGATCCAACTTGTTATCCAAGTCAAGGGCCAAACCCTTAGATTTTTCCTCATCAAAAAGGGGAGTATTGAAATCTCCCATTATTATGCCTTCATTAAGGTTGAAATTTTGAATGATAGAACAAAGCTTGGTCCAATTAGGGGCATACACATTTAACAAAAACCAAGAATCTTTGCTATTAATATGTAGAACTTTACATAACAGTGAATTACCTTTAGTATAAATGGTGGTGACTAGGAAATGGTTATTATTGTATAGTGTGAGCAGCCCTCAAGATGCCCCCTCATAATTTGTGGCCTCTCCATTCATATTATTATTAAAGGAAATCTTACCGACCAAATCCTTCTTCATTTTAGTTTCTTCAATCAACATAAAATTAGGTCTATGATCTCTAATCATGTTCCTTACTACCTCTTATTTATGGGCTCTATTTAGCCCCCTTATATTCCAATATATTATCTTCATTTCTTTTTAATAGAGCACTCCTTGATGGTTCTTTGGCTCCCATCAACCAAATTTCTTGTAGGCTCCTCTTGAATTGCTTGACTTAAACTCTTTCTCTTTGTTGCCTTTCATTTAACCCCAACATTAGCTTTAACTCAGCTCCTGGTTGCTACTTGTGACACTAGGGAAATGTCCCTACTTTTCTTCTTCTTAATCTTGGTCCAAATTCCCTTGCTTTTGTCTGAGTGGATCTCAAGCCATTCCTCCATTCTTGAAATTTGTCTAGGGGAAATTTTTTTGACCAAATCTAGAATCCTAGCTCCCAAATTAAAGGATGTTGAATGATCCCCCAGAGGAGATTAGGGAACCCATTTGGTACCCTCAGGCACTTGAGTTTTTGGTACAATCTCCTCTTCATCTCTCAATATTTTCTCCTCCCCCATCCCCACTGGGGAAGAAGTTCAACAAATTATTGGAAGGGAAGAATCAAATTGAATCCTTTCCCCTTTAGAGGGTGGTTTAATATTCTCCTTGTTAAAAGCCCTTTTTTTCCCACTATTTAGTCCTTCCTCCACCGCTTTGGTTTGGGAATTAGCTAGATCTAAGATCTTCACATATTTCATAGGGATTTCCACCACTTTGATCTAAGAATTAGCCAAATCTAAAACCTTCACATCTTTATCCACCTCTTTTATTTGGGAACCATCCTAATTAGAGGCCTTCACTTCTTTTATAGGGATTTACACAATCACCTCCTAATTCTTAGGGCAAGTAGTCTTAGGACCCTTGATGTTCTTCTATTTCCAAACCTTTTTCCCATCCTCTCCAAACTTGGAAGAAGTTATTTTTCCTATTCTTTTCCTCTTTAGCCTTAGGGCATTGATTGGCCTTATGACCAATTTTAAAACAATGAAAGTAGGCAAAAGGAACACTCTCATAGTCCATCTTCTGAACATGTGTTCCAAGTTTAGAATGGAAGCTCACTATCTTCAACATATCCACCTCCTCTCCAACTCTGATACAAATATGAGCATAGGTTAATCTTCTTCTAGAAGCTATTATTGGGTCTATGGATAGAAGCTCACCAAAGGAACTAGTCACTCCCATGAACACATCCTCATTCTAGAACTCCAATGGAAGCTCTGGAAGTCTAACCCAAACTAGAGATTGCACAAAAAGAATCATTCAAGTCCAGCTTCAATGTCCAATTTTGGAGGACCAAATTTGAGCGTCCTATTACCCAAGGCCCTTCACACAATATGTTTGAAAGGTCCTCATTGCAAGAAAATTTGAAAGATAGAAACCCTTTGGTGATTGCAATGACTGTGACTTGACCTTTAAGGTTCCATTTTTTCTATGTGAAATATCCAAAAGTGTCTATATTTGGCATTTGCCTAATGAACTTAGCCACTAGGGTAGAAGCCATAGAAGCAATGTTGTGATCAACAAGCTCATCCAGAATAGCAATTGTACAAGTGCCTTTTTCCACCCTAGGGAGCACTTTAATAGCTAGCAAAGAAGACTTACCAATTGGTTTAATTCCAAATAGAGAAGACCATTTTTTGATCTATGCTCTAGGAAGGCTCACCTTGGGGACCAAAATTGACTTACTCAAAGCTTTTCTATAGGCACATGGGTGCCTGTCTCCATACTCTATTGATTCTTCAATCTCTAAATTTCCCTGATATTCTCCATCCCTTCCCTACAATCCATGACCCAAACCATGATTCTAGTCCTGACGAGCCAGGGGAATCCTAGCCAAAATAGGTTTTGAATTTTAAAAAATGCACTTCTCTCTCTACTTGTGCTCACCATTAACCTTGACTAATGTTATGCAACATTGAGAGAGCTTGATCCATAACCAATTCATCAGTTGTGAAGGTAGGTATAAGAGGTTTGACTCCCACCTATTTCACTTCATATTGAATTTCTCTTATCTTTCAAATTTTGTGAAAAAATCCAAAGTGAAAGGCTCACCCCCAAACATCAAGGGCTTTGGTATAGGCGTTATGAGTTTCATATAAATTTGGTGCCCAAGATCTCCCCTCAATTGGTGGCCAAATTGGACAACCTGGTTTTCCCACCTATTTTGTCTTCTATGAAACAAACCCACACCTATATAACTATTAAAACCTAAATGTAAAGACTTCTTGTACAAAAACATGAGTCATGTCAAAAAATACATGAAATGAGAGATAGTCAAAGAGGGTGAAGGTCATATGAATACTGACCAGTCAACAACAAGTTTAATTGCCACTATCTTTAAAGGAATACACACACACACACACACACACACACACACACATATAAATTCATACATTCATACATACATATATATACACATGGGAACTCTAGTCGTCAGTTCAACCATCATGAAAGTAAAAACCATAATCAAAGGTTCACGATAATTATTTGAAAAATGAATGTCAAAACATGGAATTTATCCAATGATCTAGACCTATAAGTCATACATCATTCAATCTACATGATTCAAATAATAAGATTTAACATTTGATATAGAACAAATACTTCAATTTCAAGTATACATTTAGTGGCATCAATTTATATTGCCAATAAGAAAAATATTTTTTTCATGGGAAAATGATTTAAAAAATAGGGAAATCTTATGTTATCATGCCAACCATGAATCCAATATTCTATTAAATTCAAATTTGAACAATATTCATTTATTCTTCTTAGCCTAGAAGTTATGAAAATTTGATCTTGTAGTGGTTGATTTAGGTCAAAATGTGGGTGAATAAGTTGCATTTCTTACTCTTATCTACATTCATGATATAACCATGCAAATTATCATTTTGTGTACATTACATATGTCTACAATCTATGAATCCCTTTATTTTCTTTGGTGAATTATGAATGCATTATGTGCCAAGAAGACTTATTAATGTTATAAACCATCTTTATTTTAATACTATGCTCTATTGAGAAAATTATTTATTGGATTTTTCTTACCTATGCTTAGTTAGCAATCAAATTGAACTATTTACATAGAGGAATTGTGAGCATTGGATTTTGTTTGTATGAAATGGTGGAAGCATACAATCTATTGTATGTCTAGGTGTTTATTTTGGCCCTGCTATATGTATTATCCCTCCTTGTAAGGCTAAGGAAAAGAAAGATGACCCCCCAAGAAACAAGAGAATGTGGTTAATGTCAAGGACTTAAAGGATTGTGCTAAAGGCTTGTTTTGGGACACAATTTAAAATGGATGCATGATAGTTCTATTGAATTTGTCACCCCCTATCCCTTGGATCTACTTAGTTCCCTCCATTCTCTTCTATTGATTTAAGATACCTTGGAGATTCAAAATTGTATTCTCAAGAATTATTTTCAAGTCTTATTCCTAAAAAAAGATGACAACTATGGACTTTGATACTTTGGCTTTACACCCAAATGAGATGACTAGTTATTATTGTTAGGATTAAACCATGGACATAAATAACAATTACATGCAAATATAACCAATAACAAAACAAATAGATCACATAGAAAAGAACACAAGGCACCAATATTTAACATAGTTCACCTAATCCTTGGATTACATCCACCAAATAGCAAGTTCGATATTATTATGACCTAGTGATTACAACTTGATTACAATTTGTAATCCCTTACAGCTCAATACCGCTACAAGAACCAATTTTGCATCACAACTTAATGAAAAATACCTAACCCTAAGCCCTTTTATACAAGTAATTTTATGCTACTTTAGGGTTACAACATTTAGACCATATGTTGGCCACATGTTGGCCACAACCCAAAAATTTAATGAAGTATGTATAGTACTTTCTTGATCAATCACCAAAATCTAACAATTTCCCACTTGGGGACTGATCAAGCTCCACACTCAAACACAATTTCCCACTTGGAGATTGATCCTATAGAAATATGACTACCACATGGGGCTTCCACTAGATCAAACCACCCTAGACTCTGCTATTCCTTTATTCATGTTCATTCTAGAAGACCAACCGAAGCTAAAGAGGAGTTCAACTTATTCTTTGTTACTACCTTTGTCAGTATATCTAATGGATTATCATTTGTATGTATCTTCTCTAGCTTTAACTATCCATCCTCCAAAACTAACTGAATGAAATAGTACCACAACTATATGTGTTTGGTCTTTGAATGCAGAGCTAAATTCTTTGCAAGATGAATGGTACTTTGACTATCTGTAAACAAATAATTATCTTTCTAAGGGTATCCAAACTCTTCCAAGAAGAACTTAAGCCATATCATCTCCTTGGTTTCCTTTGTAGCAACTACATACTTTCCCTCTATAGTGGATAAAGCATTAACATTTTATAACCTAGAAACCTAGCTCATGGCTAGCCCACCAATAGTAAAGACATAACCTATAGTACTCTGCCTAGTATCAATAGCCCTTGCCAAATTTGAGTCAATATAGACCTATAAATTAGTAGTAGAGCCCCCAAAGTGTAAATACTTATTGGATGTGCCTCTCAAATATCTGAGAATCCATTTGACGACATTCCAATGCTCAACGTCTAGATGACTCATATAACTGCTAACGACTCCACTACATGTGCAATATCTGGCCTAGTACATACCATAGCATACATCAAGCTTCCTATAGTTGAAGCATAGGGTACCTTAGACATCTTATCCTCCTCCTCTTGTGTCTTAGGACACATCTCCTTAGTCAACTTCAAATGACCAGGTAAAGGTGTGCTGATAGCTTTAGCATTCTCCATAGAGAAATGTTGCAACACCTTCTCAACATAATCAGCCTAAGATAGTGTCAATGTCCTATTCTTCCTATCTTTGCAAATCTTCATACCAAGGATTTGTTTTACTACCCCCAAATCTTTCATAGAAAATGCCTGTGCTAACTAGCATTTCAACCTCTTAATGTGATCCATGTTATACCCAGCTACCAGCATATCATCAACATATAAACATAAAATAATGTATCTATCACCATCCAACCTCTTAAATTAGACACAATAATCTGAATGACACCTACTATAACCATGCTCATGCATAAAACTATCAAATTTTAGACAGCATTACTGAGGTGCTTGCTTCAAGCCATATAAACTTTTCTTCAATTTGCACACTAAGTTCTCCTTACCTTTGAACTCAAATCCTCATGGCTGAACCATATATATCTCTTCATCCAAATTACCATGAAGAAATGCTATTTTAATATCAAGTTTCTCTAAATGCAAATCTTCTGTAGCCACAATACTTAAAATAGTATGGACAGAAGTCATTTTAACAACAAGAGAAAATATCTCATCAAAATTGATTCCTTTTTCTGTGCAAATCCTTTTATAACTAACTTAGCTTTAAATATTTTCTTACCTCCTTCCTCTTCTTTCAACCTATAAACCCACTTATTCTATAAATCCTTTTCACTTGCAGGCAACTTGCATAAATCCCAAGTTTTATTCTTCAGCAAAGAGCCCATTTCATCTTTCATTGTAGACTCCCACTAAATCTTAGTATCCACCTACACAGCTTCATCATAACTTTTAGGTTCACTAGCATTAGTAAGTAAAATAGAATACAAAGATGGAGAAAATCCCTATGGAGGTCTCATTTTCCTTGTTGACCATCTAACATTCACTAGTGTGTGTGGTATTTTTTTGTTGCGATTGTTGCACATCATGAGGAATGGCTAGAACATCAACTTTTGGAGTATCATCCAACACTACATAATCATCTTCTTTCTTCTCATGTTGCTGCAATAGATTTTTGTACAATAATTTCTCATTGATTATGACATCCCTACTTCTTAAATTTTTATGATTTTCAAAATCCCAAAGCCTATAACCAAATTCATTGATGCCATATCCAAAAAATACACATTTCTTTGACTTAGCTTCCATCTTGGTTAGGATTTCCAAAATCTGTATGAGAAAAAGCTTCACAACTAAAGGTCTTTAGAAAAGAATAACTCACCTTCTTACCAGTCCATGCTTCCTCTAGAATACTATAGACCAAAGGAGTAGAGGGACCTCTATTAATCAAATATATAGAAGTATTGATAGCCTCCACCCACATATGTAAGGGCAATCCAACATGCAACCTCATGCTCCATGCACACTCCATTATAGTCCTATTCATGCCTTCCACCACTCTATTTTCTTGTGGAGTCCTTGGAATAGTTTTCTATCTATTAATACCATTAGTGGAGCAATAATCTTCAAAGTCATGACTACAATACTCACCACCATTATCAGATCTGAGACATTTTAATTTCTTACTAGTCTCAATTTCAACCAAGCATTTCTATTTCTTAAAAGTATGAAATACATTAAATTTATGTCTAAAAAAATAAACCCATACTTTTCTAGTTGCATCATCAATAAATGTAACATAATAATGAGAGCCACCAAGGGAAGATACCTAAGCCAGTTCCCATACATCTATATGCACAAGCTCTAATTTCTCCTTTTTATTTTCCTTCCCAGTCTTTGCAAAACTCACTCTCTTTTGTTTTCCATATACACAACTTTCACAAAAATCCATATTAACACATTTTAGACCTAGTAAAACTTTCTTTGAATGAATTAATTTCATACCTTTCTCATTCATGTGCCCAAGTTTGTTGTGCCACAACATTGTATCAGAATTTACAGTAGCTATTTGTTCTCCCTACTCAACTGCAACAATTGTTCCTGAACATTTATTTTTCTCTAAAATAATTAAAGTAGAAGAAACAATATGACCTACACAAAGATATAAGGTGCCTACTTTCACACCTTTTGCTACCAAAAGGGAACCTTTTGAAACCTTCCAATTTTTATCATTAAAAGTAACTACACAACCCTCATCACCGAGTTGTCCTACTGAAATTAAATTCCTACTCAGCCTTGGAACATGTCTTACTTCATGTAGTAGCCAATGATTCTCATTCTAAAACTTAATCTTAATTTTTCCCTCTCCAAAAATCTAACAGGGTTCATTATCCCGCAAATAAACAAGCCAAAATTTCCTTGGACATAATCAATGAAATCACCTCTATGAGGTGTAGCATGAAATGAAGCACTAGAATATAAAACCCATGAATTATCAACACTTTCTAAAGATAGAAGAAAAGAATTCTCTTTGGATTTGTTACTTACCACATTTGCCTCCTTGTCTCCATTTGATTTGTCTCCTTCATTTTTCTTTCGATTCCAGTAATCTTTCTTTTTATGACCTAGTTTCTCACATTACCAGCAGTCATTCAATCCTATCAATTGAGACCTCCTCCCCTTTGACTTTCCCCTTGATTTCTAATGATTTCTGGAATAACTTCCTCTCTTAGTCATTCTGTCCCTACTTTGTGCATTCAAAGCACTTCCTAATGTAGATCCACTCGAGGTTTTTCTAGGAGTTTCCTCACTCAAAACAACACCAATCACATCTTTACATTTTAGGGTACTAGATCTAGGAACAGATTTACTCATAGCCATTCCAACATTTAGGAAAAGAACACAAAATCAAGAGAGCCCTAATTTCTTCATCAAAATTGATACCCACAGAAGATAACTGACTAGTAATAGTATTAAACTCATTAAAATGATCTGTAATAGATCCGCCTTCTACCATTTTCATATTAAATAAATGCTTCATGAGAAATACCTTGTTTGTAGTGGAGGGCTTTTCATACAATGTTGCTAGGGTTTTCATCAACTCTTCTATTGTATTTTCTTTTATATTACTAAATGCCACCAATGGTGCCAAGAATAATTGAATGCTTCCAAGTGCCTTTCTATCCAAAAGATCTCATTCATCATTTGACATAGATCTCTAATTCTTGGCTTTGCCTTCTAATGGCTTCCATAAATCCTTTTGATACAGATAGTCTTCCATTTGCATCTTACATAACTAGAAGTTCTACCCATTAAACTTGTCAACCCTCATCTTACCCTTGTCTACCATTGCTCCTACTCAACTATGACACTCCCACTCAATCATGAGACTTTCCTATAGAGGATAACTAAAAAACAACCTCACTTTGATACCACTTGTTAGGATTAAACCACAGACATAAATAATAGTTACATGCAAATATAACCAATAATAGAAAATAATAGATCACACAAAAAAAAACACAAGGAACTAAGATTTAACATGGTTCATTGAATCCCTGGGCTATGTCCACCAAACAACAAGTCTGATATTATTACGATCTAGCGATTACAACTTGATTACAATCTTTAATTCCTTATAGCTCAATACCACCACAAGAACCAATTTTACATCACAACTTAATGAAAAATACATAACCCTAAGCCCTTTTATACAAGTAATTTTATGCCACTTTAGGGTTACAACATGTTGGCCAAATGTTGGCCATATGTTGGCCACATGTTGGCCAGTGCCCAAAAACATTTGTTGGGGCAATACCCTAAACCCCAAAGAATTTATGAAGTATGTGCAGTACTTTCCTGATTAGTCACCACAATCTAACAATTATAAAAAGTTAGAAGCTATGGCTTGATGGATACTTTTCATATGCATATTTTCTGTAGGAAAATTTAAAAACTAAAATCTATTGTTGAACTAGAGCACAAGCCAAAATAATGTACCACGAGTCATAGAGATGATGCCTAGTTGGATGTGGGTCAAGCTTTGGTAATAGATTATATAATTAGGAAAAGCTAGAGGAGTAAGTGATTGATATTCATGTAATAAGGTTCCCTCAAAAGTGGAATAAAATAAAATGTTCATGATCTTTAGTGCTATGATGAAAGCCCAACATCAACTTGGTGATAAAATTAAAGCCATGGTTTCCCAACAAAAGTATTTCTAGGTAAGATGGATGTAGACATTAGTGGAATTAAGCTCTAACTAGAGTAGATACATGTGAAGAGGAAAATTAAGGAGGAGAGTTTGTAATACCTCACCCATATATCCTTGGAACAAGGATAAATATAAGCCAAAATGTATTTTTTTTAAAGCATTGGATTAAAAAACATCAACATGCAACTAATCATAAGATTGCAATGGAAGAATTAACCAAGCAATCTAGGCAACCGATGAATCTCCAAGCACCACTAAAAAATCAAAATTGATAATGCAACAGAGGCCACAAAACACATTTGAATCCAAGAGATCCCAAATTTGAAAAGTCAAACACTAGAGTTAAAGAACTTCATAAAGGGTAGCCAAATCACCTCTCAAAAAGCTTTGGTCAAGTCAAAAAGTGCCTGCTAGTTTCCCAAGAAGGTTGTCTCACAAATCCATGCAACACTTTACTATGGCCAAACAACACTTTCTACTATAACCATATGATACTTTTACCTATCATCAGGTGATACTTTTTACTATGGCTAGGTGACATTTCTAACTATGGCTAGGCGACACTTTTCCAATTTCATACAACATTTATCAGTACTATAGTCTGATGATTTTCTTGTATTGCCCAATGTTGAACAAATGTCACCCAGGTTCAAAACCAAAAGGCAAGACAACAAGTTTAGAAGGAAAAAAGGTAAGAAACTCCACACTAAGGAGTGTCAAAACCACAGTACTTGAGGAAATGTCACCCAAAGGCATGAAATACAAGACACCATGAAATAGGAAGAATAAATTATATATCCATCTAATCCATAACATCATATGAAGGGACATGCTAAAAGAAATATCACAATGTACATACTGTTGGAAATATAACAGGAGCAATTAAGAGGGGAGGGGTGAATTAGTTACTACAAAAATAAATCCCAAATCACTTAGATGTTAGTACAAAATGTAAACAGATAACTAAATACTATTGAAACTCAGTAAACACATAGAATGTTGTAACTCAATAGTAACTAGATTAGCTTAGTAAATGATTAACATTTAAAATTTTAAATGTTATCTGTGATTACCATTACTTTAACTTAGTTGCTAACACATGAACACATTTGACATGAAGATTTAATGTGAAAATCCAATTTGGAAAAAAACCACCAATTGTAACTAGTTACTGATTTTCACTCTTTTGAAGTGAGCCATGTTAGGAGCCAACCTTGTTAAAGATTACCAAACAAACTGTTATGTGTGACCCTATTATAGGATTAAATTACCTTGTTTGAAGTGACCTTGTTAGAGGTCTTGAGAAAAATTCAATGGAATTTCCACCTTGTCAGAGGATTTGCAAATAGCTATTAAGCCAATTCTGTTAGGAGATTTAGATCACTACTATAATGGTTAGTAAGTTACAATGAGATGACCTAATTTGAATGCAATTGAATTACTGATTTCAAATCTCTATTTTGGCTTATACTTGATCTTTCTTGATTGAATATAGCTTTTTTGCTCCATAATAATATTTTACTTATCGTTCAAATTCACTTCCTCTACTTATCATTAGATCTTCAATAACATCTTCATGCCATACACACACACTTTGAAATCACAACTTGACCTTATACTTATATCTTCCACTTTGTCAATTCAGCTCAAACACAACTTAGAATAATCAATATTCATCACCTTAGTTGGCTAGAATCAATAGATCAATCAATTAAGCTTAATACAAAAAAAGAAGAAAATCCTTCATTAGCTAACCTAGCTGAGTAGAAGCTAACTCAATAATGATTTCATTTGTTAACCAACAGAAGCTTGGTTAACACTACAAACTTACAAAAATCCTTTGGTAACTGAGTAACCTCAGTTAGCACTAGTTCCATCCAACTTTCCTTCATTACTCAAGTGAGCTCAGTTAACATTCACTTTCTATAACTTTTCCTTTGACACTTGAGTGAACTCAATAAACACCACCTTCTAAACTAGGAAAACATAGGAATGTTTGGTACACATTGAAAACTATCTTCACTGCCCAGCTGAGCTCAACATATACTAATTGATAATGATATGACATTTTTGTAACATTAAGGACAACACACAATTAACCAATTGTATTCAACAATCTCCCTCTTTGGTATTGATGGCAACACATGTCATAGCATAATGAAATTTTGGATTTTAGACTTGAGAACTCCCTCTGTCATTATGAGCTCTTGTGTTTCACTGGATTCTGTCTACCACAACTACTACCAAGTTTATTTAGAACATTCTCCCTCTTTTAGCAAGCTTCTTCTTCGAAAAACTTCTCCCTCTCTAATTCCTAACTTTATTTTGGTTCCAAAAATTAAGTTCATTTAGTACATTCTCCCTCTTTCAGCAAGCTTCTTCTTTTGAAAACTTCTCCCTCTCTAATTCCTAACTTTATTGTGGTTCCTAAAATTTCTTAGAGATATGAGAGTAAAATTCTCCCTCTTTGACAACACATACCAAAGACAATAATTCTACAAATACCAATGTACCAATTCATCTGTAATATGCCCTTGTCAATCTTGCACCAACTTATTGATCTTTAATAGGTTCTAATTGATGCATTCACTAAACTTTATTTAGTGAATTTTAGATAGGGGAATGACCCCTAAAATACCATTTAGATATAAAAATGTATCCTTAGGTAATGTCTTGGTGAATATGTCTAAAATCTATTCCTATGTATTCACATATTCCAATATGACTTCTTTATCTTTCACTAACTCTCTTAAGAAGTGATATTTTATAGCAATATGCTTTATTTTGGAGTGCATTACTGAATTCTTTGATATATTGATTGCACTAGTGTTATCACGATATATGACAACTAGATCTTTGATCTCTACCTTCATTCCTTCTAATAGTTGTTTGAAACAAACAATGTTAGAACAATTGACTGCTACTACTACATATTTTTCCTTTGTTATGGATTGAGATGTACAATTTTGCTTCTTGCTTGTCCAAGATACTACTCTTTTACCAAGAAAGAATGCTCCACCACTAGTGCTTTTTCTATCATCAATACCTCCTACCCTATCAACATTAGTAAATAATTTCAAGTCCAAATTGCCTCCAAGTTTGTACCACAAACCATAGTCTTTAGTACCTTTCAGATACGTCATGATTCTCTTGATTTCCATCATGTAATTTTTCTTGGGATTTGCTGAGAATCTTGCCACTATTCCAACTACTAATGCAATATCAGGCCTTATATGCACTACATACTACAATTTTCCAATCATTGATCTGTATGTGGTTTTGCTACTTCTTTGGAATCATCATTTTTGGAAAGCTTATGTCTAGTAGATGTACATGTATCAACTCGTCTTGAATCTTCCATTCCAAATTTCTTCAATATCTCCTTGATATACTTAGATTGAGTGATGTAGATACCATTCTTGTTCTGTTGTATTTGCAATCCAACAAATTTTTTTATTTCACCAAACATGGACATCTCAAATTCTTTACTCATTTCTTCTAAAAATGCTTTGCACAAATCATCATTTCCTATAAATAGAGTGTCATCAACAAATATTTTAGCCAACACAATCTTCTTATCTATTCCTTCTTTGATATATAGACTACTATTATCATCGGTCCTTTGAAAACCAATCTGTACCAAATAATTATGAAGTCTTTCATACCAAGCTTTGGGGGCTTGTTTGAGACCATATAATGCTTTGTGTAGTTTGCAAACCATGTCTCCTTTGCTAGGATCTAAAAAAACTTTTGGTTGTTCAAAGTATACTTCTTCATCAATAATTTCATTCAAGAATGTGGATTTAACATCCATTTGATATACTTTAAATCCTCTCTGTGCTGCATATGCTAGTAAAGTTCTAACACCTTCTAGTCTTGCTATAGGAGAAAAAGTCTCACCATGGTCAATACCTTTTTGAGAATAACCTTTGCACACCAATCTTGTTTGTTTCTTAATACTTTTCCATCTTTATTTAACTTATTTCTAAATACTTACTTTTTACCAATTACATTTTTATCCTTGGGTCTAGGAACAAGAGTCCAAGTTTTGTTCTTTTCTATTTCTTCTATTTCTTCATTCATTGCTTCAATCCAAATTTCATTTTCCAAAGCATCCTTAACACTTCTAGGTTCAAATTTAGCAAGTAAACATGTATTAAGTCTTTTGACATATCTTTCTAACACAAGATCTTTGGTCTTTAAATGAGTTCCACCATCTTCTTCTTGAATTTTAGTTTCAAGCTTAGGTCCTTCTATTTGTGACTTGGGTCCATTAGGCTCTATTTGAACTAGTTTGGCAGCCTCTAATTGTGACTTAGGTCCTTGTAGATTGGGTTGCATCATTTGCAACTTGGTAACTATTAGAGTTTCTAGGGATTTTAGAGATGAAGCTTCTTTTCTCTCAAATAGATTTGGAAGAGTATTAGGTTCATAGTAAATAATTCTTCAGTGGTCTTCAGGTTCCTTTTGTAGAAGTTGATGAAAGCCAACTTCACTACTCATCGAGATCACCTACATATAAATAACCTATCAAAGGGAAACTAAAGAAGGGAGAGATGGAGCTTGGAAAAAATAAATAGATTGTGAGAGAAGATATTGCAAACAAAGAAAAATGTATTTCTATACAATATGCCTTGAAAATGAGTTATGAGTCAAGAAATACAATGAGAGAGCCTGAATATAAAGGCCTTAAGGAGACTTCTAGAACAAGCTAGAAGATGCTAGGAGATAAGGTTGACAACTAAGAATATGTCCACAAAAGGTGGAATGTCCTTGATCAAGGTGAAGAGATAAGTATGACTTAGATAGGAACAAACTCCAGTGTTGTCAACAACTCCTACACAACAAATGATAAATAAATATATTAACTTAAGTAAACTTAAGTAAAAGTGTAAATAATAATTATTTACTCTAACACCCCTTCTTAAGTGCAACTTAGGGGAATGCACTTAAGCTTACAATAGTTAAGATGAAATGCAAAATGGGTCCTAGCAACAAGGCCATGTTAGGTACCTATTTACAATGCAAAGAAATGCAACCTCTAAAAATGGGGAAAGAGAGAAAACCTCATGGAAAAAACCTCACCCCAAAAATAGGTAAGAAAACCTAGTAAAGAACTGAAGAAGCCTCCAACTAGTGGAATTTCCTAGAAAATAGGAGCAAGAGAAGATCATGAAGAGCATCATTGAGGCATGAAGAAGCTACAAACTCTGTTAGAAAGAAACTATTGATCTAAAGAACCTCCATGGAAAATAGAAGGCACAAACTGAGAGTGTCTATATGGTAGATGATCCATCTCACTAAAATGCATAGGTAGCTAGCCACTACAATTGCCTAGTATATAGGATCAAATACTAAATACATAGTTCATACTATCAAACCATCAAATGAAAGAAGCATTAAAACAATAGAATAACCCCCCCTTAATATAGACAGGGTGAGATGACATGCAACTAGAAAAGTGGGCCAAAATCCTCTATAGAAATCACCAAGAAAAATGAGAGAGTTGAAGAGGTACAAACACCTATAAAGGCATGGTCACTGACTTTGCATGGGCTAATGTCATGGAAGGGACACTCACTTGATGATGGAAGAGGGCACAAAAATGGCAACAACTATTCCCCCCATGGTGCTTTGTAAAATAGTGCTAGTACAACTATCTCAAAACAATTTTCCTGAACCCAAAATGCAAGAGTGGCACTTTATTTCAGTGTGTTTGCATAAAGATGCTTACAAATGATAGCTATAATTATCAGAAAGGGGAAAAAGTTGATATAAAAGATAGTACAACCCAAAATAAAAGATCCCATGACATGAAAATGATCCTCAAACTTGGAACACCCAAAATATCCACCATAGATCAAAAATGCCAAAAATATGATAGAAAGATCATAGGGAAAAATCTAAAGGAAATGACAACATTTTTGAAAAGATGACAAAACTAGCTTTCCAAAAATATAAATTTTTCAAAAAATGAAGATGAGATGCAAAAGATAAGCTTGCCAAAGTGAAAAGTAGAACTTCAAACTTTGACTATAAAAATGAGTCATAAAACTACAACAAAACCAAAAAAACCTACACAATGTCTCCATCTCAGAACCAACTTTTTGGCACATCTTTCGAATGGGAAAAATACCTCTTTATGCTCAAGTTATGGCAAAAAAATTGCAAGCAGGTCAAAAAAGACCTTAGAGAGCCTACAAGTGTGATGATGTAGTGATGACATCATTATGATGTTAGCAAATCATTCCATTGCAACAAAAAATGGTGCCACATGGTAGTTGCTGACATGTATAGGTGATGTGGTAGGGGCCATGTGACAAGTGCCAATGTGGCACCCATGCCACATGACACCTGTGGAGTGTGCCAAATATCCTTGACTGTGTGCAAGATTCCATGTAGGCTATAGGTGGTAGAGGGGCTATAGGTGGGTGGTGATGGCTGTAGTGTGCGACCACCCCAGCAGTGAAGGTGTTTGGGCAAAGCATTGGTAGTGTAGAGGTGGCATGGCAGTGGTGTCATGGTGCTGCTCTAACTTTTAAAAAAACAAATTGTGTATGCCCTACAATAAATGCATCTGTACAACCTCTTGGGCAATTTCTTTTTGCCTCCCAGATCAACTTTCTTCAAAATTGGAAAATTTTATATGGATCCTAACTATAACAGGAGTTCTAAACTCAATGGTAGCATCTGTTTAGGCCCAAAGTGCTCTGAAAAAATGCTCGTCCCCCAGATTGAAGAAAAAAATCACAAACAAACTAGGGTTTGTGTATTTGAATTGTAGCTTTGAAAATCTTTCAACCTGGAAGCAATAGGGAGGCTCTGATACCATGTAAAACTTGATGAAAGCCAACTTCATAGCTCGTCAAGATCACTTGCATGCAAAACTTGTTGAAGGGAAACCAAAGAAGTAAGAGGTGGAGCTTGGAAAAACTAAACGAATTGAGAGAGAAGATATTGCAAACAAAAAAAAATGTATTACTATACAGTATGCCTTGAAAATGAGTTATGAGTTGAGAAATACAATGATAGAGCTTGAATATAAAGGCCTCAAGGAGACTTCTAGAACAAGCTAGAAGATGCTAGGAGATAAGGTTGACAACTAAGTATACGTCCACAAAAGGTGGAATATCCTCGATCAAGGTGAGGAGATAAGTATGACTTAGATAGGAACAAACTCCCATGTTGTCAAAAAATCCTATATAAAAAATAATAAATAAATGCATTAACCTATGTAAACTTAAGTAAAAGTGTAAATAATAATTATTTACTCTAACACTTTTTCTTCTTTCTTCTTCACTCTTTTCCAAAAATTCATGAATTCTAACATGTGCACTTTCTATAATTTGGTGAGTAGACAAATTCAAACATCTATATGCTTTACTTCTATAGGAGTATCCTAGAAATATGCCTTCATCACCTTTTAGATCAAATTTTCCTTTTCTAGATTCTTTCAATATATAACATTTTCTGCCAAATACTTTCAAGTAACTTACATTAGGTTTGTAGCCATACCATAGCTGATAAGCTGTCTTGTTTGAATCTTTCTTCAACTAAAATTTGTTCAAGGTATGAACTATAGTGCTAATAGCTTCCTTCTAGTATTTGAGATCAACATTATTTTCAATCATTAGTGTTCTTACACAATCCATGATAGATCTATTTCTTCTTTCTGCTTTACCATTTTGATGTGGTGTACTAGGGGTTGATACTTGTCTTTTGATTCCTCTTTCAATGTAGAAATTATTCAATTCATGGGAGATGAATTCACCACCTCTATCTGATCTTAAGCATTTCAAATTCTTTCCAGTTTCTATTTCTACTCTTGCTAGATACCTTTTGAATTTGTGAAAGGCTTCTAATTTTTCTTTTAGGTACATTACTGTCATCATTCTAGAGTTGTCATCAACAAAAAGAATGATTTTTTTTTCTCCACTATAAATCTCTATACCAATTGGTCCACATAAATTTGTATGAACAATTTCCAAGACTTCTTCTAACTAATAGTCTTTTCTCTTGAAGCTTCTCTTTTGTATCTTACCAATTTGGCAATTCTTACATAGACCCATGTGAGATCTTTCTAAAATAGGAATGCCTCTTACTCTTCTATGCTTGCTTATCTTAACTAGATTATCAAAATTCACATGACATAGCCTTTTGTGTCACAACTAGCTTTCCTCTACTTGAGCAATAAAACATAAAAAATCTCTGAGATCATGATAAAATAGAATACCATTTTTTTACTTCCTAGATCCAACCAAATTTCCTTTTCCATCCAATAGTTTGGCCTATCCATTCATGAATTCTACCTTGAATCCAATGTTATTCATCTGTGCCACACTTAACAGATTATGCTTTAGTCCTTCAACCCAATAAGAATTGTCACATACAAGTTCTTTAGTTAACAAGATACATCCTTTTCCTTTTATGTTACATGGTTCATTGTTTCCAAATCCTACACTATCTCCATCTTAATATTCCATATGCTCAAAATTTTATTTTGTCACTAGTCAAATGATGTGAGCAGCCACTATCAATAATCCATATATCATTTTTTCTAACATGAGAGATAAGTGTCATTTTATCTCCTTCATCATCAAATTCATCTTTAACATTAATATATACCATTTCATCTTCACTGTTATCAAAATCTTTAGCTATAAAACAAGATTTCTTACCTTTGTCCTTATAGGTCTTGTAGTTCTTGGAGTCCTTCTTGCCTTTGTGCTTATTTCTTTTCTTCTCATCCTTGATTTTCTTATTTGGACACCTAGCAACAATGTGACCAATTTTTTTTTCAAGAAAAGTAGATCAGAGGAACTTTACCTTTGTACTTTCCTCTTTCTTTGGTATACTTCCTTGCAAGTAGGGCTTCAACAACTTCAAGATCACCGTCTGAACTTTCTTCTGATGATCCATCTTCTCCACTTCTTGATTGACTAGATTTGGACTTTTTACCCTTTTCTTTGAGTGAGAGTTGAGCTTTAAATGTAGATTTAATATTCTTTGAAGCAAGAATATAGTTATCATAATTGTATAATTAAAAATTTGTAACCTTGCAACTAGAGCATCTAAGCCTATTTTATTATTTGGATCACATCTCATTTCTTGAATAGTAGATACTCTAATTATATAAATAGAAAGAAGAGTTGTGAGCACTTTACTTACAACAGTTTCCTCTTTAATGTCTCCTTCAGATGCTTTGATTGCACTTATACTAGCCTTGATCCTTTTTTCCACATATTTTTCAATTTTTTCATCTTCTCTCATTCTCATTTGATCAAATTTTCCTCTAAGGCTTTCTACTTTTGCTCTTCTTACATTGCCATCTCCTTCATATATGTGTTCCAATTTTTCCACATTTCAAAAGTAGTCTTTTAATCTTTTACCTCGTCAAATTTAGTGTAACTAAGAGCAAATGTAATATCTATAGTGATATTATGATTCTTCTTTTCAAAATTGTCTTCAATTGATAAAGTTCTATCGGGAGTCTTATATTCAACATTAGGATACTAGCAATCTGAATCACTAATGGTAGCCAAATGTAATCTCATAAGTTCTTGCCATGCTACAAAATTATCTCTATTTAGCTTGGGAATCTCTCTTTTGTAAGACATCGAGATCTTTAGCTTAGGTCCTTGAAACCTTCTCTACAAACACCAAAAACTTTGATACCAATTGTTGGAAATATAAGAGGAGTAACTGAGAGGAGAGGGGTGAATCAGTTACTAAAAAAATAAATCCTAGATCCCTTAGATGTCAGTACAAAATGTAAATAGATAACTGAATACTATTAAAGCTTGGTAAACACAGAATGTTGTAACTTGTTAATAACTAGATTAGCTCAATAAATGATTAACACATAAACTTTTAGATGTTATCTAAAATTACCATTACTTTAACTTAGTTGTAAACATATGAACACATTTGACACCTGAATTTAACATGGAAACCCAATTTGGGAAAAATCACCAATTGCAACTAGTTACTAATTTTCACTCTTTTGAAGTGATCCCTGTCAGGAGCCAACCCTGTTAAAGGTTACAAAAAACATTGTTAGGTGCGACCCTATTAAAGGATTTAATCACCCTATTAGGAGTGGCCTTGTTAGAGGTCTTGAGAACAATTCAATGGAATTACCACCTTTGCAAATAGCTAGAGGATTTGCAAATAGCTATTAAGCCAACTTTGTTACGAGATTTAGATCACTGCTATAATGGTTAGAGAGTAACAATGAGATGATATAATTTAAATGCAAATAAATTTCTAATTATAGATCTCTATTCTACCTTATACTTGATCCTTCTTGATCGAATATAGCTTTGCTACTCCACAAGGATATTCTACTTATCCCTCATTTTTCTTCCTCTGCTTATCATTAGATCTTCAATAATATCTTCATGTCATACACATAAACTTTGAAATCACAACTTGACCTTATACTTTTATCTTCCACTTTGTCAAGTTGGCTCAAATACAACATAGAATAATCAATATTCATCACCTTAGTCAACGAGAATCAATAGATAAATCAATTTAGCTTAATACCAAAAAAAAAATCCTTTAGTAGCCAACCCAACTCAGTAGGAGCTAACTTAGAAGCAATTTCCTTTGTTAACCAATAGAAGCTCTGTTAACATTGAAAACTTACAAAAATCCTTTGACAAATGAGTGAGCTTAGTTAGCACTAGTTCCATCCAAGTTTCCTTCATTTCTGAAGTGAGCTCAGTTAACATTTTCTTTTTGTAACTTTTTCTTTGATACCTGAGTGAACTCGATAAACACTTCCTTCTTAACTAGGAAAACATAGGAACACTTAGTAGACACTAAGAACTATCTACATTGCCCAAGTGAGATTGGCATATACTAACTAATAATGATATGAAATTTTTGTAACATCATAGAAAACACACAATTAACTAATTGTATCAACACTTACATGGTTCATAAACCAAACATCATATGCAAAAAAACATAAACAACTAAACTTGTGCTTGGTTCCTTCCAACCATAATAGCATCATGAGAGTTCAAGGGCCCTAATCATCCCCCAAGCATGACATCCCAAACTACCAAATAGATAGTTGGAGCTATCTTATTAGGGTATTACTACTTACTACTACATTTAGACCCAAATTGTGATGGTAAGCCATCACAATTGTGATGACATCCTATCACCCAAATGACAATACAAGGAATTGGCTCCTGTTAGATGCACATCAGAATTTTGGCATCTCAAATTGTGATGGAAAGCTCATCCATCCTAACTAGGACACCAAAAGCTATCACAATTTGGTAGAAGCCAAGGCCAACAGTTCATTGTTATGTTGTCATAATTGTGATAGGCCACCGTTGCAATTATGATATCTAATAGTTCCACTATGTCATTGTAATAGAGACTCCCATACTCAAAGGCCAAGGATCATCTGTTAGAGTTGGCATTGCAATTATGATAGTCTATGATAGCAGTGCCATGGGTGCAATAGATATCTATTGGATTTAGCCATTACAATGGTGATGACCATGTGATGAAAATATTGTTTGTCCAATGTCATTCTATTAGATTGGATCATCACAATTGTGATAGCCACCTGAAATATTTTATAAAAAAATTTTGCTAGAAGAGGAAGTGGAGAAGGATTTCATAATCTTGTTGATTAACTAACTAGGTATAAACAACAAGAAATTGACCCTTTATCTTTTCTACTTCCGAACTTACAAAAAACTCCCACCATCAACATGACTGGACCATAGACCTACAATGCAAATGACCACATTGAAGGTGAGTCCCATAAGTTTCAAACTCTTTTTCATTATGGATCCAAAAAACATTAAGTATATCTTCAAGACTAAAATTGATAACTATTTGAAGTTCATTGTTATAAATTTCTAAAATCTATGACTTATAGTAAAATTGGACTTGTGATTTAAACTTTTCTTTTTTTAAATTGTTTTAGATTTGCTAGCATAGTGCTGCTCATGAGAATCAATGTCAATTTATGGCTGATTGTATTTTAGAAACTTATAGCTAAGAGTAGAGACTTCAACAAAAATCTACAATTTTCAATTTGACTCATTTCATCAACATTTAAAAAATCCTTACATAGATGTGTTTCATTTTATCTTCAACATGCATCAAGGATGAAAAAAAAAGAACATTGGCTCTTTCCTTTAGATCACTTATTGTTGGTCTATTCTTCAAAGTAGGAACCAAACTAATCACTCCCAAAGACCCTTTTCATCATGATTCATCAAGACAATCAAATGATTTTTGTGAAAAAACAAAAAACAAATTGGTTTTGCTTAGAATTTTTGCTCCACAAGCATGATTGTGCACAAAATGTTTGAACATGCAAGATAATAATATCACTCGAGTTGTGAGAATGGTTGTACACATCAGGGACTTTGATGATCATGTTTTCCATTAGAAGACTACATTCTAGTGAAAAAAAATTGAAGATGTCATATATGAATGATTAAAGTAGAATTTTGGGTCAGTGTGACTTTACATGAAAGGAAACCCCTCTTTTTTATGTTCTGATATTCATGTTTGCATGAAAGGAAACACTTTAGAGCCAAAAAAAAAAAACCTAATTCTAAAATCAACAAAACAACAAATCTTTCCCTTCATGTAGTTACATGTGAATAAATTAGAACTAGAAGAAAAATAAGTACATCAAAGTAATTATTGAGTAAAATAACTTTTCCTATTGCTTTTAGGCCAAAAAATGAATGCTTTTATATTAAAATTTGTTTGCTACTTGCTAATCTTGATTTTAGTGCTTGGATCAAGGAATTATTCTTAGTTCAAAAGAAAATTTATTAATTTACTAATTTCCATTTTTTTGTTGTTTCTTGGTTGGTTTGGCTTGTTCTACGACTAATTTTCTTTTGACAATGATTTTGTATAGATAAATTTTGTCTACCGACAATAATTTAGATCTATATCTATCTAATCCAATTGTAAACAAATCTCATTTAAATTTTAAAACAATCAAATTTGTATAATACACCATATCTAAGAATTAATCTACTCTAGGATAACAAGATACTTTATAGAAAGCAAAAACTTAAATTGCACATAGGACCAAAAGTGATCCATGATGTAAAATAAATTGTTGGTGCAAGTTGATCCATAGGGACCCAATTATTCTTCCCATCCTCTTCACTCAACCAAAGACTCCCCTTTATAGATGAAAAGAAAATGTGAAAGGACCAATTTGACACTAAAGTGGATGGAAGCAATGTTGCAACTATTAACAATGTTGAGAAATAAGATTTCAAGTTGTTTGAAATTATCATAGTTGACAATTAAACTATACTAAAGGAATTTGAGGTCATACATGTTTTAAAAAATATTACAAAAGTTTTAGTAAATTTATTATAACTTAAAAGAAGAAAAGCTACAATATATTTCTTTCAAAGAGTTTGTATGAGCTCAAATCTGCTAAACATATCAAATTTTGAGAAGAATGAAAACCCAAGAAAAGGCTTATAAAATACATAAATATCATGAGATCCCAATTCAAAGGAGCTTAAGTGAGATATAATAAACATAACAAAAGATTTCTTGAACTAGAGTGTGAGAGGCATAAAAGGTGATGAGTTGAGGACATGCTAAGGTTCATAGTCACCAAAATAAACATTACATCTGCTCCCTTTGACAATAATTCATTTGCAAAATCTATTATTTTATTGCCCATGAATATATGATAATAATTTGGCCAAACTAAAAATAAAGGGGAAAACATGCAACAAAATGAGTTTTTGAATGAAAACAAGGGCCAACCATCAAGCAAATAACTTAACAAGAAAAAGACAACAACAAGACTACCACAAATGACCTACAAGATGCTTCCACCAAATCAAAATCAATTTATTTCCATGCCATATAAGGTCATGTGTTGTGCCATAAAGTTATTTCTTTTAAAAGCAATTACAATCTACATGAGTTACTAAGAACCATTTTGGTGATCACCTTACCAGTAACATTTTATAGTTCAGCAAAAGTTACTATCTGCAATCTACTAGGAAAATTATTTCAGCTCACCAGTATGATCTTTTTCTTTAGCAGTAGCATAGCTGATGTTATTACCCAAAATTTAGGCCTCAATGTTGTCTCCTTGGGCAATTTTTTATTGTATTTTGTACCCCACCAATATTCAAATTTTAAATGCTTACCCGCCAATGGCTAGTTCGTAGAGTTAATCTTATTTTAAATGCCTGAGAAACATCAAAAAAAAATTTTTTTAAATCAAACTTATGGTATGTTTCGGCCGACCTACATCCTATCCCATCATTGGATCTTCTCAGGATCTACGACCCTCACTACGTCACCAAGAAAAGCTTCTCAATAGATATGCATAGTGACTTAGCAAGTGTTTTCCACGTAGATCGATGGGCCCAGTTTGGTAGTGGTGGTTTTTTTGTTTTTTTGGTGCCGAGTTTGGATAAAGTCACTGATGCTCGCTACCTCACTACTAGAAAATTAAAATAGCTTTTCGTTAGTGACATAATGAGTCACCATGAAATGAGTTTTTGGTGGGATCTCATGCAACGTGGATGCTCAAGAGGGATTCTGACAATCAGATCAATGCAAAATCAACAGTCCTCGCTAACTCACTGTGGAAAGATGCTCAAAAGATATATATAGCGAGATAGCAATTCACTTCCATGTGTCTTGTGGGGTAAAGTTTTTTACATAAACCATAGGGTGGACTTTGAACCAATGACATGCTAAGAATGAGTGTATAGATTAATGACACATCAATAGTTGGTCAATTTCTCATTGGCTAGGGTGATGATAGTACAAAAGTGGGCCAGTCCCTTCAGTGCATCTTTCACTATCGTCAGATTAGCATAGATCAAAGGTCCTTTTTAACTTGCTATGGGAAGATGCACACTGTTTAGGTATAGTGAGTTAATGACCTAGCGACACGTGGATTGTGGGTCCTATTTTCCTTGGTGGGCCACAAAAGCAAGAACTTACTGGACAAGTTGGAGAAAGGCCAAGTTTCTATTGGTCAGCACACTGATAGAGTGGGTGTATCTTCAGGACCGTCAGATGGTGGAAGATTGATGTTTCTCGCTAGGTCATTATGGAAAGATGCTCGATCTTTAACTATAGCGACATAGTGAGGATTTTCCATGTATCCTCAGAGTTCTATGGGTCCAGTTGAGGCAGTAACGGATAGATGCAGTTAGTGGTTAGTGTAACGTTGCGGTCAAGATTCTTTGAGAAAAGTTGGCATAGTTAGTGAAGGAAGGACTGGTCAACCATGTAAGACCTATGAGGTGGTAGAATGGAATGAATTGATTGGCCCACATGGCTCAACCTAGTGCCAAGATAGATTGACTAAGTTAACTTGCTGATTCATGAACTAGGAACAGAGGAAATCAAGGTTTTTTGTGAATCCAATCTTCATGATCAATCCCAACCACCAAAAAATGAATGCTAAATGCGAGAGAGCACTCTACCACCTCTGGTAATCCATCTACCTAGTTAGAGCATAGTTATGGCACTGTTTCTATCTTCTTGAGACATTATTTGACACAAAGAATCAGATATCATTGCCCTAGATCTATATCCATGATCAAATTTTCCCCATGATTGTTCTCTACAGGACTTCAATGCAATGGTTAAGGAGTAACTACAATTATAGGACATCTCAGTTATGCCTACACTATAAAGGTAGATTTTGTAAATTTTGAAAGGGTCAAAACATTCTCTGTTGTTCTCTGCTATTTCTCTACAACTCCAATGTAAAATTCCCCTTGCCTCTGAACTGTATGATTCTCTACCTTATCTCCTTCAGCCATTGGTATGAAAGTGCAACAACTCTTTGCCTTCACCTTTGTTTTGTGAAAGTCTGTAATCTACCTGACTGTATCTCTTTCAGCCTATGAATGACATATAAGTGAATCTTCTCTTTCCTTGTGTCATTCATTTAGCTTTTCTAGTCTGCATGTGGTTATTAGATTAAAAGCAAGTCTGAATGTGTATATCCTTAGTTTCATTCTGGTTCAATAATGCATATATGGGTAGAGATTGGTCTGAACACTCTATTTTGGTGCATCACCTATTTAGATTAAATTAGGTAGATTTTATTTCATGCTCTCCTTCTCTCGTTTCCTCTCCAAAATTAGTTAGGTGCATCCTAATAGTAAGAGGAAGCCGACCTTCTCCAGAGACTCAACCTCACAGTTCAAGTCCCACAACTTGGAGGTTGTTTCCATGTTTCACTAGGTTGTCCTCACACATAGGCTTTGGACAAGCGTGCAAACCTAAGTGACAACAGTTTTTGGCATGCCCATGGGACTACAACAATCTTAAAATTTCAAGCCTACTAGTGTCAAAGGGAAGATTTCAACACCAATACCTAGGAGATAGTACTAGCTTCAGTGTTCAAGCCTTCAAGAGGCTCATTCTTCAAAGTACTTGGTGACTCTAAGCTTTAATACATATCTAGTTCTAGACCAAAGGTGCAATGATTCATGCCTAGAGCTGAAACAAGGGCATCTTCTAGAGGTAAGTTTCATTACCAAGAGCTTTTGCTTTCAAATCCTAGAAGAAGGAGGACTAGAATATCGTTATCACCAGTTAGGAGTGCAATAGTAAAAAATATCCCTGCAAGATCTATCTCTACTCCTCTTGCTATTAGATCTTAGCCTAGAGTGCCATCAATACATATCAATAGATCACTTTTGTATATGGTGTTGCCTAGAGCTCATACTTTTGCCACCTTTAATGGTAGGAGCCCTCTCTTATTAGCCCAAAGACATGACATACCAGTAGCTATCTTCTAATTGGTCATATATGTCTTTCAAGATGAGATATGGAGAAAATGCTTCAATTAGAGAAGAGCCTCAAGCCCTCCATCATACTGAACTCTACATCCCCAACTCCATCAACATGAATTGCCCTATCCTAGAGATGAATGAGAGTGACATAGTGAATGAGCCCACTACTTCCTTAGTGGAGATACCTAATTTTTTCTTGGATGAGTGGGCTAATGCGTATCAATTTGACCCTATATCAGAAACCCTTGAGATAGGCCTCAGTACATATTGTATAGTGGAAAAAGATGCTCTAGTTCCCAATCTTGTGAGTACTAAAGAAGATATGAGTGGAATATGGATTATGTACTTTGATGGATCAAGAAATAAAAATGGGTCAGGGGTCGATGTGATGTTGATTTCTCCTGCACAATTAAGGTATTACTTCTCATTTAGGCTCCAATTTAGTTGCACTAGTAATGTTACTGAGTATGAATCCTTGATTCAAGGCCTCTTACATGCTCAAAAAAGAGGAATCCAAGCCTTAAGGGTGTATGGAGATAGTGAGTTGGTGGTTAATCAAGTGAAAAATCAGAATACCACCAAGAATGGTTTTCTCAAGTCTTATAAACATAGAGTGTGGGATTTGCTTGAAGGTTTCAATGCATTTAACATTCAAAGCATCCCTAGAAAAGAAAATAGACATGCTGATAGACTTGCAGCAATAGGTGCATCTTATGATGTGCTAGGGAATCTTGAGGAGGAGAAGAAGCAAAAAATTAGAGTGGTAGTAAGGCTTGCTATCCTTGATAACAACGCCCATTGGCAAGTGTTTGAGTCTGATGAGCAAATTGTGAGTTTCTAGCAAAATGAGGACGAATTTTCAGAGAGAAATTAGTCAAGACTATAGAATTAGTATGGTGATCAGATCATTCATCTCAGTTCTAATAAGTTGCCTAAGGGTCTCATTACCTTATAAAGTGTTTTTAATCCCAATGACCAAACAAGAGGTAGAGGCATGAACCTAGCTGCGGATGAAAGTGACTACATTCCAGTCATGGTTTTTGATGGAAGGTCTTTAAACATGGGTAAGGTATGTTCTAAAATTGAACAAGAAAATTTTATTCATCTGTGTCAAGAATTTAATGATGTTTTTGCTTGGACATATGATGATTTAAAGGGTTTTGACCCAAGGTTATTTCAGCATACCATAGATCTAGTTAATAATGTAAAACCAGTAAGACAAAAATAGAGACCAATGAATCCCAAGATTGAACCTTTAATGAGAAAGGAGCTATCCAAATTGATTGAGGCCCACATAATTTTCCCTATCAAGCACTCATCATGGGTAGCAAATCTTGTCCTTGTTAGGAAAAAGAATGGAGAAATTAGATTGTGTGTGGACTTTAGGGACCTTAACCAGGCTTCCCTTAAAGATCACCACCCCCTCCCTTCTATGGAGTAGATTTTGTCCAAGGTTAGCGGTTCAAAGAGATTTTCATTTCTTGATGGATTTTCTAGCTACAATCAAGTGCTAGTTAAGGAGTCTGATAGATACAAGACTGCATTTACCACTAAATGGGGTACCTATGCTTATTGTAAGAAGTCACTTGGGCTAACCAATGCAGGTGCTACATTTCAAAAGATTGATTGACAAGTTTGTCTTAGTTTACCTTGATGATATTACTGTGTATTCAAAGGATGTAGAAGATCATTTTGATCATCTAAGACAGGTATTCTTAAGATGTAGAGAGTTTGGGGTTTCCCTTAACCCAAGCAAGTGTGTCTTTGCTGCTAGCCAAGGAAAATTATTAGGACATGTTGTATCTAAGAATGGCTTAACCATTGATCCAGAGAGAAAAAAAGCAATACTTGCCCTCCCTCTTCCTAAACACAAGAAGGGGCTACAAAGTTTCCTTGGTAGGATAAATTTTGTGAGAAAGTTTATCCCTAATCTTGCTACCATGGTAAAACCTCTTATAGCTATGCTCAAGAAAGGTATGGTCTTTGCATGGACCAAGGAAGGGTAGGGAAGTTTCGAAGAGATCAAGGAAGCCATAGTCTTAGCCCCTACTCTCATGAACCCAAAGTTTGAGAAGGATTTCATCCTTTATACTATAGGTGGTGAGTCAAGCATTTCTACTGTCTTGACTCAAAGAAATGATAAAGGTGATGAGCATCTCATAGCTTTCTTTAGTGAAGGGCTTAAAGAATATGAAGATAAGTACAATTATGTTGAGAAGCAAGCCCTTACAGTCATCAGAGCTTTGAAGAAATTCAGACACCTCCTATCTCATAATAAGATTCATTTGTTAGTACCCCGTGCCAGTGTGAAGGATTTTCTTTTGAATAAAGATATTGGTGAGAAAAGAGCTGGCTAGATTAATAAGGTAATGTAATATGATGTTGACATTTAGATTACCAAGCTGGTAAGAGGGAGGGGTTTGTGTAAATAGATGTTATCATCTCAGGGACCTAATGAGGAGGTTGCCATGGTACTGACAGAGCAACAAGAGGTGAGAAATGGTGACTCGAAGAGTTGGATGGATGGTATGAAGAATTTCTTATTAGGGAATGGATACCCTCAAGGATTAGATAGAACCAAAAGGAGATAGTATAGACTGCAGTCAATTCCTTATGTCATAGTTGATGGTATCCTTTTCAGAAGAGATTTTAATAGAACCCTATTAAGATGCCTTGATATAGACCAAGCTAAAAGAATGATCAAAGAACTTCATGATGGTCCTGATGGTGGCCATTTCTTAGCAAGGACAACTGCAATGAAGATCATGAGGGCTGGTTACTTTTGGCCATCCTTGTTCCATTATTGTCATAAGTATGTGAGGAAATGTGAAAAATGTGCCTTCTTCTCTAGCAAACAAAGACTTCTAGCTCTTCCCCTTCATCCTATCTAGTTGGATCAACCTTTTTCTTAGTGGGGATTGGATTTCATAGGCCCTATCAATCCTTCCTCCAGTTCTGGTCACAAATGGATTTTAGCTGCTACAGATTACTTCACCAGATGGACAGAGGCAGTTGCAATGAAGGATGCCACTGAATCTTCAGTTGTTAAGTTCCTTGATGGAATTGTGACCAAGTTTGGTGCCCCTTCGACCATTATTTTAGATAATGCAAAGTCTTTTGTTGGAGCTCAAATTTGTGCATGGGCAGTGGATCATAATATCTATTTGAGCACATCCTCAAATTACTATCCTCAAGGTAATGGCTTGGCTGCATCATCTAACAAGAACCTAATCAGAATTATTAAAAGGACAATAGAGGATAACTAGATGTGTTGGCATAAAAAATTAAGGATAGCTCTATGGGCTGATAGGATAGTACCTAAAATATCAATAGCGAACTCACCATTTGTCCTAGTATATGGTAGAGAAGCAAGGCTTCCAATTTCATTGGAGTTCCCAGCGCTAGAGTTAGCTCATCAGTTGGAATTGATTGAAGATGAGGCCATGATAGTGAGAATGGCAGAATTGATGGAGTTGGAAGAGAAAAGGAATCAAGCTATGCAGACCCTAGAAACACACTAGCAGTAGGTCAAAAAGAGTTTTGACAAAAAGGCTAGGGTCAAAATCTTCAAGGAGGGAGATTTGGTTCTAAAATGGGATGCAAATAGGGAAAAACCAGGAAGACACTCAAAGTTTGATGCATTGTGGAGTGGTCCCTATCTGATTGAAAGTTGTAAACAGGCCAATGCTTTCTAGTTAAGCAGGCCTAGTGGTGAAATTTTGCCCATCCCAATCAATGGAATTTATCTCAAGCCATGTTTCTGAGGGTTTGAGATTCCATGTATATAGTTAATTTAGTTTCATTTTCCTATTTGTTCTTTGCTTTTCCAAGAAGTGCATGGGCACAATTGTCTCCATAAGACAACAAGTTTTGAAATTTTGAAGGTTGCAGATGAAGGTTTTGGTCTCTGGTTCCAGTTGCAGAAACAAGGGTTTTCCAGTGTTTTGCTATCTCAAAGGTAAGGTTAGGGTTTCACATTTCTTAGAATCTACATATTTTATGAATTTGTAACCCAATGGATGCTTCAAGCCACTGGTCTTATGCGTAGCAGGCTCGCATCCCCTGTGAGTTGCTAGAAATGTTGCTCATTTTGTGCCCCGCCAATATTCAAATTTTAAATACTTACCTACCAATGCCTAGTTCCCAGAGTTAATGATATTGTAAATGCCTGAGAAACATCAAAAAAAAAATAAATTCAAACTTATGATATGTTTCAACCGGCCTGCATCCTATCTCGTTGTTGGATCTTCTTAGGATCTAAGACCCTTGCTACATCGCCAAGAAAAGCTACTCGATAAATATGCATAGCGACTTAGCTAGTGTTTTCCACGTAGATCGGTGGGCCCAGTTTGGTAGCAGTGGTTTTTTTTTTTGGCACCAAGTTTGGATAAAGTCATCAGCGCTCGCTACCTCACTACTAGAAAATTCAAACAGCATGTCGTTAGTGACATAGCGAGTCACTATGAAATGAGTGTTTGGTGGGACCTCATGTGACGTGGATGCTTAGAAGGGATTTTGACTATCAGATCAATGCAAAATCAATAGTCCTTGCTAAATCATTATGGAAAGATGCTCAAAAGATATATATAGTGAGATAGCGATTCGCTGCCACGTGTCTTGTGGGGCCAAGTGTTTTCCATAAACCACAGGGTGGACTTCGAACAATTCATGTGCTAAGAATGAGTGTACAGATTAATGACACATTGGTAGTTGGTCAATTTCTCATTTGCTATGGTGATGATAGTGCAAAAGTGGGCCAGTCCCTTCAGTGCATCTTTCACTATCGTCAGATCAACATGGATCAAAGGTCCTCGTTAACGCGCTATGGGAAGATGCACACTGTTTAGGTATAGCGAGTTAACAACCTGGCAACACATGGATTGTGGGTCCTATTTTCCTTGGTAGGCCACAAAAGCAAGAACTTACTGGAGAAGTTGGAGAAAGGCCAAGTTTCTATTGGTCAGTACACTAACAGAGTGGGTGCATCTTCAAGACCGTCGGATGGTGGAAGATCGATGTTTCTCGCTAGGTCATTATGGAAAGATGCTCGATCTTTAGCTATAGCGACATAGTAAGGATTTTCCATGTATCCTCAGAGTTATGTGGGTCTAGTTGAGGTAGTAATGGATAGATGTAGTTGGCAGTTAGTGTAATGTCATGGTCAAGATTCTTTGAGAAAAGTTGGCGTAGTTAGTGAAGGAAAGAATGGTCAACCATGTAAGACCCGCAAGGTGGTGAAATGGAATGAACTGATTGGCCTACATGGCTCATCTCGGTGCGACTAAGTTAACTTGCTGATTCACGAACTAGGAATAGAGGAAATCAAGGTTTTTTTTGAATCCAATGTTCATGATCAATCCCAACCACCAGGAAATGAATGCTAAATATGGGAGTACTCCACTGCCTTCGATAATCCATCTACCTAGTTAGAGCATAGTTATGGCACCATTTCTATCTTCTCAAGACATTATTTGATATAGAGGATCATATATCATTGCCCTAGATCTGTATCCATGATTAGATTTTCCCCATGATTGTTCTCTATAGGACTTCAATTTAGTGGTTGAGGAGTAACTAGAATTAGAGGACATCTCAGTTATGCTTGCACTATAAAGGAAGATTTTGTAAATTTTGAAAGGTTCAAAACATTCTTTGTTGTTCTCTGCTATTGCTCTGCAACTCCAGTGTAAAATCCCCCTTGCCTCTGAACTGTATGATTCTCTACCTTATCTCCTTTAGCCATTGGTATAAAAGTACACGAACTCTTTGCCTTCACCATTGTTTTGTAAAAGTCTGTAATCTGCCTGACTGTATCTCTTTCATCCTGTGAATGACATATAAGTGAATCTTCTCTTTCCTTGTGTCATTCATTCAGCTTTTTTGGTCTGCATGTGGTTATTAGATTAAAAGCAAGTCTGAATGTGTATATCCTTAGTTTCATTCTGGTTCAATAGTGCATATATGGGTAGAGATTGGTCTAAACACTCTATTTTGGTGCATCACCTCTTTATATTAAATTAGGTAGATTTTATTTCATGCTCTCCTTCTCACTTTTCCTCTCCAAGAGTAGTTAGGTGCATCCTAATAGTAAGAGGAAGCCAACCTTCTCTGGAGACTCAACCTCACAGTTCAAGTCCCACAAGTTGAAGGTTGCTTCCATGTTTCACTAGGTTTTACTCATGCATAGGCTTTGGGCAAGGGTGCAAACCTAAGTGACAACAATTGTTATATGAGATTTATACATATTGACAGTGAAAGCATTTTTTGTTGATTTGATTGCCACTTCTCATGTGAAATCTCAATTCAAGTATAATGTTATGAAATAAGCTTTCATTATGTTTAATGACAAATGATTTAGCAATGTTATGATGTGAATAATTCAAAATTTTCTATACTTCTATCAATTTCTTTATTTTAATTGTTGTCCCTTACCATCCTCCCCATCCCAAAAAACTTGGGGGATAAAAGGAAATATTGGATCAAGGTTTGTGAGAGATCAAAGATGTAATTCTTTTCTACAATGACAATAACACAAGGAGTTATTTCTTGTTCCTATAAACATATTTCTTCACAAAATATAAATCCTTAGTCTAACAAATGATTTCTCCCTATGCCAAAAGGATGCATTCGAGATGAGAACAAATAGACAATTGGGAAGAAACAAAGAAAGAATGATGTGAAAACACTTGAAGTAATTGGACAATATAATAGTAAACAATCAATAGGAAACTAAAAATAAGTCCTAGTGAGAATGTAAATTCAAGATGAAGAATCTAGTGATCTATTTATATTAGAATTTAATGGAAGTTGGACTAGATTCTAAGTATACTAGTAACACTTCTCTAATAACAGTTCTCCTTATGCCATACAACATAATATAAATGTTTTTACCAATAATGAAAGAAAATAAAAATCATACCATCAAGGGTATAGGATTTCATCCTTAGTAATAGACATGTCCAATGAATATTTTAAATAGTAACTTACAAAGCAAGTTGGTCCTAAATCTGCAAATTAGGCCTAACCTTTCTCAATCTAGGTGAAGGGAGTTAGGAGAAAGAAAAAATTCCCTTTCTTTGATACTATTTCATAGCCTAAAAAGAGCTTCTAAATATGCAATTTAATTAGGGGGTCATTTAGGATTTCTAGGACAAAAATCTCCAATACCTCATTAGGAGGGCTAATTTTATCATGTCTCTTTTAGCCCTTATTGCAAAAAATTAGATTGTGGGTTTTTTCATGGACAAGAACCAAAGTATCTATGGTTACATGTTGGGTCTAAGTAACATATAAACACATTAATTATCTATGAGATATTTTATTTGATTGTATCCTAGTTAGTAAAGTGCTTGTTGAAAGATAGTCCTTGGGAAGGAATATGATTCAACGTTTGTTTGGTTGGAAGTTTGTAACTCTACCAAGAATTGTTGGATTGTATTATTAGATATCTTGGGAAGGTGAAGGAAAAGTCCTAAGTGATTATTTAGGAGTAACACTAATGAGTAGATAATTGGATGGTCATTAGGACCTCGTTAAGAAAAAATGTGTTTGGTAAGCTAAACCACAATCCCCTATACATCATATTGGTCTAAAATCCATTATTTTTGTGATTGGTTTGGTATATGTTAGTCACCAAAGAATCATTATTTCTAGAAATATTAGAGGCCACCACAATGACTAAATATCAAAATGTAGTACTCTTATTTCAGTACTTAGCCAATAGAGAAAGTGGTATCCCAAGGACTAAAAATGTCTAAATTATCATTTGGAAAGGACACAAGTACAATGTCAGACATATCTTCTTCAAGCTTATACATATATCTTGTACAAAAAAGAAGTAGGAAAAGCGCCACTCTTTGTTTAGTCTTCTCTAATATGTGCCTAGAAAATTCTAGAAAATTTTGTTGGCTGAGCATGAAATAAAAGAGATTATTTTTCTATTGTAATAGAGTTGTGTTGTGTTATATAATTATTTGTGTATTTTTTGTTTAAGATTCTTTTCTATTTTAATAGATCTTCAACCACATTTATTTTTTAGACAAGTCCGATAAATGTAGTTTGGGAGGGGATCAAAATAATACTTATTGCTATCCTTTATTTCTAAAAAATTGAGTAATGATCTAATATTCATGCATATAAATGGTCAAGAAAGGATTCAATACAATAATTTTGATACATGAAAGGGATTTGGTATATTATCCATCCTTCTTCTATGCATATCAATGACTTGATATTATAATAATATTGGTTAAAGTTAACTAATCTAATCTAGGCCATTGCTATGATTTGATTAGTTAATGGTGAAGCCATGCCATGATGGACATGGCTCCACATTGTGGAGATATGTACATTCATGGCATGTCTCCTTCATAATATACTTATACCAATTTCTTAAAGATAAAAGGGATATCAAAATCTATTAATATTCTCTCATTTTGGTGTTTGGTGATTTCTAACTTGATGAATAATCAAAACTCTGATCTTAAATGGGATCATTAACATGGTATCACAGCCTAGTTAAGAGAAATATCAAATTTATATATAGAGATACCTCTTCTATGATGGCAAGTTTTGTGGACTTTGAAATAATGTTTATTGATTTTTCTTGATACAATCTCATCTATCTCAAGAGTTTTCTACTCTTTCTTGAGACAATGACTATACTCTAAAATTAGAAAATAACTTAGGCAAGATTACAATATAACCTAGGTGTAGGACGGATAATCATGAGGCTGGGGAATATACAAATACACCCTCCTATGAAGTGTGTGTGAATTAATTAATATAAGGAACATTAATTTTTTTAGTTCTTTCTTGATAAAGAAGGTAATCAGTGAGTCTATTCTATGATGAAGGAAGAATTAAACTCAAACTTATTCACAAAGTCATCATCACACTGTTGAGTAACCATCACTAGATAAGATTCCATTCTTGTGTGTAAGGATGTCAGTTGTCAGGTTCCAAAGAAATATGACAATTTTTATCTTTCAACACACTAAATAATAATAGGTCATTGACATTAGCATTGTTAAGTAAATATTTATGATATTCTATAAAGCATGATAGTCTTGTAGCATTCTAATATTATTCTTGGTTAAACACCAATTCAATGAGGACTTCACCACAATCCCTAAAAATATATGAGAATTCAAAGTTTCAACATTGGCCAGAGTTCATAAAAATGTTCATTAGCATTACAAAATTCTTGTTATCAAGATGTTTAATGATCATGGACAATAGAAAATGACTAGAATCACCTCAAAATTGACCAACAGAAAAGTATGAAATATCAAAAAATATTAAAATAAAAAGTTGAACTTGACATTTGGAAACAATAATTGAAATATCCACCCATGAATTATAATTTAACAAAACTATTTAGAAAGTAAAATTCAAATTTCAAATTAGTAGATGTCATATATAAGCCTAGCTAGAGATGTAGCCAATGAAGTTTGACTTTTGCATATTGTAATTTGAAACAAGATTACAAATTGTAAAATTATAAATGTTACCTACTTTCTTCATTAAGCATTGCATGGCATAAAGAACACATAGTCTAAGTCCATTCTAAAGGGACTAGTGTTTCCCACTATTAAAAAAATGAAACATAGGCTCAAGTACATGATGTATTGTGGTGGCCTCCATTTCTAGTTTGGCCATGTTTTTAAGACAAATGTTTGACCAAACTTTATGATCCTCTAGTGGTTCCTCCCTATAATATTATTCAATACATCACCACACTCAAAATAAATAATGACTATAGTTCATGAATCAATGTATACTTTAGAATGATCTAATATCTTTTTTTTCTTTGGAAAAAGTGGATGTACCATTAGATATATTAATTTAACTAAAACTAGTCCAAGAGCTCAACTAGGAAAGAATTAGAAAGAAAACTCAGCATCATTGCAATATGTACAAGTATTAAACATCAATATTTACAACATATTATATTGATTAATGTAATCAAAATTACCAAGCGAAGGGATATTCCCATCATAATTCAAAACTTGTCGAGTTATTACAAATTCAAAAACATTTGAACCAAATAGGCATGAAGGTCCCAAACTTTGACCAAAAGATACAAAATGATTAAAAACATGCCATTTGTCAAAAAATCCCCCAAAATGGAATACCTTAAAACCTAAATATTTTCATTCATCCATATCTTTGGATGAAACACCAAATGCAGAAGTTGAGTATGAAGCAATTTGTAGAGAATGTCCCCACCTAGAATCCAAACTTTTCACTAGAGCCACTTCCCAACCTAAGCCCAAACTAGTAGCAGCATTAAATATAGTACCAATGATAGGAGGATCCTCCATATAAATGCATGCCTCCTCAAAAACATGTCCTATTTCATGAAATGTAGTCTCAGACAGAGTACCAAGCCAATTTACCCAATTAGTAATCACTATGTCATCTTTGAAATCAACGCCTAAATCTTGGAGTGCACTTGAAGGAGGCCCTTCATGAATCTAGTAATCAAATTTGGATAGGCTCAACAAGTACAATATAGAAAAACTAGTACTCCTAACTATGTCTTCTAATTTGTGACCCAAAGCCCTTGTAGTAGTTTGGAGAGCAGATTTCATGATGTGGGGATTCTATTTTTTGAAGGCTTTATGAAGAGCATCAAACATAAACATGTATTCATGTTGCCACAATAACTGAGATCTTTGGAAGAGACCACCCACTAGTGCATTCCTAGACCAAATATCATACTACTACATGGAATTTGCAAGTTTATTTTCATTCCAAAATTGAGAAGGAAGCACTTTCACCGCCAAAATTTCTAGCAAATGAACTGACTGTAACAAGTCCATGGCATTTGAAAGAAACATAGACACAACATTTGATGGATATAGGAAATGTTTCATAGAATGACATAGAATTACATCACTAATTACTTGCAAAAGAGCCCAATGAATTGAGGGAGACTTGATGCAAAAAATCATTTCCATGGCCTTATCATCAATATAGAAAGGTGGAACAACTTCATTAATGCTGGGGTTAATCCATATACGATAGTGTTTGGGTAGTAGAGACTAGTGGAATTGATTACAGGATTCACACTTGGCACATAGCTCCAAAGGGTATGTCAAATATCACTCAACTCCATCGATATATGGTGATAAATAAGTCACTATCTCCTTTTATAAAAATCAAAAGCAAATATCTTCATAGTACCTATGCAGGATAATAAATATTCTCCTGATGTGAATATATATTGTTCAAATAAAGGATCAAAAACCATGTGAGCAAGTTGCAAAGTTGATCTCTGTATTGATCTCACCATGTGTAAGACACCATGCGGCCAAAGAGAAATCAAATTGTACCTAGGTGATGATAGCTTACATGATGCTAGGAATGAATTGAGAAAGGGGTGATAATTAATAATTAATACTTAACTCTAATAAACCACAAATTCATTATTAATTAGAGTTTGTGAATCATTGCATTTCTCAATGATATTTAAAATTTACATTGTGGAATTTGTAAATCCATTGCATCCTATGTTGGAAAATAATCTACAATTTTGCTCCCCTCTCTGTATGTGTGTAAAAATTTGACCACTTGAAGCTAATCAACAACCCATCACATGGTCAATACTACCCACTTGGTTATCATTGCCTTGCTCGATCAGTACACCACCACTTGTTACCAGACAAAACCTTGATCAATGTACCATCTCTTGGTTCCTGAGAAACACTCAGTCATCACTAGCCTGAGTCACTTGGAAAGACACTATGACCAAACAACTTAGTCAATACTATACCTAAGTTTGGTTAGTAAACACTATATCTAAGTAACTTGACAAGAACATCACCCTATTAGTAAACATTGTGCCCAAGCTTAGCAAGAACATCACCCTACCTTACTTGAAAAACACTAAAACTCTACAAATACTAGATCTCAGCAAATGCTGAATCTTGACAGAAGGACTGGAGCTTGACAAATATTAAGCATTCACCACAATATAATCAAAACAAATATGACTAAAAAACCAATTACTACTAACAGTCCACTATTTCATTAAAAGTTAATTTCTACAAATCTTTGTACTACTTAATGAATGTGGAAGGCTACAATGTAAAATGATCCCATTACAACCTAAATTGGAAAGATAATCTACAACTCTATTCCCCTCTCTAGTGTGTGATAATGTAACCTCATGAATCTAATCAGTTATATTCCAAATTTGTTGAAGCACATACTTGAGTTGCCAAGAAGATGATTGTTTCTTGATACAAGCTAATATTATAAGTTGAGAATCACTGTCTATCTGCACATGATGAAAATTTCCTTTCTTGACAAGAATTAGTCCTGATAGCAATGACTGAGCCTTAGCTATATTATTAGTTCATATGGATAAGGGTGCCATTGTAATTGCAAGAACTTTACCAGTGCAATCTTTAATACATGCTTCTAGTCTCGATTGGCTTGGATTCCCTCTAGATGCCCCATCAAAATTAAGCTTGAAAAATCTAGGCATAGGAGGTTGCCACTTAATTGTATACCTATATATACTTATTTTTCATCTTCTAGATGGACTAGAACCTGAAGGAATAAATATTGATTTCCATTCCCAAATGATATTTCAATCCCAAGAGGTGATAACTGGATTAAATTTACATCTATAAACACTTGCATTAGTAACTTCTGAGATTAATTTTTCAATGATTTCGAACATTTATAAATTACTAATGTAGGAACACATTTCTAGATCCCCAAAAATAAAGCATTAGGATAAAGAATTGGCCAAGCTTGAAAGATGTCCCAAATGTTATTTTTTAAAGAAGTAGAGTAATGTAATTTGTTTAAAATAAATATCCAGCATTGATATGCAAACTAACATCTTACAAATAGATGATCAATTGATTAATACTCCTCTTCACATAAGACACATTTAAAAGGAGGAGCAATACTTAATCTAACCAACCAATCACTTGTTAGAATCATGTGTTTGATTGCTAGCCACACAAAGCACCCAGCCTTAGGTAACACTACCTTGTTCTAGCAAAACATGAAGGCTCAAGAAGGGGATTTTTCTGAATTAACTTGTTGGAGGAGTTTGTATCCATCTTTAATTAAATAGTTGTCATTCTTTGTTGGAATCCACAATAATCAATCCTCATTCTTTGACACAAAAGCCTATCTTTCTAAAAAAATAGATTGAAGCTACATTTTACACTGAGAATCTAAAGGGAGTAGGTCTGGATCTTTCCATATAACTTTCCTTGAAAAAATACCAACTACATCCATAAAGTGTATAACAAGTTTGCCCCACTCTGTTTCTATGATTGACATAATTTTTTGAAAATTTGGCATTGCAATTAAAGGAGGTTGTCCATTCCAAGAATCACCTCAAAAATTGATCTTATCACCACAATTTAATTCCTAGGAAATGTACTTAAGAACAATGTTTCTGGATACAATCATGAAATCCCAAATAGCAGACCTGTTAGGAGGATCCAACATGGATAATATTCTGTGTGGATCATTATTATCTAAATATTTTTGTTGCATTATTTGACACCATGCTGACTATGATTTAGTATACATATGCCAAGCCAACTTACTTCCAAACACTTTATTCCTTGTTGTTAAGCCATGAATTCCAGCCCCTCTGAAAGTAGGAGTACGTGCCATGTCTTGGAGAGAAATAAGTGGAAGTTTCTTTTCATTTTTCATATCTCATGCCCATAAGAAACCCCTAATAAGTTTTTGAATTTGTGAAATGACTGAGGATGGTGCTTGCATGACTACCAAATAGTAGTTTGGGATTGCAACAAGAACTAATTTAATAAGCAAGATGTAGCCTGATAATGACAACCATCTTACTTTCCATGAAACAATTTTGCTCTTAATTATTTGGAGGATTCCATCCCAAAATCTTTTTTTATTGGATCCTTTAAGAAAAGGAATCCCAAGATAGGTGGAACGTAAGAAGTCTTCAAAAAACCCCAAAATATGCACTATCTTGTCTGATATAACTTTGTTTGTGTTAAATAAGATTTTTTTATACTTTTGAGGGTTTATTTTCTATCCTAAAATGTCTGAATACTGCTTTAAATTTTTCTTTATCTACTTAGCATCTAAAACTAGTGAAGTACCAAATAGTAGTGTGTCATCAGCAAATAAAGAATGCATGATACAAATTGATGTGCCATCAATTTTTGCTCCTTTCCACTTGTCAGATAAATGATGGTACTTAATAATCCTACTAAGGGCTTCAACCATGATGATAAATAAATCTAGTGAAAGAGGATCACCTTGTCAAATACCTTGCATGGAAGGAAAGAAGCCTGATGCTGATCCATTAATAATAGCTAAAAACCAAGCCCCCAAAATGCATTCTTTAATCCACTTACACCAATGTTTAGAGAAACCCATTTTTTGGAGAACTTGGAAAAGAAATTTCCAAAAAACTATGCCATATTCCTTTTTCATGTCTAACTTGATAAAAAAATTTGAAGACTAATTACTATTGATGGAATGAAGGCCTTCGTGAACTATCAATGCACCTTCCATTGTTTCTCTAACAAGAACAAACCCACCTTGCTTAGGAGAAATTATAAATGGGAGAATTTTTTGAAGTTGCAAGTAAATAGCATTAGTAATGATTTTTATCTCAAATTGCAAAGTGAAATTGGATAGAAATCTACAAAAGTTTTGGGGTCCTTGGTTTTTGGAATGATTGCAATAATTGTAGAATTAAAGTAGTTAAGCATAGATTTAAACTTTCTAGATTCCTCAATGGTAGCTAAAAAATAAAACTAATAAACGCCCAACAACTCTAAAAGAAGAGAGTAGTAAAACCATCTGGCCCCAGTGCTTTGTCTAGGGGGAAGGAAAAGACTACTTCTTGGACTTCTTGGATGGTAAATGGGGTCAAAAGCTTATCATTCTCCATGGGGGATACCATTGTAGGTATATGCTGAATGAAATTTTCAACTTGTGAAGGCAAAGGTGATGGATGATCTACTAGTGCAAGAATATTTTCAAAGAACATGACACATTCATCTTTGATTTTTTGAGCATTAGTTAAAATATTACCAGATTTTGAGTCCACAATTTTAAAGATTGATTTAGCTACACATTTTTGCTGAGCAGAAGCATGAATTTTATTTTTATTTTTATCTCCTTGTTGTAACCATACTTTCCTAGACTTTTGTCTTGAATATTCTTCCTCCCTACTATACAATTCCTCCCATTCATGCTAAAGATCTCTTTGCTTAATGTAAGTATCATTATCCATTCCATACTGAACTATGTAGCAATGAATTTGCTCCAATTGAAATTTGACAATCTCTTTCTACTTGAAAAGATTCTTAAAAAACATGTTGATTCCAAATTTTGATCTGCTCTTTGACATGTTTCAATTTTTTAGCAAATTGATGCATTTTAGACCCAAGAACAAAAGGAGCACTGATCCACTATTGTTTTAAAAGTGGAAGAAATTGTGGATGATCCAACCACATAATTTCAAATTTAAAAGATGACTTATGCTGAATATGATCAAAGAAGCAGATTGATCAATGTTTATGGAAATTGGAAATTGATCAAATTTTGATGAAGACAAAATCTCTGAGTGAAAATGAAAGTTACCTAATTTCCATTCATGAGAAAGAAGGAACCTATCCAATCTAACTACAATTTGTGCAAAGCCAGACCACCTATTTGTCCATGAAAACTTTCCATTAGAAGGTTGAATATCCATTAAGTCATTATTGTCAACAAATTTAGTAAAATCTTGAATGATTTTAATGGGTAGGCAGATGCCACCAACTTTCTCATTTTGATTCAAGATTACATTGACTTCACCCCCAAGAATAACTTGACAAGAATTTTGAAGTTCAAGTAACACTGCTAATTTATTCCAAAGTTTCAACTTGTCTTGAGTAGAGGTCAGACCATAAACATTAATCAAGATAAAAGAAATATCAAAATCTAACACCTACAACACTTTCCAATTTGTGTGTTGTTGAATAAGATGTCCCTGTATAGTTAATGGATTCCATAGGACAACAAGCCCACTAGAAGCTTTGATGCTAGGAAAATGCACTAAGGACCACCTTGGCCATTTGGCCATGGTTTTTTGGAATGTGTCTTGTGATAATTTTGTCTCTTGTAACAACATAATATCAGCTTTCATGGATTCAATAAATTGGTGGATCCTACTTCTCTTGTCAGAGGCATTTATGCCTCTGACATTCCATGAGATAATTTTCATTGTTGACAAGGAGAAAAATTTGTTCTCCTTGTCATTCACTTGTTCACAATAAATTTATCATCTAATGTGGTATGAATACCTAAGGAAATCTCAATTTTTGTCTTTGATCCCTTAGGATGCCCTCTTGATTTGGGTGTCTTGGAAGTTTGTGGGTGAAGAGAGCGAGACTAAATGATTGAGAAAGTTTGATGAAGATAAAAACTATTTAGATTAATCTAAGAATGAGATTTAGATTGAACCTTACAAGTCTTAGGTTCCCTCAAGGTTGCCTCTTTAGATTAATCTAAGAATGAGATTTAGATTGATCCTTACAAGTCTTAGGTTCCCTCAAGGTTGCCTCTCCAAGTTGAAAATTTGACTTATCAGCCACTTTTTGAAAGATGCAATCCTCAAAACTATTGGGAATATTCTGACAGTAAGATTTAGGTTGATCCTTGCCAGTCTCAGGTTCTCTCAGAATTGTCTCTTCAAGTTGAAAATCTGAATAGGTTGCTATTTGTTGAGAAATGAACTCCTCGACACCTAATGGATCCTAATCAATACATGATTCTAGAAAAGAAACCTTTTTCTCCACTTGACTTGAAGTTTCTACAAGTTCTATAGTCTTGCAACTAGATAGTTTCTTTGGGTCAATTTCACTATTCCATACTGAAATTCTTTGAGAAACACATAAAGATCATTGTTTTATTGATTTTCTATGTTGAATCCTTCTTCATATACTATACCAAATATTATATTATTAGCAATTGTATCTATAATTTGATCTCCAATTTGAAGAGTTTTCCAATCAACATACTCGCTTTTAGAGAGGACATTACTTGTTTTGTGACATGCTGGTAGAAAATCTAAATGTGAATAGTCCAAACCATTCAAATATGAATGATGCATAGAATGATCTAATATCATTTGTTTCCACTATTCAAATTCTTCTTCATGTATCCCAATTTACAACAAAAGTTATCAAATACAATTAAACATGATTACAAATAAATAGAAACAATAGAATACCTTAGCGAGGAATAATTTGAGAAAATCCCATAGTAAGTAATTCTTTTGAATACTTCATCAATTACAACTAAATTTCATAAATAAATGAGTTTGACTATGCATTATTCTACATTTCCTAAAACCAAGAGATTCACACAGTTAGTTGTCATGTAATCATAGGTTAATGTTGAGCCTCACTTGGTTTTGAGAATAGTTTAATATTCTCTACTAATCAGGGCCAACCATGTGAAGGTGAAAGCTCATTTGGCCCCACCCCATTAAAATCTAAAATGCATTCATTCTATTAATAAAATGTAACATTCATGAATTATCACATGATAACATTCATTAACACATTAGTTTCATTAGAACATTCACATGAACATTCAATAGAACATAAATAAAAAATCTATACATAAACATCAATAATTATCAAATGAGTTACATAAATAAGTTACATAAGTTACATGAATCATTTCTTTTTTCTTTTTCTTTTTTTTTTTGTCTTTCCCTATATTGTTGCAGAGGCATATCCATGTCGCCATCAATATTTCTTCTTGCCTATGAATGTGTAGTCACTATCCTTTACAAAGTAAAGTCCTTTGCAATAAAAAATAAAAGGGTTAATTTTTTTTTAAATGGAGACTTTAAATATTTTACATTGTAGTGCTCTTTACCTTGTCCAACTACATCATCTTTCTTGTTGACTTCAACCTTAATACGCTCATCAAGAACAACCTCTACATCCCCTGCAACTACAATACAAGATGTTTTTATAATCCAAACACATCTTATAGTTAAATTTGTATTACTATACCAAATTCAATTAAAATTTTTACTTGTATTAATAATTTAGAAAAAAAATAAAATTGAATAGAACATATATACCTTGAGTACTAGGATCCACATTCGAATCACTGCCTCCACGGTGCTCAATTGATGTATTAGGATTGGTAGGATGCAATCCAATGTAAATAATTAGTGCATTTATCAAAAATATATACATTTAAATACAAGAAAAATATCGAGAAATCATAATCATTCATTTTAATATGTATAAATATATTCATTTTAAAGTTTTAAACAAATATATAATCATTGTTTCCTTACTTTAAACAAATATAATGACTTATATTATTAGAACTTAATATCAAATATAGTTATTGCTAAAATATTAAATTTGAAATAAAAAATTAATCAACCTATTTACCTCATTGATAGATCCAACAAAAGAACCTTGCACACTCATTGCTCGGTGTCGTTTAGCCATGGTTGTATAGGCTTTTGTATAGCCTAATTTCTTGTCCTCTTTAGAGATTTTTTTTTAAACACCTTGGCCTACATTTTTTCTTGGTATCATGAATTTTTTTGTAATCAATTTCATAAATATTATTTCTTTTACAATTTAAATAAATATTTTTATATAATTTTTTATTTACTTATATTTACAACTCATGCAACAAGTTTTGAATATCCACCCAGGCCGGGCATGTGTTGCCCATGCTTCTATTTTGTTGCTTTGGTTTCCTTTGATGTGTCAGGAAACCTATGTGAAGTTTGAAAAGTGTTAGATCACATAAGTTTTAAGAGTAATTATTAAATCATTTCATTCTTAATATTATGATATACCTTTTTCCTCAGGTGGTACTATTTCTCCATCATCTAATGATTTTCTTTCAGTTGCATCCTTTATAAGATTCTCCTACTTAATAATGGGAATATAGGGGGGCCATTGATAAAAAGGTCTTCTATTTTTTCATTTGGGTCCTGTAGTTGAACCTAATATACTTCAAATCTTGGCCTGCTTTCTCAAGGAGCTTAAGTCTTTGAAAGATGTTGCATCGAAAAAGTGATATTAATGTGACTACCAATCTTGCTCACAAACCCTAAGCTATCTAGGGTATTCTTAGGTCTTCCACCTAATAAAATAGGGATTCTTTCATACTCTATGCCTCTAAGGATTCTATTGAAGAGATCCATCTTCTTCAATTGGTGAACATCAATAGGTTAGTACAAGATTGCTCAAACATCCACAAATATACAAATGACCCCAATGTTCCTTGGACCTTTCCATTTGGTCAAATGAATACCTAGGCATGCCTTATGTTATTCATTAACATAATACACCCAAAATGAGTGCAACAACCTATTCGAAATACAATCCATAGGTCAATTTGTACTCAATTGCTTGGAAAAAGGCTACAAGAATTAGCCCTCTAAACACACTAAAACTGAGATATTTTGAAACATCCCTTAACAATGGCCAAAAAAATCACTTTTATGGATACCTTTTTTGGGGTACTTGAATATTTTTTTAACTCTTAAGCCCCCAACCTATCTGTCCTGCCCAAGCACAATTTTAGGCTTAATTTGAGGGTCTCAAGGTTTTTGGAGCTATTTAGGTTTTAAACCTCCTAAAATTCCTTACCAAGACTCCACCTATGGATTGAAGTTATCAATCACCATCTAGTTACTCACCACATTCTTGGATTGAAGAATTAGACCTTTCAATCCACTCCAAATACTCTTTTTCAAATTTGTGATCCCTAACTAAACATGATTTGCTTGCTTAGGGCATCAAAATATTTTTATTTTTTCTTCCCATGGGATCTCCTTTGTTGTAAATAATTTATAAGGATTTTAATTCAATTTCCTAAAATTTTGTACATTTCATACAGTGGGAAATAGCTCTAAGACCCCATTTTGTGCTAACTGCCTAGCTCAAAACAACAACCTACTAACTTCAAAATAATTTATTTGAACACACAAAGCTCTCTAAAGAAACACAAAAACTTTAAAAAAAAATGAATTAAAACCTCCAATAACACTTCCAACATATAAAACCCTAAAACTAATCTATACAAAGCATGAAAAAACACTCAAAACAAAAAACTATTGTCATAAAGAAAATGTTGATTACAATTTGTACATTCCCATTTCTCCTTCTTCCAACCTCTTGAAAAGGTTGAGTTCGACCTTATATGGGCTTGGAATTTCCCTTTCCAACTAATTTAAGTGGTTGAAGGGCTCCCACAAAGAAGTTACTCTTTTTGCATAAAAGTTTCAAAAGTTGTCAATGACGACTTTGCAAGAAATGAATAATTTTTGCAATTTTGCAAATTATGTACCCAAGCTTACTCTAATTTCTACCAAACTTTCCAACAGGTTTAAGATGGAACAAAAACACCTAATAAGAACCATAAAACACTTGATTTCCATATTTGGCCCTCAAAACCAAAAAATGCTCTATTGAGCCAAATGAGTGATTTTGAGCAGTTAGGACAATATTGCATTGTGGTGCTCTTTTAACCTATCTAACCTCACCTTAGAACCATGTTGATCCTATTATTACCCTAGTGGTGTGGATAGCATCACTACAAGCCAAAAACACCAAAGAAGCCCTGGGTCCACCCTTTAGCCTACCTAGGTGCTCCTACACCAAATGTCATGGCACCAATGAGTTGGTCCTTTTATTCTTTTGCTTGCAAATTACACCTTTTAAGAAAAGAAAAGAAAATGTTAGATTAATAAATGAGCATAAGCTACCTTTTAATTTAATTTAATAAATTGATCAAATTAAGGAAACATGATCTAGAAATGAAATAAAAATATGATTCATTGTGCTTATGGTCAACCCAAATATACACAAACATTCATCATTAAGTTTTTCATAAAATATATTATTCCTTATAAAATAATAATGTGATAAGTAGTCATTGCAAGGGACTACATGGGAGGTTAGTGCATTTTATTATGAGTATAATATTGTATAATAAAAAAAAGTATCAATCTTTAAAGAACTTGGAAGTTGGGGTACCTTCAATGGAAGACTTGTTAGAAATAGGAATTACTTGGGGGGTGGGCGGGGGGGGGGGGGGGGGGGGGTGGAGTCAGTAATTTAAAAACTTTATTTTCCAACATGATATTATTTATTACTTTGAACCATACATAAGAAAGTAAACAAGTAATGTTGAATAGTAATAGTAACCATGCACAAAGATAACTCATAACATCATATTTTGTTAACAAGAGAAACCCTAGCCAAGGGAAAGCCTTGGTGGCGATGATACCCACTAGATAATATACTAATATATATGTTCTTTGTTAGAGGATGGAACCTAATAGGAGTCAACAAGAAAATTTAGTATAGAGAGCCCTTGTTAGGAGACTTTGAATCCCTGTTCATAGATTCCAACCCTGTTAGGAGTTGTAATATAGTAGATGCAAGATGAGCCCACTACCTAAACATGCACTTCCAATTACAAGAATATCTCACTACCTAAAAAAGTAATTAGTCCTCTATTATCTAGGTGTTGTAACTTCTTTCTTAACTAATCTATGATCTTTATCTCAATCTCAGGTCACAAAAATGGCTTGTCAAAACTTCACATATATCTCTTTCACAAAAGTTTGCATACAATTGCTCAACACAAAACATCACTGACACAACTTACACATTTTAATTTGCAAGATGACCTTTTCATAAATACCATGCCTTATGAAAAATTTCTACTAGATTAGCTAAGACCAATATATACTTTTCCAACTTAGAGTAAACATCTAGAATGTCAGCCCTAATTGTTCAAGTAATTATCTTGTAAATAAAATAATTCCTTTACCTTTAATTTTCCTATTATGTTTCACTAGTAAAACATGAATATCTCTTTTTTGTATAGTCTAGACTAATTTTTGAGATTGTATATGTCATTATCAACATTTATACTATCTCAATCTAACTTTGCTAATCATAATATGACATCAGTAACAAGTTACATACACAACAATACACTACTATAAACCAATTTCATACTTAGACAATTTTCTAGGTACCAAAAGCTAAGTGTCTTTATTTCTGAGGTTTTCTACAAGCATGTACATCATGTGTTTCCATAAATGACAATAATTACATATCTACATTAACCAATTGTCAACATTCTCCTCCTTTGGAATTGATGGAAACATAATGGGAAAAATTGGCTAAGTGACAAAAACTTGTCCAAAATATTAGAGTAACAATACATTACTCATCATTTACAACTTGTTCATCTTACATATGCTCCCCCTTTCAAGATCATTTCATAATTTTCCTTATTTAAAATTTTCTTATGCATCTTCTCCCCCTTTGACATTAATGTCAAAGGTTAGAATGTAAAAATCTATCCATCTGTTGTCAAAAACTATAATCATCTATCTTAAGCTGATAATATCTTCATACAATCATCAAATTTTTCCTTAAGACTGTCTACACCTTTTATCCATGTGTCCATGGTTGTTTTAGAAAAAGTTACAATTGCACATAGGGAATATTATGCAATCTCAACTACATTAAGATTGGACTATAAATTTTTTGAATAGGTGTCCTTGGCTTTGACACACTCCTCCAACTATCTCTCAACAATAGATATCCTCAGAGCAACAGACTCTCTTAATTCTAATACTTTTTAAAAAAATTGTTCTTTCTAAATTTCTAGTTTCTTGATATCATTATGAACATTGGCCACTTTTCCTTCAAATTCATCAACTTTTTTAGAAGGTTCTTATATCTAGTTTGATAAATCTTCTAGCTCACCTAGCTTTTCTTCAATCTTATTATTAAGATCCTTGGTTAGCTTATGAGATAAGGTGCACTTAATGTACAATACCTTTCCATCATTTTAACATTTCCAAGGTTCTTTGATACAAGTATCAAGACTTAGCAAATTGTTCTTGATGTTCTAAAAAATGGTGCTAAATAAATTAGCATCATGTGAAATCCGGGCCTTTGACTCTGCAACATTCAACAAATTTGTAAATTCTTCATCAAAAGATTTTAATACTACTTGTGCCCTTTGTTCAAGATCTACCTCTGTATGCATGACTACCCGAGTACTATGTAATCTGTTAGTAACCTCCATTGAGGTTCTTTGTAGGCTCTTCACTTTCCTATTCTTCTCAGTAAGCTTTGCCAAAGATGAGATCAAGTTAATTTGATCATCATCATCACTTGTTAGGCTAGTAGGAGAAAGTGTAGTAGATGAACTAGATGGTTTAGATTCAACATCCCTTTCCTTCCTTTTAGCTACATCTTTGACTCTTCTCCCTCCTTTCTCTTTCTCTTCCTCCTCTATTCTCTTCTTCCTTTCTTCCTCTATTTTCTTTTTCTTTTCTTCCTCAAATCTTCTTTTCATTTCATCTTCAAGAAATTTCTTCTTGGCTTCTTCTATTTTTCTCCTTTTTGCTTCTAATAGCCTCTTCTCCTCTTCGATTTGTTTTAGTTGATCTTTAATAACCTTAGCCTGAGATTCAAGCTATTCAAAACTCTCAAAAGGGTTAGTATCATCAATGTTAATAGTAACATTGATTTGTTCAATTATTTTAGTGTCACCACTTACTAATACTTTCAAAGTTCTAGGTGTTGGTGAAGGTGCTACCTTAGACTCTATCATCATTTGACTAATAGCTGTGGCTATTTCATACCTTATTTTATCATTCTCACCTACTATAAACAAAAATGGTCTCATCCTATTTCTCATGTAAGGTTCAAGATTGTTCAAAAATCTCTTGACTTCTTCTTCATCACTAGTCTTGCATATATCCTTATCATAGACTTCCATAGTTCTATGTCCTCTTCTTGAGTAGGTGTCTTCTTTTCTATAAGTCTATCATAGACTTTCTGATTTACTATGCTTTCAATATCCTTAAGTTTTAGATTGTTAGCAATTATATATCTCATAGTAGAGGTATTAATTTGATCTTTCTCAATATCATTATATAAATAATAAAAAAAATTCATCTGAATAAAGTTTCCAACTAGAAATGGCTGAATTTATCTTTTCGATCTTCGGCTTCCAGGGTTACCTTGCTTTTCTTGTTGTCTATTTAGAAGTGATAACATTTTCTACCTATTTAGCTTCTTGTTGTTGTTCTTCTTCTTCCTTAGATTCCACAATTGTCAATCATGTTTTTTCTCTCTTTCCTAATATAGTAGCCTATTGCTTGACTCTTTATCTCTTGGCAATTGGTCCACCTTACAATAAGTGTATCATAGTCATGCTTTGGGCCATGCTTAGGAATAATATATTCAAAATAAGGACTATTTTTCCCAATATGAGGTACATTTAATCTTTTCAACCTAGGGACATATATTCGAAATGGTCAGCATAGTATGAGCACTAGGTTTCTTAATGAGTCACTAAGCTTATGCTGCAGGAAAGTAAAATGCAAGGAAAAGAACTTACACTATTACTACAAGAAACTAACACACTTAACTCTATGAATACTAAAAATAAAATGAGAGGCTAACAAATATTCCAACCTAGTTCATCCACTATAACTATTCTTACATATGCTGCAAGAACATTCACGAAGTGAGATGCTATAGGAAGGAACTTACAATTTCTACTTACAATACTAAGAATACTTGGAAATAAATCTATATTAACCTAATCTAATCCACGTTCCAAGTGGGCCCCATTGGTCAGCTTTAACTAAACTACTAACACAAGATAGAAGCCAAAAACCATTTCATTACATTTCAAAAATTCATTACATAACATATAGAATTGTAAAAACATAACTCACTATAAAACTTAAAAGTCTATTCTCATAAACTCTTTCTTCTAACTAGCTAAACTAACACACTTGGGCTGATTCCTATATATAGGATATCGACACTTATTCCCATAACAAAAAAGTAAATAACATAGTTGTAAATCTGAAGGAGAGAAAGAAGGAAAATAACAACTCAAGGCAGGAAGAAGAGATAACGGCTTAAGGCAGGAAGAATAAAGTATAATCATTTTCTCACCATAGGAATAAATGTAGATAAGGTAATAAGTCTTCATAGCTCCTCCATACTTCATGCTATGCCCTTTGGAACTATTATAACTTTCCTTTGCCTTGGCTACACTTCCAACATTCTTTTCTCCTTGACTGCTATTGGTGCTCATCTTTGAATTCTTCCAATCATCTTTTAGCTTCATTGCTAATAGGTTAGTTGTAATATAGAGGCATATTTACAAATAATCATTTATCAAATTAAATTCAAATATAAGAATGCACATTTTGATAACTATATGAAATACTAGATAATATATATAATACTAGCAAAAGATGGCACAGTATCTACCCATAGGTTTATCATAGGTTTTAGTAAACATAGGTTGACAAATGTTTTGACAAAGATAAAACAAAGTATCAACAAAGTTTTTTAAAACTATCATGAACTAAAGGGAATATCTGGCCTCATCAACATTCATAGCTTCCACTTATCTTTTTTATTTCCTCTTCAACTCACTTGGCTATACATCTGACATTGCAACATATGGAATGCTCTATTTTGAAGATGCCTTTGAAATAGACACTAATAAAGGTTGCACATACATTATACCTTGTTTCATGGTCTGTCTAACTACCTATGACTCACTTTCTATCATACCGGCCTCTATTAAAGCCTTCTTCATTATTGTCTCAATTTTTTTGTAAGATGCTTTCTCCAAAGATGCTTGATGGATTGATTGGGTAATCTCTTCATAAGTCCCAAATCTTTACTCAGCTTGGTCCTTCTCAAAATTCAACAATAAATCAATACACCCAATTGCTACATCATCACTTAACTCATAACCTAAGGGATCAGAGAATGTTTCCCAAGGTTTTACTACTTGAATGTAAGTTGAATTTGTATCAATCATAAAACATATATCATCTTTGAATCTATCTACAATTCCATGTGTAATTTTGAATCTTTCTCATCCTATTGTGAAATGTTTTCATTATCAAATTTCTACAATCCAAGAATTTTTCTATTGGATGTCTTCTACATACATCTATAATCTTCTCCATAGTCTATCTTTCACTAGTCATAATCTCTATAATTGATAAGTCTGGAAATCTTTTAAGTACATGATGGCATATATAATTGATCAATGATTGAAATCTGAACATACCATTCTTAGTCCTCTTGATATTCTCTAACTTTTCAAAAAGTTTCATTCTTAGAATTTTACTAAGATTAACTTGTTCCTTCTCAACACAAATCTTATAGGCTGCATAGATGAATCCTGTTGATAATTTATCAATATTAGAACTTGCACATATTGAGTAGGCAATAATTCTACATAGAAATCTTACATCATCTTATTTAATGGTGTTGATCACCATGGCCTTCCCATTATAAATTTATTTTTTGTAGCTTTCAACCTTCTTTTGAACAAGTTTCTCACCTATAGGTACACTACCTTATTTGTTGAGACTAGTTACCTCATGAATAAAGTTGGCTCAAATGTCAACTACATTGTCTTCCATCCACAGTTTTGCATCATGAATTCTACTTAGTATGACCTTAGCCCTTTCATCAATGTCAAATTCTTGGTAGAAGTGATATTTGAAAAGGTCTAGTTCTTTCAAATGTTCAAATCTAGGCTTCATAGTCATATAATGGTTAAAGATTAATTTGATATCTTTGTTCATATACTCACTCCCAATGGTTTCAAATGTGTTGTTAAGATAACTTCCTACATCTTCTAGATGTACTACATTGTACAGAGTAATGGATAATATTGAATTAGGGTTTACTTCTATAGGTTTCATGAAAATAACCTTCAATTTTAATGTATCTACATTCTCAACATTATGAACTACTGACATATCCATGATTCTATAAAATAAAAAAATTATCGAAGAGATTCTATAGAGAAATGATAAAATACCTCTTTTTGAAAATAGGGTTTACTTTGAAATCACATTGTCAAGTCACTTCTGAGTGCTCTATGCTTCTAATGTGATTGCAATGAAGTGGTAATCAAGTCTGTAGTGCATTTTATTCATTCAATTCAAACTTTCATTAATTGCATACTTTGTAAACATGAAATAGCTATTAATTATATTCTAAAATAAAATATCTATTTGAAAATCTTTATTTGATCTTCAAATGCTGCCCACAGTTTACTATAGATTCCTTTCATCATGAAAATGCTCCAAGAATATTTTCTCCATGAAATTCTTTGTAAAAACATAGTTTTCATTTTCTACTATAGAATTAACTTTCTATGTAATAACAATAACTCTTAATTCTTACATAACAAGTTCTAATAAGCTCCAAATTTCAAGTGAGCTTAGCTACAGTCTAAACTTATCTTGATACACATCTTCCCAACTTTGCTACCTCTAGTTTGATCTTTAGATGTAGTTTCAAATTCTAGTGTTGTGAACAAGCTTAATTCAAATTAATTGAATCAAACTCAATCATTGACTTTGATCTTCTTGCCTCTACATCATCTAACTTTTCTTTAGAAATATTTAATCCCTTCACAAATGCCTCATTAAGTTCTTCTCGAAGTTTAATGACTACATTCATTTTTTCCTCATTATCTTTCTTAGTTCTGGAGTTCCTTTCATGATTTCTTTTATCATTTATGGTGTTTCTTCCATTTTTCCTTATATTTCTAAAGTTTCTTCCATTTTTCCTTTTATCTTTGAAATTTTTATCCATTCTATAATATTTTGTTGTATGTCTGAAGTTGTTGCATAACTCACATACTAGAGTTCTACTTCTAGGATTCTGTTGATCAATAGGTGCATGAAAATTCCAAGCCATGTGTCCAAAGTTATTACACTTATAACACATGATCTATCTTCTTTCTTCATAAGGTCTTTCTTCTCTTGATGTCCTCTCATTAGATCTTCTTCTATCTATAGGGTTAGTATTTCTATACATTCTACTATTCCTTCTATCATTATCATATTTAGATTTCCTACAATCAATTGATCTATGACCCATAACATGACAATTATGACAATAAAAATCTATAACATGATTAAATGACTTATCTATGCAATTTCTTTTCATATGACCTATTTAATTACATATAAAAAACTTACCTCTAAATTCATACCCAATTTCCTTAGGATATTTCACTTGCCTTGGTTCATCCAATATCCCAACTTCCTTGTCTTGTCCAACTTGTTTAGGTTTATCAGAAGACTGATTGGATTCAATGTTATCATTGAATCTATCTTTCTCTTTCAGATCTACTATATTTCCAGGTTTCTTTACAAACATGTTGAATAAATAACCAAGACCAATTTTATCATAGGTAGGTCCCTATATTGACATTGAATCACCAAGATTTTCTCTACTAGAATAAATATTTTCAAGATGTTTCTTGCACTAAATTAGTTTACCTTTCACAATAGTGTTGTACTTATGAAGTTCTTTGTGATATTCTTTCAATGTTTTAAACTCAGATGCCTTCTTTGCTAGACTTGCTCTAAGATCTGTATTTTTAGTCTTCAAATCAAATATAACTTTTCTAAGATCACTTTTCAAAGTCAAATTTAGATTGGTAATCTTCAATTCATGCTTCAAGATCTTGTACTATGTCTTTAGCTTTGAATAATCATCATTCCTAGTTTTAGATTCAATAGATTGAGGATTGGATTTGAGATGTTCAATTTTTTCTTTCAATTGTCCAATATATACTTAGGATTCTTCATATCTATCTTTTAGCTTATCTCTTTCTTTAGTAAGGACATCAATTTTTTCAAGTGATTCTTCAAGGTTCTTCATTAACTATTCCATATCCATAGGGATCTTACTCAATTTGTTAAGCCTCTTCTAAGAAACTGAGCTCTAATACCAATTGTTAGAAATAGGAATTATTGAGGGGGGGTGAATCAGTAATTTAAAAACTTTAGTCACCAAATTGATATTATTTATTACTTTGAACCATACATAAGAAAGTAAACAAGTAATGTTAAACACTAATAGTAACCATGCACAAAGATAACTCATAGCACCATATTTGGTTAACTAGGGAAACCCTAGCCGAGGGAAAACCTTGGTGTGGATGATACCTACTAGATAATATATTGATATATGCATTCCTTGTTAGAGGATGGACCCTGTTAGGAGTTAATGAGAAAATTTAGTATATAGTCCCTATCAGGAGACTTTGAATCCTTGTTAGGAGATTCCAACCCTATTAGGATTTGTAGTACAATAGATGCAAGATGAACCCCCTGCCCAAACAGTCACTTCCAATTACAAGAAGACCTCACTACAAGTAATTAATCCTCTAGTACCTAGGTGCTATAAGTTCTTTCTTGACTAATCTCTGATCTTCGGCTTTTTTCCTTTTGTCAACATATATAGATTTTGTTTTACTTTGTTCACTAAATTTTTATTGTATATATTTTTTTATGAGTTCATACCTACACATCCTTTTTTATATCTAATAATCTACGTGCAACTACTATAATCATAGCAAGGTCCAACATACTCCATCAATTCAACAACCTTTTTGTAAGAGACCTTTATGCCATCCATGGAAAATAGGCCCAATCCATGTAATAAAGATGGTGCTATGTGATATATCCTCTCTCCAACACAAAAATTAGTTTTTATTGGAGGAAGTTCATTGGACCCCCATTGTTTCTATAGATGTTTGTACCTAAAGGGCACATTGCCTATACTCTCATCATCATAAGAATATCACCCCCTCTGAGAAAGGAAAAAATTCATGCACTTATTGAATTTATTTATGATATTTTGACCTTGAGTTGATTTTCTTGATTTAGACATACTAAATGTCTCACTTTCTTCTTCCATTTCTACATTTTCCTCACTCAAGGAAGACAAATATGAGAAACACCTATTCCTTGGTATCTGCACTCCATGAAATAAGAGAGATAGTTGACAATGAGAGAGATATTTTACAAATGGTAAAAGACATTAATCTCTATGGGGTGTACTAATTTATACCTGATGATCCATGAGACTGGGTGGGATGCTCATGAAAGGGCTTCACATTTATGCAATAGTAAATCAATTGTCTTATGTTAGCTAAAAAATTCATGATAAATATACTCAAAATTACATTGAATATTATTATTACATATGAATTATAAATAACTTAAAAGGTTATAATAATCATAATCCTCCTCCTCCTCCTCCTCCTACTCCTCCTCCTCTTCATCATCATGATTAGTAGAAGCATCATCATCATGATTAGTAGCAACATCATTTGTATCAGGAGCATTATTTTCTTAATGTTTGTATCTATATATATGGTTTTGAAAGAGAAATTTGGTGTAATTAATGTGTCTATCTACAAAAATATTGGATATATTTTACTTAATGTTTATATCTACACATATGATTTTGAAAGAAAAATTTGGTGTAATTAATGTGTGTATCTGTAAAAATATTGGACATGTTGCACTTAATATTTATATCTACACATATGGTTTTGAAAGAAAAATTTGGTGTATTTATGCTCTTCAGTTTGATTTTGTTCAAGGGAAGCCCATCAATGAGAATAGAAAACAAGAATGCATTTTCAAATTTAATGTTTTACAAAAAAATGCACCTGGAGAATTGTTAGATCAGAAGAAAGAACATGGTGTTGATATTAGAAAGAACATGGTGTTGATATTAGATCTACCTTGCTAACTCCTAATGGGTTGGGCTGTTATTATGTGTCCCAATCACATTCACTTTGATAGTCATGTTAGGGAGGTGATCTCACATAGTTCATCCTCATGCCTTTGAAGTCCTTAATCACGATCTTGGGTGCTCAAATTAATTTCTAAGACATTTTCACCTTAGTCTCTATTTGACCATCACTTGAAAAGGCCCCATGGTCAACCACAAAATGTCTCTCCATATGTTTGAAGGTTTAGTAGTAATGTCATTGTAGCAGAGGCTTCTACAACAGAATAAGCCTCATGATTATGCCATTGAAGTAGAACTTTCTTCTTCAAGTCCTTTCACTCAACTCTTCACTAAAGTTATTCTTCAACATCCTTGGCTTCCAATATTGGACCAGCATATGGAGCCTTTATATACAACCACTTGTTATAAGCTAGGGAATGCACTTCATGCCTGGCATACAAGTGATGCATCTACATATGCAATTCTATTACCTTGAAAAATTGTATTTGATCCTACTAGCTGGGAATAGTTGATTTTCAAATTATTTCTCCATCTTCAACTAACCTAAATCATTGCTTCTCCTAGTTGTATTATTTTTCTATTGTTATATATTGTAGAATAGATTTTCAATTTCTTTCTCCATGTTTTTATGATGCATAGAAAAGCACATATCATCTTAGGATAACACTAAGGAAAGTGGTTGCAAATATATGAATAAAAAATAAAAAGGATTTCAATTAAGTAAATAATTTGTATGTCTAATACTATTTAATGAAATACTAAACTAGCTAATCATCATATACTTATAACAATCAAAGTGTTGTTGTTTTTCAACTATTAAGTAACAAGATACTCAACACCAAGATAATGAAAGCACAAAAAATCTAAGAATTAGATACTTCTTATAAAAAATTGAATGTGTTTCTCAACTACACCCAACTACAACAAAATCAAGATAGATTTCCTACTCTTTAGGCTCTATAGAACCAAGGTGGGTATACCTAAGGAATGGTTCAAATGAATCCTACTGGATAAGAATATTTTAGTTTCATTTTGTTTCTCATCTTCTATCTCTAAACTATATATAGTTTGTTCATTCCATGATACCTTAAGATAATGCACATCCCTTATAAGCAGATTTGGTCACAATTCTTCTCAAATTTGAAAATATTTCTAGCAATAGTACCTAACTAAGGCTTAGATATCAAATACAAACAAGTGTTGACCAGCATTGGTAATTCTTTTGAACAGTAAAGTAAAATTAATTTTTAATTTGAGGTTGATGATTGCCTATGATTTCTTCACATACAAATTAAAATTAATAGATTAGTCCCTCATTCATTTGGACTCAAAGTCCACTCAATTCCTAGATCTGATTGATTACTTTACAATCAACATTATGAACAATTCTTACTAAAAATCATACTTATAGACATCCTTCCTATTACCATGGATACCCTACCAATACCACTAAAGCATTTATTTAATTCATTGAATTAATAGAAATTTTGTATTGATATACAATTTGATGCAATTGTATTCAATTAGACAAGCTTTGCTTTTAAAACTTCAAAGTAACTAAGTAAAAGTAATGGAGACAAGATTTAGCCAAAAAAGATGTGGTGACAGTTCATCTTTGTATTAATTTCATTTTGAAAACAATTGTATACAACTGAGCAAGACTCATAATGACTCAACACCAAACATCTAAATCTTGGAAAGTTGATGTATTCTGATAAATCTGTAGAGAAGACATAAAAAAGAATTCATCAAAAGGCTAGACTGAACATACTTAATAAATATTTAGAAAGACAATTATTCAGATGCTTTCTCTAGCCCTAGAATCTCACTTAGATACTGTGAGATGCAACAAGATTCAGGCATTGAGAACTAACAGTTGTCTTTTTACAAAAGATATTTACATTTTAAAGTTGTCACAAAAGACAAAACTATGGGTAACAATTTTATTTTTACATCAAAACATTATTTCGGTGGGTCCACTTTCTATTACATCTTCAAAGGAAATGAGTTTAGTGGTTGGCTCTTTTGCTATTCTAATTCCTCTGAATATGTAGCCATCAAACTTGTTAATGATGTTTCATGATCTAGTGCTCATAGATTAACCTCAATTCAAGGATCTTCACCATCTTCATCATGAACTATCAAGGTAACAGCTATATATAGGTTTTCTTCTACCACATCATTAACCTGACCCATAGTATTTTCCACCTAAGACGGTTGCCCTTCTCTGTCTTCTTCTCTCCTCTGATCTTCCAAAGGTACATCAATGATTTTAATATCATCTTGATCCATCTCTTCACTATCACTCTCAAACTTTTCCCACTGCTCATCAGAAGCAACATCTACCATCCACTTGTCAAAGAGCGTGTTATTTTGCAAGTTAAAGTGTAGCATATCATTCTGCTTATTGGTTTCAAATTCAACCTCCTTATCAATGTTAACAAATTCTTATTTCAAAGAATCAAAGAATAACTAGACCTTTACCAGCTCCTCTATTGTGGTTACCCACCATGCATGTCCTTTTTCATTAATAACTTTATTCATTCTTAAACAAAATAGATCATCAAAATCTTTGGCCCATTCATCTTTATTCTTCTGTTTGTTCTTCTTATCCAAAGCAAATGCAAACAAGTCAAATTTTTCACTTTTTTACTTATTCAAGAAATTAACAATCCTCCTTTGTAACCCAACTCTTTTTTCATCAAATTCTGGAAGATCATTAGTAATATCATAAGTTTTTTCTATGACCAAATGACTAAGGCAGCCTGGTCTTCACTGAAAGAGTCATCTTTTATTTCTTTCTTATTTTGGTCCTATATGTTTAATTTTTTTGAAATAGAATTAAAACCTAGAGCATCTACTATATCCCAATTGGGTAGCAGTAGAATATTAGATGCTTTCACCATTTGTCTCCCCTCTTCAGGGTTTATATTTGGAATTCTTGCATCATTTCTTCTTTTACTTGATTTTGCATGGTTGCCTCTGTTCTTAACTTACTACATTTTTCCTCATATTTTCCCATATTTGCTCTCCATGCAAATTGGTAGAAGGCTCTTGTTCTAACAAAATTATCATCAAACAAAAATTCATGACTAGCCTGTTCAATTATAAGATCTAATTATCTTCCTTTATAATTTACCACTATCAAATCAAGACTTGGCATCAGAGGCTCTTGAAGGCTTCCCTCATCCAGCTTTTTCTAGGTAATAAATACTCCCCCTTAGAGCCCTGGTTGTTCAACTTTCTCTCTAGCAAGCTGCTCCTCTCCAATATACAAAGGGGATTGGGTAGATGAATATTCCTCAATGTGAGGACCTTGTTCTTTCATTATTTTTTGCCTCTTAGGAGAGGGCTCATTAGTTCTTTCTTCCAAGACAACACTAGTGGATCCTATTATTTGTTTACCTTTATCCATAGTGGTCTTCTTATTTTGGATTATATTATAGCTAGACCTTTTCTAGAAAATCAATTGTCCTACTCCAACATTGGGAGTGAATGTTAACCTTCTCATAACCACTTTGGCTTTATTAGGAAAGGTATTAATGAAGAATTGCTTCTTCTCATTCATTGTTTTCATTATCTTAGGAAAAGGTATTATGAGTTTATTTATTTTATCTACCTATGTTATTGCATTACCAAGAGGCTCATAATCTTTGTCAAAACAATGAAAGAATTCCAAAACTCTTGAAAAAACTCTCCACTTTTTTTTCTTGGTCTCCTTCTCTTGCAAAGAGAGCTCATTCCTTATTATATCTTCATGGTAATAAGGATCATGTTTTATGGAACCAAGCTTAGCCTTGTGTCTAAAAACCAAATCATAGAATCCCTCAGTATCACAAAAATGGGGATGAGATACAACCATCTTATACTAATCTAATAATTTATATAGAAACAACCAACCACCTTTTGTAATTACAAAATGGTGGGCTATAGTACAAGTTGGGAAAATTGAGCCTCTTTTTCATTTTACCAAATAATTTTTCTCCAATCCTCCCAGCTACCACAGTATCTTAGCTATCTCTATTTTTGAAAGTATCTAGTAGGGCAATACATGAGGAGTACCTTTCAAACCATAAACTCTACACATAGTTGAAATAGGGTATGGTATAATATCTCCCCAATTGTGTGATACTTTTAAACTAGAGGGGTTCTCCATGGGTCTAATAAAATTTATTAATGCCTTAGGGATTTTGGGATTGTCACTTAATAAGAGGCACCTTAAACTTGAGGTAGAGTACCTATAAAACCTAATAAAACTAGCCTTTTCTACATCACAAGTCATATTTGCACTCCACAATTGAACTAGTAGAGCTTTTCCCTCTTGTTCTCTGTTCAAATCCATTTCTTTCCCAAAATATGTCACACCTTTAAACAAGAATATGTGCATCAACAATGAGTAGTGACCAATAGTTCTTTCTACCTTGCCTTTGGCAATTCTAACTAGGCCTATATGGATTTCTTTTTCCAAATAGGAGATGAAGTCAAAAAGAATGTCAACACCAAAAGAAGAAATCTAAGCCATCATATACATAAAATTTATAGGCATAAAATTTTGGTCATCCTCACTAAAAACCTTGTACCAAGTACTATATATCTCCATAGCCCAAGAAGTGAAACATTCCTTTTTGAAAGGTTCCCTAGTAGATGTTGTGATCACTAGTAAGTTCCTAATTATGCTTATGTGTTCCCTCAATGCAACCTATCTAATCTTATCCCTTTTAGATAAATATTCCTTTTCTAATTCTTGTAGGTCAATAGGTATATGAATTTCTAACAATGGCTCAAGACCAAAAACTTCTCAAATTTCCTTAGGGCTTATTGTGATTAGACACTTGCCATACAAACTTTTCATTACTCTGATTGTTTGGTCATAAATTTTAGCAATAACCTCTAATAGGTCATAATCTATGAAAATACTAGGGACCAGTAATGTTCTCAAGTCAAAGTTCTAGATGTTTCGATGAGGGGCAAATAATTTCCTTTTAGAGAACCCTTTTTTGAAGAGACAAAGCCCTGTTTGAGAAGTTTTGGCATCCCTAACCTAGTTCCCCCTATCATACAATCAATCAAAAATTTTGAGTCTAGGGTTCAGAGTGGTTAACTTCTTCACTTGAGCAGATTCATTTGTGGACTCAGGCAACAATTCAGGGACATCATCATGTATGTTTCTGGATAAATAATCAACCTAACCCAATAAAACCTTCTTTGGAGGCATGGGGATTAAAATTGTAGAATACTAGAAAGCTTAATTTATAATGGACTGAGAAACTTACTTTCTCTTCACAATCCTATAACTGTAATTCTGTGATACACCAAAATTACTAGAACTTCTTCACATTTTAGTCACCAAGCACAAGTTCTCAATAAATTTGAGCTCTTTGAAAGCTTGAAGATTTGTTTGTGTATGAAGAAAAAAGCAAGATTTCTACAATATACTATGTTCTTTGCTTGCACAAGGAGCTTTCAATCTTCATAAATGAGTTGTAAGGAGAACACAGTGGCACCACCTTCTATTTTTTGAAAATACATCATTAATTTTTAAAAAATTTGATGATCTAGGAATAAAATAAAAGATGACTCATTTTTTGCTTGCCAGGATAGAAATCAACCTAATAAGCTTTCTCTGTGTAAGCCTTTCTTTCACTGCTGACAACTTGGACTGGACCCACTGACACTTATGGACATGTGTTGCTTTCTCTTTAAGTCAGCATGCATAAATAGTGAGCAATTTCCATGTGCAACATAATGACCACCATTGATTCATTATAATCTAATGATGTGCATTTGATTATTGCTTTAACATGATTGTGGTAGGTCCCCTATCTCTCCCTATGGTCGCTATGTCACTATCATTAAAAAACAAGTAGTTTATCATAACAACTTAGTGCCAAATATTGATGCAAATTTGATCTAATGATGTGGGATATCTTATTATCTTATTTCAAATATGGTGGACCCATCTATTCCCTCCCTTGGTTTCCATGTCACATGGAATAAACATTGCACAACTCTTGATGGTGACTTGGTGATAGTCGTTGATGAAACTTTGATCTGATGATCCCAAATCTTCCTCTGCCCTTTTCTTGAGTATTTTTCCATGTCATATGTCATTTGGAAATACGTTGATATGTTGTCAAGTCATATATAATATTTTAATCCCTTTCACAACATGATAAAATTGAGTCCTACCATGTATTTACTTTTCTAGTAAGGTACTATGTTGCTACTAACATAATTCTTTGATTTTCTGGTTGCAACATAGTGACCTTCTTAAGACATTAAGAAAATTTGGTGCTAAGAAACATCACTCGTCTCTACCATTATTATTACAATCAATGTTTTTGATAATGCACCATATGCATACATCCTAATTAAATAATACAAAAACTTTACGGTGACTGTGCACTTGTTAACCTCACATTTTTTTATTTTGAAGCAAGGCAATATATCACTACCGGCAAAATTCATGCATTTTTCATTTGTAACATAGAAATTTCCCAAACTGTGCCAAAATTGGTGACAAAAAACAAGTAGTCCCTTTCTCTGATACTGACATTTATAACATTAGTCTATCCATCAATAACTTTAAAAAAATGAAGAGCTAGTGCCCGTTTTTCTATTTCTATCATTGTCCTTATGTTTCATGATGGTTGCCATGTCACATATGTTAAAATACTTGCAACTTCACTATGGAACATGATGACCACCATAGATCTAGAAGAAATTTGACAGTAGGAAGAATTTTGGGAGGGGGAGAATAAAAAGAAAGAAATTTTAAAATGGTTTCCTGAGAGAATATTCCAATTTCAAATCTGATTTGTTCGCTAACACCCCCTTTTTAAAAAAAAAATGTATGACCTAAAAAATCTACTTGGGGCACAAAAATTAAAAGGGTTTCACTTATTTTTGTCTAAATAAAACTTTGCACAAACCAAATCCTATCTTGTAGGACAAAAAACTTATCTGGTTTTTTATTTTTTGCAAAAAATCAAACCACCACAAGGTATGCAAAAAGTGAGATCTTTGTGTTGGAAATACAATAGTGAAAGTAAACTCTAAGAGTGGGGGGGTGAATTAGTACTTAAAAACTTTATCCATTAAAACATTTTCCACACATCTGTCTCACAATTTGCATATAAATTGAGATACCAAACTAATCATGTTCATCCATAGCATGAAAACATATAATTAACACATATGGCACAAGATATTTGGTTACCCAGAAACCCTCCAATGAGAAGGTAAAAATGGGGAGGGGATAACACCCACAAATATTCACTACTATAGTTGCAAAGTGTATCTAATGAAGGTTACAATTATTTGATCATAAACTATGATCTAGCCTATGAAACATTTTTCATGTTAAAGGCTTTCAAAGTGTTAGCCTTATTTTGAGTCACCATTTGTTTTGGTTTTTCTCTATTTTCTTTTGAAATTCCCAAATTAACTATTTAACTAGCCTTCCTCAATTTCCCATTTCCTAAATATCATCAAACCTTGCATATGGAGATTTAATTTGTGTTGTCTGTCATGTCTCTTATGCCTTGAACCTCTTTGAACCTCATTGAACTTTGGTTTGAAGTAGTTCAAAGAAGTTCAACTAAAGGATTTGATACTGACTATTTTTCCTATAGGTGGGATCTACTAAATGTTATGAGGATATTATTTTGAACTACTTTGAACTCCTTTGAACTTTAGTTTGAAGCAGTTTGAAGTGGTTTTAATACTAAAAGTTTTTGGGAAAAAAGTGCTCACAATTCCCTAAGGATTCCCAGTTCCCGAAGCATTAATTGAAGTGTTAAGAAGCAATGATTGGAGGTTGTGTTTTAATTAATTTCATTTCAAACATGAGAATGGATGTCATCATGACTTGGAAGTGGGAATAATTCACTCAAAAGATAGGTTATTTGTCAAAAAAAGGTAATCATTTCAAAGACAATTGCAAATGGGAATTATTAAATAAAGAGGTCTTGTCGTGGGTTTCAATCATGCAAATTAGGCTGCAACTAATTCACCATGAATGCCTCATTATGAGGCTATAATTCCACTTGCATGTTCTCCTTTTCCTTTAAAATAATAAAAGTTTCTCATTTTATTATTTATTGTGCAAAAGGGTGAATTGAAGGAGAAGCAATAGAAAGTGAAAGAAAAAAGTCTAGTTTTTCTCAACAAACTATAGGTGAGAATACAAGAAATCTCTGCCCCTTTGCTCTATCCTCTAAATTTTGAAGAATGAATCAGTGTTGAGCTTTTGTTTCCTTGTTTACAATGAAGTCATTTCTACATTTCTTTAGAAATATTTCTAGTTTGAAGTGTAGGAAGCCTATTACTACTGATACTAACTTAGAAGGTGTCAAGGTTGAGAAATTACAAGCAAATTTCCTTGAACAAGTAGATGAAGTTAATGGTTGTATGGAAATTTTGACAAGTGGTTTGGTTGAAGGTGTGGCTTTTCCTCCTACCCTTTTGAGTCCTAAGTTACTTCAACTATGCATTGACCACTATGATGTAAGAACTAAAAGAATTTTGAACAAAGATGGGGAGTCCGTGTTATCTATTTCTAGAGAAACCATTTCCTCAAATTTGCATTTTTTTGAATGTACCTTTGCCACCTTTAGACCTACCCAATCTTTAGTGGAGTATTAGGAAAGCCTAGACAAGTACCATAATGCCAAGGCTAGAAAGTGGACAAAGACAAAGTATAGGGGTGGTTCAAGGTTGCCTAATATAGTCACCAAAATCCATATGAAATCTCATATTCATGACCTCATGGTATTGTTACACCATGTTAAAGGTTTAGTGGATGTTTTTATTTTTGAAGACTAGATGTATCACTATGTAGAAATCATTCTAAAAAAGAGAACAACTATTGGATTGGGCTGATTTAATTGCCAACTCATTGAGAAGCTAGCTTAAACATGCTAAGGAATCTACAATTTTTTTTAATATGGCTTCATATTTGGCCTATCGCATTGCCTATGTCAGTAATATTACCTCTCTTCCACATGAAATTTGGAGTGAAGATGTAACTGTCTATTAGCACTACCCTATACTCCAAAGAGACAAGGTCTTAGAGGATTTTAGAAAAGTGCATGATGTGCTAATAGAGAGTGTATATTTGAGCTTAAAAAATGCACCAATGCCAAGGTTATCCTTAGAAGCACAAAGGTTGATTCCACAAATTAGTTTTCTCAAGCTAAAATTCTAACTAGAAGGGTTGGTTGAAGATGGTTCAGACATTATTGAAATAGGATGCAGAGAGGAAAGTTAGTTGAAACAATTTGAAGTAGATTGGAGCCAAGGAGAAGAGGATGATATAAACTTGAGGACCAGATCTATCCTCACTCACATAGATAACTAGCTAAGGACAAGAAACATGAGGACTTTCAATGAAAAGAAAAATGGAAAATCTCCAAAGATGGTTTCTTTCCCTAGACTACTAGCTTCTGACATTATAGTTTCATCTCATGTTGCAAGTAGTTTGTTGACTCCTAATAAAAATTAAAGAACACCATCTCCTACACAAATCATGGCCCCTAGAACTAGGTCCAAGACCAAGTCTGAGGCATTTATGCAGTAGGAAATTCAAAAAGAGAAGATGGTGGCTCAAGAATAGGATCTAGGCAAAGAACAAAGTTTATTGGATAATCTTGATGGTGATGTACTATAGCTAATTGAATCTCCTAAATTAGATCAATCCAAGTTCATGATTCCCATGAAGGAATCTCAAGGAATTTCCACAATTCCTACTATCCCTTTTGTTCAATCAGTAAGAAGAGGAATCTACAACCTCTGTCTACACCTGTTAAGGATATCATTACCAAATATACAACTCGTGGCTCTAAGAGAAAGAAATTAAAAAGTGACTCACATATGATCAACGATCCAGTAATGGGAAATGTAATGGTGCAAGTGGCCACATACAAATAGAAGAATGAATTTGGAGAAACTAATACTGAAGGCTTTAAGGTCACTATTGTGGAGTTAGGAACCATTAACAAAGACACAAGTAACCACCTTTACAAATTCTTTGTAGATCACATGTTGACCCAATCAGAGAAAGATAGCAAAGAAAAGAAAGAGCTCAAGTAACTAGTAATTACCATGGCTAGCTATATAGATTCATTAATGAATTTAGGTGCTCTCCCATTGGTTCAGAGCCCATAATATTTTGATCCCAACTCCTCATATAGCTAGTAGTTAGTCAAATAGATGCAAAAGAGAAAACTACTCTCAGATGTAGTATAGGACTGGGTGGCCTCTATAATAAAGGAATGTAGTAAATTCATCCTGGATTTCACTACCACATGTACAAAGGGAGAGACACTATTGGGTGAGATTCAAACCCTCATGCCAGTATTAGAAGCCCATCAGAATTGATGCCAAGCCATCATGTTTTCGATTAATGAGGTAAAAAAAAATGAAGTATTAAAATTTCTTGGTGAAAATCCCATGAAATTGTGGACTCATGCATGCTATTCATCTTGAAGAGAAATATGCATTAGAAGGAGTCTATTTATATAGAAGCCATTGAGGAAATGCGATTAGTGGAAGCTAAGATCACTAGGATGCACAAAGAGCTTCTAAGGGATATGCATGTTGTTAATCCCACAAGGATTCCATAATTTGAATATGGCAATATGGACTCTAAGGTCTTAACAAGAAATTTCAGTGATGTTGTGACAAAAATCAAAGACAATGATACACCTACTCCTGGTGACTTCACTACACTGGAAAACATTGAATTGATGTTGTATCTAAATAAGAACCTCATGCCATGGCAAAGCCAAAGAATTAAAGAGCTCAATTGGTAGAAGGATGCTTATAGATCTAAATTGTTGAGCCTAAAAAACCCACACTCCCGTGCAATGTAAGAATTTGTAAATGCCTTCAGAAGCTGGAAGTTGGTAAAGCAAACCATAGTTGATAGAGAGAAATTTGGCAATGAAGTTTAGTTAGAATAGTTACTTTCTGTTTATTCATTTTGTAACTATTTCAAAAATTGTCTTCGCTACTCATAACTGGTTTTAACTAAAAGGATGGGCTTTAATGGAAGCCCTTTGGATATGCAAGAACTATAAACGTTGAAGCATTTAACTAGTTAGGGGTTATATTATTAGGAGGCAAAAAAATACACATTGATAAAGTTAGTACTGTTTCAAGTTAATTAGATAGAAATAGCAATAGATAGATAGAATATATATATGAATGCTTTGCAAAAGACTTTGTGTTGAAGGAAGTTTTTGAATATATATACATCCATCACATTTTACTATGCTATAAGACTTTGTTTTTAAAGAAATTTGATCATGGTTACTTTGTGACCTATGATGATCAATCATACGTAATATCTATTGCTTTTTCTTTGTGGTCCATTCTCATTTATTTTCTTACATGATTAATTTGAATTGTGGTGGTGTTTAGATTCTAGTAGATTATTGTTAGTGAAAGGACTTTGAGCTTTTCATTTATTTTTTGTAAATAAGTATGTAAATTGTTACCTCACTACCCAAGAGTACGTGAGTGATCCTTATGCACTTTCTAGTAAAAGTGCATATTTAGTTATTTCTAGTTTCTTTTGAGCTTATTGATAAATCTTTGTAAAGGGAGATATACCTATAAATGTAGAGGGGAACCAATAAATATTATGATTTCCCAACTATTGTGAATATTATTGGATTTTCCAAGTTTTGGGCACAGAGTATATTATTGTTTAATCAAAAAAGACAATTTGTTTACTAATAGATTTTTGGTGACTGTACTAGGGAGTGTCCTTAGAGAAAAAGGACTAAGCCCTTTGAAGTAGTAATTAATTACAATGGTCCTTCCAAGTGATAACATATTTCCTATTTTGTAGCCTAATCTTAGATTTGAAAAGACATAGGAAGACATAATCTTTGGTTTAACATCTACTGCATAGACATTACTCTTGAAGAATTAGAAATTTCAACAAGCATTGAATGTGCTTGAAAGAGAGGAAGATCATGTTGAGATTTTGAGAGGTGTGCTAGAAGTTCAAGAAGAAGTGGTAGTAAATAGACTCACTCAACCCTCTATAAAATCTTGAACAAGAAATAGACCTAGCTGAAGAGAGGTACATGAGAGGAGAAAGAGAAAGGAGCATTTTAGATGAAATTTTTGAACTTTTAAAGAAATTGAGTTTTCTGCCTAATTTTAATGACCCAAAGAAGAAGAAAACTAAATCATATAGCAAACCTAGTTCTTCCTCCAAACCTTCCCCTCTCTCACCTTTGGTACAATCTTTGCTTCCATTGAAAGCTCTGATCCCTTCTCATCTAAACATTTAGCCTTTGCAATTTGCACTACCAAACATGGTTGTCAACCAACCATGGGGTAGAATATAGGCTCATTGAATCTTCAGGTTAATCCTATCATGTTACCCAAAGGTGTGATTGAATTTTTTCCCAAGTTTAGTGGGAATGACAAAATTTCTACAAACGATCACCTGAGTGCCTTTCACATGGCCTGTGGAGTTACATGTGTTCCTACCCAAGAAATTCCTATTAGGTTGTTTGTTCAAACATTAACCAATTTTGTTGCTGATTGGTTCAAATATCTACCCCATCATTCCATAACTAGTTGGGATGATATGAAAATGGCATTCAAAACTAGATTCAAAACCCTTGATAATGAATGTTCCTTGTTACTTTAGCTAAGTCAATTGAAGAAGGAAATGCATGAACCCATGAGGGGATTCACAAAAAAATTAAATAGGTTGATTGAGAGAATCCCAACTACCTCTAGACCTAATGGAGAAAAAAAATAAAAAAAATCTTTGTTAATGTAATTCCCCAGATGTGAGTTTTCACCTCATTAAAGATGTAGTTGCTGACTTAGTAGCCACTCAAAAATTGGCTATCTAGTTAGAAGATGCATTCATTACTCTTAGTAAATGGAGAAGGGATGTTTAAACCTTTGGGCCTACTTCTACCTCTAGCCCCATAGACCCTTTCACACAGAGGTTAATGAATGACATAGCTATGTTAAGAAGACAATAGAATAGACCTCATGGCATTAACCAATCCCCCTATCAAGATGTTAATAAACATAAACAACACCAAGATCATGACAAAGCCCCATCCTTGATAGCTCCTTAGCCTAGATTACAAATTTAAGGAGCACCTAAGGAGACTATGTGTTCCTTCCATTTGACTATGAATCATGATGGGAAAACTTGCATAGACTAGTTAAGATGTGTTTAGTTGGAAAAAGGTTCTCTTAGCACTGAATCACTGGTTGTAAATGAAAACATAAAAAAGTGAGGATGCAAACACTTATTTTCTTGAATATGAATATGATTCAAAAAGAGGAGGAGATGCCTTTGTGATGCTCCAAGATCCTTCTTGCACTATCATGACTAGGAACCAAAGAAATTAGAAGTCTTACCCTGGAACTAACATGACCACTTCAAGTTCTAAAGGAAAGCAACACATGCATGATGATCTAGTGAAAAATGTAGATTTCAAGGTATTATCTAGGAAAAATACAACCACTGGTACATTTTCTTTTGACATTTTAGATTTTTTTAAATCCTCTTCCATATCTATTTCTCTAGCAAAATACTTAAGAATAAACCCTAAAGAGTTGGATAAGTTAGTTCAGTATGTAAAGGGAGGACCTATTACTAATGCCCAACTTGTTGATCAAATGATTGAAAATCAAATATCTATGGAGAAACCAATTTTGTATCTAAAAAATATACAGAGCATTCCCCTAATACCAAGCCAATTGTTAATGTTTTAGAAGGAGAAGTAGAAGAAAGGAAACCTAATCCTTTCTATGTTTCTTTATTGCTAAATGGACAAAAACTTAGTAATCGTATTATAGATTCAAGAGCCTCTGACAACATTATGCCAGCCCCTATCGCTAAGTCCCTAGGCTTGGACCTTAGTAAAACTTACGAACATTTCTATTCCATGGATGGAAAGCAAGTCCCCCTTGTTGGCTAGGTAAAAGATGTATAAGTAGTCCTTTATGCTTTCCCAAATAAGAGGCTAAAGCTAACCATCTTAGTAGTTAACATGCTAGCTAGTTATGGGATATTTCTAAGTAGAACCTTCTGCAAGGATATGAGTGGAGAGATCAAGATGGATTGGTCTAAGGCTTATATCCCAGTGGGAAAAAAGAAGATAAAACTAGGACTAAAACCTAAGAATAAATACAAGGTGGTGCATTCGGAAAATCCTAAAGCCCATACATTATATGAAGAATGTTAGGTTGGAAATTATATCATTTTTCCTAATGATAAATCTAAGGAGGATAATACAAAATATTGTGAGGACACCTTGTGGATTTTGGAATTTGATGGTAGTTGCTCTGATTTGAGATCAAGGGTAGGAGCTATTTTGATTTCCCCCTCAGGAAAAGTGTTTCCTTTCTCATTTAAATTGGATTTCTATAATACAAATAACACTACAAAATATGAAGCCCTACTTCTAGGACTACAAGAAGCCAAAGCAAAGAAGATAAAGTAATTGATAGTGATAGGCAATGCTGAACTTATTATAAAATATGTAAGAAAATAGTTTTCTATAAAAAATAAAAAAACAAGACACTATAGAAATTTAATATGGGATGAGATTGAATCTTTTGATTCTTTCTCTATAGAATTTGTACCCCACTCTCAAAATACAAAGATGATTCTTTAGCTATTTTGGCTTCTTTATTATTACCACACCTAGAATTCAAAAGTGACACTTACAAAAATGAAATTATTTACAAGCATAGAGTCCTAGATAATGTAAATCATTGGCAAATCTTTGATAATGATGCATAGTTAAGATATTTTATTAAATATGCTAGGAATTTTGCTTACATTTTCTTTGAAGGTTTAGAAAAGAGTGGCAAGTTTGTTGGAGAGAAGTTGGTTGAATTAAGAGAAGTTATTTAGCTAAAGGGAAATAAAATTCCAAAGGGGTTTGTTTCTCCAAAACATTTTTTTGGAAGGAAAGATGATAGTGGCATCTCAAGAGAGAATGATCTCAATAAAAATTTGAAGAAATATGACAGGGTAAACATTGGGAATGACAAAAAATCCCAAATGGATTTCCATTGGCTAGACATGCTAGGGAAAGGAAAAGGATGGTTCTGTTAAACTTATTACCAAGTGTAGACACCTAAAAACCTTTAGAAAATAAAGTATTTTTTATTTTTTGAAAAATTCCTGATGACATCATCATTTATTAATTAATTAATTATTTAATTAAAGAATCCCTCCCAAAAATGTTTAAATCTTATTTAAACATTATTTCCTTATTTATTAATTATTTAATTAATAAATTGAACAAAAAACCCAAAATAAATAAAAAATTTATTTTTTGCCCAAAACTTGGCCAATTTCCTTAAGACCACTAACCTCTTCCAAAATATTCTAATCCTTCTTTGATTTTGATTAAAGGCTAATCCCATCATTTCCTACCCCTAATCCCAACTCAAAAAATTTAATTAAGATTAAATATTAATCCTCATGTTTATTAAAAAAGTCTTAATAAATGTCTCCTCAACCCAAACCCTTGAAGTAAATAAAACTTTATTTATTTCCTAAAAATCTAATTTATCCTCATCCTAAGAAGTTCTAGACTCTTCTAGAAAGTCTTCATCCTCATCCTAGGAAGTTCTAGACTATTCTAGAAAGTCTTTATCCTCATCCAAAGTCTAGACTCTTCTAGAAGATGCCTTTAAACCTAATCCTAATCCCCTCCTAACCTTGTCACATTCTCTAAACATGGGTTAAGACTTACTAACCCAAGCCACAGTTAAAAAATATCTCCTCCTTCACCCACCCTCATTAAATTTCATCCACTTGCCTATCCCTAAGCTAATCCTAAACCATCCTAATCCATCCTCTAATCATTTGCACAATCCTAAGCAAGCTTAAAACCTTCCTAATCAAGCCCAAGTCAAAATTCCTCTCATCTCCTTCAAAATATCCCAACCATAAAACTTTATGAAGCCCACTAGGCCATAACTGACTCTTCCAAGCCCTTTTATTGCTCTTACAAGCCATTATGAGGGTCTTTATGAAGATTTTATCCCTTGAGCCTCCTTTGTTGACTCATCCTTCCCCTTTCCTCCATCCTCTCACCCTGTGACATGTGTCACTTCCTGATTGGCTGTAAGGAAGCACAATCCATGTGCTCTCCTCTCATGCAATATGAGCCTTCCATAATCTTTTCCCCATCCTTGCATCGTAGCCCTTGATCACTCAAGCCTCTTGCCTATAAATTGGATCCTTCTCCTTTGCAAAAAAACACAATCCATGAAGTAAAGTCATAATGCCATTTTAAGAAGCCATTTTACATCAAAACCATACACTCACACCCAAATTCCAACTCCATTTGAAGCCCTTTTTGAAGCATAAGCTTGAGCATACATCCTATCTATTTAGACAAAGCCACTCAACAAGAGAGCTTCTTATTGAGAGAGCCCATTAATGGCTCATATTCTCAATTGAGAGCTCATCTTAGTCTATCTTGAAGTTTATAAAAAAAATTTAGTTTGTAGAAGCTTTATTTAAATTTGGTTTCTATTAGCATACTAACATTGCTCATATACATTTTGGCACGCCCGGTGGGACCACGCATGGGTCATCTTCATTAGCTTTTTTAGTCAAGTTTTGTATGTCATTTGCTAATTTTGGCTAATTTTGCTTGTTTTTGTGATTGGTAGGATTGTATAAATTGGTTTTGTAGGTCCACATGAGCATGAAGAAGACAAAGGAACTCATAGTCTATCTCATTGTGTTTGCAGATTTTTTAAGCTTATAGGTGGACAAAGCACTTAGAATTCTTCTTCCTCTTCTTGTCTATATTCTTCTTATTTGATCTACTTCTTCTTCTTCTTCTTGTGGGAGATCTTGGCAATTTTTTTTTTAAGGAAGAAAAATCATACACACTTCTTTTTAGTGCTTAAAATGAACCCCCAAATCATTCTTAAATCCATTAAAAACTAAAAATTTGCAAAAAAAAAAATAAATCTTTTAACAAGTGAAACTAAACCAATCCAATCATTTGCATCCTTGCAACATCAAGGTTTTAGATGCATTCATGTAAAGTTAGGAACACTTCATTTTTGGGAATTTAAAAAGAACTTCAAGTTTCCATTTCAAAAGGTTCAAAATCAACACTAAGTGCACACTAAAATCTAAATCAAACTCAAAGCATCAATCAAGGATAAAATGAACCTCATTTGCAAATATTTTAAAGTTCTTTTAAAAATCTCATGAAAACTAAGAGTCCTAAATGGTTGCCAAAAATTGTCCTAAAAGTTTTGTTATTTGTTCCAAACAAATGTCTTGTTGCAAAATCTTGAATGTTTCTTAGGTTTTTCATGCATCAAAACAATCTAGGAATATCATTTTTGGGCTTAAAATATGCAAACTAAAACACAAAATCTTGAATGAAAACCAAAGTCCAAAGAGTCATTTTCACTTTTGAGTCCAAAACAATCTTGAATGATCTAAGGTTAAAACAAAGCACTTCAAAGTTCTTAAAACAACACACAAAATCTCAATCTTGAATGCTCAAAGGAAAAAACTTGAATGTTTAATCACTTGTCTTTGAATGCATGTTGTTAAAATCACTCTTGAGTGCCATGGATTAAAATAAAGTTTTTTTTTTTTATGAATGCATGATTAAAACAACAAATCCAATCTTGAATGCCATAGATCAAATAATCAACTTTTGGGGCATAAAAAGAATCCACATTTTTGAAATCTTTTAAGTTATAAAAACTAATAAAGACACTTTGAGTAAGTTTGTAGTTGGACTCACCCTCTTTAATCACCCATCAATTTAACCATTGGTTGCAATCTTAGTGCCATCTATGGGTATGGGTTCACCTAAGAGGGTGCTAAGTGCTCCACAAAGATCAAATGTCACTTACTTGTGTTTTTATTAGTTTTTTTAACTTAGAAAATTCTTTAAATGCACATTAGGCTCGCTAAAACTTCATTTGGACATTAAAATTGAACAACTCTTGACATGGAGGGCCTTTGGGCACGCGCTTGAAATCAAGTTTTACACATCTTTATTTTTGGGCTTAAAATAAACTCACACTCAATCTTGAATGCCTTAAAGGAAATTAATTGATAATTGACGTGGAGGGCCTCCGGGCGCGCGGGTTTACTTTCTTGTTGACCCTAACTCTTCTTCTTGTTTGCATTCTTCGATCGATTTTACTTTTGTTAACACTTCAAGTTGGAATTGAACATTTGCATCTTAAACATGAGTGCTTGCAAAGTCTAGATCAGCACACATAAGAGTCAGTTGAAAAAGGAACAAGCATGTTTTTTAGCCTAAGGTCATCCAAGTCTTCTCTCCCCTTGTCGTCTTTCGAGGCCATCTTGGGTGCATAAGATTAGGATCCAAAACCTTGTTTCTCTTTTTAGGAGGCCTGCTTGGGGATTTCATCACCCCTTGGGATGACCTCAACTCCAACGTTCTGGTAGAGTATAAAAATCGAGAGGTGAATCCAAAGACACCTCTCTTGGAATCAAGATTTTGTCACTCAGGCTAAGCCTCAAGGAACTTTATACCCTTGAGAAGTGAAAGAGGAGAAGTGGGTTACCGCTCCTCTCAGCTGTGTGACATCTTTTTGGTTTTATCTATGGATTTGGGCCTCACGTACCTTGCGTATATCGAGGACTCCCTAGCTATAACAAATTTCATCCTTGTAGAAAGCTTCCTAGGATGTTGGTGTGTTTGACGTGCTTGCTCCAAAATTTTGTTTGCTTGTTTGTTCATAGCTTTTGAATGAATGTTTGCCAACTTTGGTCAAAATCCCAAAAAAGAAAAAATCTCCCAGCTCAAGGCATACTTAGTGTAGTCACTACCTCATCAAAAAATCCTCCAAGCTCCCCCACTGCAACCAAATCTATCTAGTTCCTTGCTTTAGAACAATCCCAAATTCAAAGTCTCTCCAAATCATCCCCCTCCAGCCAGCTAGCAACCCAATCCAAAATCACACCCAAGCCTTTAGAGAGTTGTTGTCATTCTGCTAGAATTTTCTATCCAATCAATCCGACCAATCCACTAGCCTCACCAAGGTTATCCCTTTGACAGAGCTTTGTCTAGGGTAATCTAGCTTTGTCACTTATTATCCCTCATCACCTTGAGCTAAAGGTTGGGATCCACAAGTGGTCAATCTTGTGTCATTCCCATAGGATCATTAGTCTATCCTTAATTTGACACAATCTCCACCAATCCAGAGCATAGGAAAGAAAAACTCTCAATTTTTTATAGCATGCCCTTGAAGTCTTACATCCATAGGAAAGCCAAAAATATCCAACCAATCCTCCTTAGGTCTGTCATATAGCTTTGACTCTCCCTAGGAAATCCTTCCTCAGCCAATCCAAAATCTGCGCTCAATCCAAATCCAACCATGAGCTTTCATGTTCATCCATATGCAAGACCCCATCCCCATCCGACTCATCATCAAAAAATGAAATCCCAAACCTATCATGATGTGTTTGGTCGTATTGTCCTTGCTCCCGCCACCTCCTATTCCAATAATGATGAAAATCTTGTTGACTATGACGGCTATATTGAAAGCCTTAGAAACATTCCCCCAAGCATCCCACAAAATCCATGCATTCTTCCAAACTATCTAGTCATGCCATCTGATATCCCAAATTCTCCTCCATCACCCAATCAACCAAGCTTCCAATCTTCCACCCCCATCACACTAGCTATTCCTGTCAATTCACCTCCACCTTTGACACACGAGTCTCCAAGGAATCTCCTGGAGGAAATACAAGAAAAGTATCCTCCAACAGTCGATAAGCCATGTCATCTAATCCAACCATGTGAAGTAGTCAGTAATGAAGCTTCCCCATCTATAATATCAACTCCATCTCCCATAGCTATCATCCACATACCATCCATCAAATTGCTTAAAATCCTTCCACTTCCCGCAAGCATCAAAATCCCACCATCTATCAAAACCCTCCAAATCCTATCCACATCACCTCCAAGCATTTCCAAAATCTCCCATAATGACCCTTATGCATCTATCTTCTACTCACCCATGTCCACTACTGAATCTCCCATCTATCCATCTGCTGCCTTTGAAGAGTCCATCCCTTCACCTGCTATTGCAGCATCCACTCCAAACCAATCCTATCAAGATCTTTCCCAAAAGCATGTTGACATCCCCCAAAGCATAAATGAAGGTATCATCGTACCATGTCTTCCATCCATAGTGCAGTCACTATCCCCTCCATCTCCAAAACCTCAAGCCATACCTCCTCTACTACATAATATCTTTTCATCCCATCAGCTAAATCAAGATTCTATCCTACCATCTCCTCTAGTCCATGCTTCCATATTACCACCTATCCAAGCTATTTCACCATCTATAATATACCCTCTTGGTTCACTTACATTCATCCATAGTGGCCTCCTCTAAGCAGAATAATTAAGAATAGTATCTCCCTATTGCAGTACATCTGATAAAGCACTTCCACCATTTTCTGCAAGCAAAAAGTATCCTCAGCTAGTTCAAATGCTCAATCGATGGCATTATCAAGGTCAAGGTTTAGGACCAAAAGAGAAAGGAATCAGAAAGCCTATTATTGCACAAAAAAATCTAGGATTTCATGGTCTTGGATATGTATCCAAAGGCTCACCATCTAAAGGTGTTGGTACACCACACCCCCAAACCAAGCCTATCTCCAAACCCCCCATGCCAGCCTCCCATCACTCCTTCAAGAAATCTTATGTCATCCCCCCTCCACCATCTTTGCAAACTAAAACAACCTACCATATCCCCCCTTCATTTGCTAAATCCATTTTGGGTCCCTATGTCCCAAAATCTACCATCCTCCATCCTCCTATCATCCATCATTCAAATCCTATTCCCTCCATTCCTATGCAAGATCAGCAAAGGCACATATCGAGGCACATCATCCATCATCATCCCCCTACACGCTCTCCCATATCCTCTCCATCTCACAAAGCTTCTCCTAATCATCTTCCCAAAGCTTACCACAGCAATGTAAATGCCAACTTCAAAATGCATAAAGCTAAAAATCCACATTCTAGGAAATCATATGTCTATTCTAAAAGAAATACTCCAAAAAGGAAAAATCCAATCAAAGAATGCAAAATAATGCAAACACCTATGAAAAAAAAATCCAAAACCATGTGGATCCCAAAGAAAAAAGTTGAAACCCAATGCATAATGGCATCCACCATTGCTAATCCCTCATCCAGTGACTCATGTTCCCCCATCTCCTAACTCCATCTTGGGTGCCTATATCCCCAACCATGCTTCCACAAATCCTCCATCACGCCCACATCTACCATCTATCCCCCATATGCTCTTTTCACACCCGTCCCAACATGTGCCAATGTTGCTCTTGCAAGCATCCCCATCTCATGCTCCTTTCCAACCTTTTCATCCCTCCATCTCCTACCATCAATCCCATCTAATCCAATTTATTGCATAAATCACACATTCGATGTACCAATAGCTAGCAACAAAATTGAACATTCCAACAGCCAGTGAAAAATCCCAAAAAAGCCAAAAATAGCTGAAGAAAGCCAAAATCATTCCAGCTAAGTCCAAACTCAAAAATTCTAAAAGTCAAAAAAATAAATAAAGAAAAATAAAGTGTCCACTGGTGAAAACTTGGCAATTCAAGTGCCTTGGACAAGTACCATGATGAAAACTTGGCAAACAAGCATCATGCTTAATCCAGCCATCCCCAACTTAGCCTATCATCCTCATGCTTTTGGTCGCATCTTGACATCCAACTCCATCTTCCAATCTATAAACCTATCCTCCATCCTCCAACTTCCATCTCACACTATCCACTAATCTTTTGCAGCTTTAGCCAATCATCCTAGCTATCATCCATCTCCCTAGCGCCTTTCGCTTTTCCATCCTAGCTTGAATCCTATCACATCCATCGTAAGACCTCCTTCCACATGTCATATTCTGACTGGGGGCACTGTATTCCTTGGAGATCTTATCTTGTCAATCCTCCCATGTCATTAGTATCCCACTCTAGGCTATCCTCATGCAAATCCAATGTCATCCTCTCATTAGCCATTCACTCTAGCGCCATCTATCCATTCAGCTACCACCAACCTTAGCATTGTCCCCATCATCATCATTAGATGCATCTTGTCAAATCCATATCTTTTTTTATCACCTCATCCTTAGCTTTTGCCTCTTGCACCAAATTGAGCCATCCCGCTATCCTCTCATCCTGAGCTTTTTATCCATCTGTATCATACCTATCATTGGTCCGTTAGCTTGTACCATACCTTGATTAGCCCGCTTGTAAATATCTTGGTCCGTCAGCTTGTACATCCTCTTTAGCTTAGTACCATTGTATCTATCCAGCTTTCGTGTCAGTTCCTCCTTGATCAGCATCTTGCACACATCGTACAACCCTTGGTTAGCTATTCCAATGCATCCTTTAGCTAGATCTCCTGTGAAAAAAGTGTTATCCTTCTTAATTCAGCTTGCCAGATGCATCACTCGTCTAGATCCACTAGCTTAGGTTCTCTCTACTAAATCCTTGCAGGATATAGCTTTCCTCATGTCTGATCTTGGTCTGTTAGTACCTCGTCCTACCCATCTCATTTTCAAATGGTTCTCTTTTGGATTTTCACTTTCTTTTGATTTGGAATCTTCCTTTTTGGGTCTTGAAGTATCTTTTCCAAGCAATCTTTTTGTTCCCTCCTCAAGGTTGCCACGATCTTCCATATCATGGTATGCTACGAATAGGGCACTCTAAGAGTACAGTTTTGATCAAGTCTTTCATTTTTTTCTTTTTGGCTTATGGGTTACCCAATGTTGGTTCCACACTGCTTCCTTTAGGAATCATGTGTGATGCTGGGGCAATCCTTGCATGTTTGTTTTGAGTCAGTTTTTCAGTCCTCTAGACAGTTGGTGAAAAGGCCTTGATGTTCTTGGTAACCTTGGCAATTAACCAATAGTCCTATAGCAAATCTAGTGCTCAGCTACATGGTGGTACTTCTCTTTGAAGTATCCCCCCACTCAAAAAGCTTCAATGGTTTTCCTTCATCCCCATTATCCCCCATCCATATCTAGCATTCGTCTCTCCTACCCCAGCTTATGCATTAGTATCTATTTGAATCACTCCTCACCTTTAGCTTTAGGGATCCACAATCCTAGTCTTAGGGATCCACCAATCCAAATCAATCCACCAAGCCTCATCTTTCGAGATCCACAATCCTAGTCCTAGGGATCTCTGAAACCCATCTTCCACCAATTTGACTCTTTGAAATCCTGTTGCATTAGCTTTTTAATCCCCTCATCCATCTCCCCATCCTAGATTCCTTTTATAGCGCTCCGCTCCTTCATCCTCTGCAATCCCTGAGATCTTAAGCTTGCTTCCTCTTGTGCCTCTAATTCTCCCTTTATCATTCTCTTGTAGTGAGAGTTTGAGCTAATTAAACCTCTTCTCTTAAGCCAATCTGAGTCTTCTTGCTGATCTCGAATTCTTGTACTTTTCAAGAAGTTGTCGAGCCTCGCTTTCTCTCCCCACTGCCTTCTTGAGGGGGCATCTTGTAGTCCATTCTCTCCTCTTCTGCTCTAGCCTTGGGCATCTTATTTTCTTATCTTTGATGCCATGCCACTTGCGGCATCACATCAAAGAGGGGCAAAATGTAGACACCTAAAAACCTTTAGAAAATAAAGTATTTTTTATTTTCTGAAAAATTCCTGATGACATCATCATTTATTAATTAATTTATTTATTTTTATGCCATTAAATCCCTTTATCTTAATTTAAAATATTTAATTAAGGAATCCCTCCCAAAAATGTTTAAATCTTATTTAAACATTATTTCCTTATTTATTAATTATTTAATTAATAAATTGACCAAAAAACTCAAAATAAATAAAAATTTTATTTTTTGCCCAAAACTTGGCCAATTTCCTTAAGACCACTAACCTCTTCCAAAATCTTCTAATCCTTCTTTAATTTTTATTAAAGGCTAATCCCATCATTTCCTACCCCTAATCCCAACTCAAAATATTTAATTAAGATTAAATATTAATCCTCATGTTTATTAAAGAAGTTGTAATAAATATCTCCTCAACCCAAACCCTTGAAATAAATAAAACTTTATTTATTTCCTAAAAATCTAATTTATCCTCATCCTAAGAAGTTCTAGACTCTTCTAGAAAGTCTTCATCCTCATCCTAGGAAGTTCTAGACTATTCTAGAAAGTCTTTATCCTCATCCAAAGTCTAGACTCTTCTAGAAGATGTCTTTAAACCTAATCCTAATCCCCTCCTAACCTTGTCACATTCTCTAAACATGGGTTAAGACTTACTAACCCAAGCCAAAGTTAACAAATATCTCCTCCTTCACCCACCCTCATTAAATACCATCCACTTGCCTATCCCTAAGCTAATCCTAAACCATCCTAATCCATCCTCTAATCATTTGCACAATCCTAAGCAAGCTTAAAACCTTCTTAATCAAGCCCAAGTCAAAAATCCTCTCATCTCCTTCAAATTATCCCAACCATAAAACTTTATGAAGCCCACTAGGCCATAAATGACTCTTCCAAGCCCTTTTATTGCTCTTACAAGCCATTATGAGGGTCTTTATGAAGATTTTATCCCTTGAGCCTCCTTTGTTGACTCATCCTTCCCCTTTCCTCCATCCTCTCACCCTGTGACATGTGTCACTTCCTGATTGGCTGTAAGGAAGCACAATCCATGTGCTCTCCTCTCATGCAATATGAGCCTTCCATAAGCTTTTTTCCATCCTTGCGTCCTAGCCGTTGATCCCTCAAGCCTCTTGCCTATAAATTGGATCCTTCCCCTTTGCAAAACAACACAATCCATGAAGTAAAGTCATAATGCCATTTTAAGAATCCATTTTACATCAAAACCATACACTCACACCCAAATTCCAACTCCATTTGAAGACCTTTTTGAAGCATAAGCTTGAGCATACATCCTATCTATTTAGACAAAGCCACTCAAAAAGAGAGCTTCTTATTGAGAGAGCCCATTAATGGCTCATATTCTCAATTGATAGCTCATCTTAGTCTACCTTGAAGTTTATGATTTTTTTTTAGTTTGTAGAAGCTTTATTTAAATTTGGTTTCTATTAGCATACTAACATTGCTCATATACACCAAGTACTAGGATGTCTTGGCAAAGATTTGAAGAACTTTAGAAATGAAGAATTTAAAAAACTACATACCTCTAAAACTTGGGCCAATCACTTTTAGGCAAAAGCTTAGAAATTATAACCCCAAGGTGTGTGAGGCAATTTACAAAGTAGAGAAAATGTTAAAGGACCATATAATTTATCCAATTCATCACTCGACTTGGATAGCAAATATTGTCCCTATGAGAAAGTAAAATGGAAAAATAAGAATTTGTTTGGACTTTAGAAATTTGAATCGGGCTAGTCTCAAGGACAATTATGCGTTCCCTACTATGGATCATGTTCTACAAATAGTTACTAGGTCTGAAGTCATGTCAATGCTTGATGGATACTCCAAATATAATTAGATCAGCATTGCACCTAAAGATCAACATAAAACAACCTTCATAACTCCCTAGGGCACCTTTTCTTATAACTGAATGCCATTTGGTCTTATCAATGTAGGGACAACTTTTCAAAGAGCAATGAATTATTCCTTTAAGGATTTGAGAGATAAAATAATTTTAATATACCTTGATCATTTTTCCATACACTCCAAAAGGAGGAAACATCATTTAAGGGATTTAGAGGTGGTGCTAAGCCAATGTAGACAACATACTATATCTCTAAATCCTAAAAAGTTTGTATTCTTTGTGGAAGAAGGCAAATTGCTCAACCCCATTGTTTCAAAGAGAGGCATAAGAATTAACCCAGACAAAGTGAAAGTGATACAATAGTTAACCTTCCCCAACAATAGAAGTAATTTAAAATACTTCTTTTGTTAGATTATCTTCTTAAGAAGTTTTGCCCCTAATTTCTATGAAAAGGTGAGACATATGCTGAGCATGATGAGCAAGAAACATCCTTTCAGATGGCAAGAGGAAGGTAAGGAGGCTTTTGAAGATATTAAAACAACTATCTCATTTTAAAAGGGATTTTATTGTCTATTGGTATGCTTCAAAACACACTCTATCAAGAATCTTAACTCATAAGGATGATGAAGAAAATGAGGCCCCGATTTCTTTCATGAGCATTCCCCTAAAGAAACATGAATTAAATTACACTCAAATGGAGAAACATGAATTCGTTATGGTGAAGGCTATAAAATAGTTTAGGTATTACATCTTGCATTCTCATTTAACTATCTATGTACCTAAAATAGTAGTGAGAAACATACTAACTCAACAAGAGATTGGGATAAATAAAAGGGTAGTGTGGGTAGCGAAGGTTCAAGAGTATGATTTAACCATCAAACCTACCTCTTTGATAAGAGGATAAGGTTTATGTAAATTAATAGCTTAAAATAAAGAATCATCCCCTTAGAGCACTAAAGTAATGCCTTTCATTCTATTAGTAAGTTCAATAGATCCTTGGTTCTCTAATGTAGTGTACTTTTTGACATATGGTGAATGCCCCCCAACTATGAGTTATAAAGATAAATGCAATCTTAGAATGAAGGCAAAAAAATATGTAATTTCTAATGGTGTGTTGTATATAAGAGGAGGGGATGGGACCTTTTTGAGATGTGTAGATAATGAGCAATAGAAAAAATTGTTGAAACTATATCATTTAGATGTTTGTGGGGGACACTTTTCATCGACTATAACTGCTTTCAAAATCCTTAGAAACTACTTCTATTGGTCAAGTATGTTTAAGGATGCATATTCTTTTGTGAAAAACTGTGAAAAATGCCAACCTTTTACTAGTTTCCCTCAGTTAGTAGCTTTACCCCTAAGGCTAATAGTAATTGATGAACCTTTTGAACAATGGGGTATCCACTTCATAGGGCCATTAAATCCTCCATCTAGTTCTATCCATGTATACATATTGATAGCTATGGATTACTTCAACAAATGGGCGGAGGCCATACCAACTAAGAGGGCCAACTCGCAAGTGGTGTGTGAACTCTTAGTCAAATACATATTTGTTAGGTTTGGGGTTCCTCCAATAGTGTCTAACATTACAACCTATTTTTTATTTGAAGAGATCTCTCTTTTTTGTTATTAACATGGCATATCATTAGCTCACTCCTAAAATTATTTTCCTTAGGAAAATAGGCAAACAAAATCTAGTAACAAGGTCTTGATTTCCATAATAAAGAATTAGTAGTTGATAATACCTGCAATTGGCAACAAAAGTTGTATGAAGCATTATGGGCTGATTGGATCACTCCTAAAAGAGCCATTGGCATGACCCCATTTGAATTGGTGTATGAAGTAGGTGTGCAAGTGTCCTTGCCTCTAGAATTGTTCGCTACAAAATTACAGTCTATAATCAAGGATGACTTCTTCCAAGACTCTTTAGAGAAAAGGGTGATGTATTTGAACAAGTTGGAAGAAGAAAGAAATAAACTTTTTGATCATATTACTGAGCACCAAATGAAGGTAAAATAGATTTTTGACATAACAGCCAAACTTCACAACTTCCTGAAAGGGGATGAAGTTCTTTTATGGGACAAAAGGAGAGACCCTAAAGGAATACATGGAAAATTTGATTCTTTGTGAAAGGGACCATTTATCATTACAGAAGTTGTTGGTCCAAATGCTTTCCACTTAAGTGACCCAAATGGAATGGGTTTTTCCTTTACCTACAATGGGTAGGACATGAAATTATTAAAACTATGATTCATCAAAAGAGCCTTGATCATGTACATTCGCCATTTTAGGTTTTCTATCTTGGTTTCCTTGTTTTTTTTGTCATTCTTTGTTTAGGTGTTTCCTTGTTTTTTTTTTCATTCTCTGTTTAGGTGTTTCCTTGTGCTAGCTTTGTCTCCAGTATTCTAAGTTCTTTGTGTACTCCACATACCTAGTCCCTTGTTAGAGCCCCTATTAGCCTTATTTTGATTTTTCATTTATTTTGGTTTTTCTCTATTTTCTTTTGGAATTCCCAAATTAACTATTGAATCAGCCTTCCCTAGTTTCTCATAAACCTTATCTATGGGGATTTACCTTGTTTTATCCATTGCATCTCTTATGCCTTGAACCTCTTTGAACCCCTTTGAACTTCAATTCAAAGTAGTTCAAATAAGTTCAACTAAAGGATTTGATACTGACCATTTTTCCTACAAGTGGGACCCATTAAGTGTTATGAGGATATTCTTTTGAACCACTTCAAACCCCTTTTAAACTTAGTTCAAAGCAGTTCAAAGTGGTTCTGCTACTTAAAGTTTTGGGTAAAAAGTGCTTGCAATTTCCTAAGGATTCCTAGTTCCTGAGAAAATAATTGAGGTGTTAGGAAGCAATGACTGGAGGCCATATTTTAATTAATTTCATTTCAAACATGAGAATGAATGTCATCATGACTCAAAGGGGGAAATCTTTCACCCAAAAGATAGATTTTTTTTAGAAAAAGGTAATCATTGGAAAGATAGCCAAAAAAGGGAATTATTAAGTAAAGAGGCCTTATCATGAGTTTTAGTCATGCAAATCAAGCCTCAACTAATTCGCCATGAATGCCTCATTATGAGGCCATACTTCCACCTATATGTTCTCCTTTTTCTTTAAAATAATATAAGTTTCCCATTTTATTATTTATCATGTGAAAGGATGAATTAAAGGAGAAGTGATAGAAAGTAAAAGAAAAAAGTCTAGTTTTTCTTAGCAAACTATAGGTGAGAATATAAGAAATCTCTACCCCTTTGCTCTAACCTCTACATATCAATGAAAGAATTAGTGTTGTGCTTTATTTCCTTGTTTAAAATGAAGTCAGTTCTACATTCCTTTAAAAATATTTCTAGTTTGGAGTGTAGGAAGCCTGTTATTACTGATACTAACTTAGAAGGTGTCAAGGTTGAGAAATTACAAACAAATTCCTTGAACAAGTAGATGAAGTTAATGGTTGTATGGAAATTTTGACAAGTGGTCTAGTTGAAGCTATGACTTTTCCTCTTGCCCTTTTGAGTCCTAAGTTACTTCAGCTATGCATTGACCACTATGATGTAAGAACCAAAAGCATGTTAAACAAAGATGGGGAATCTGTGTTATCTATTTCTCAAAAAACCATTTCCTTATTTTTATGTCTATCTAAATGTACCTTTACCACATTTAGCCCTACCCACTCTTTAGTGGAGTATAAGGAAAGCCTAGAAAAGTACTATAACACTATGGCCAAAAAGTGGACAAGGAAAAACTATAGAGGTGGTTCAAGGTTGCCCAAGATAGTCACCAAAAATCATATGAAACCTCATATTCATGACCTTATGGTCTTATTACACCAGGTTAAAGGTTCATCGAATGTTTTTCTTTTTGAGGAATGGATGTATCACTATTGATGTAACAAGAAACTTGCAACCTCAAAAAATTAACATTTTCAATTCATTGACTTATGACAAAATAGTTTAGACAGAGTGCTATTTGGAGATCTTTCATCACATCCATCCAACTATGTCCAATCTGAAACCCGTCTCCTGGATAGACCCGTACTCAGAGGGGTATAACTTTAAAATGAGATCAAAAAACTTTGATCGCTCCAGTGAGGATGGGTGCAATTAGCCTATCACAAACATACTTGAATCTTAGAAAGATCCAACAGTTAGTTTGGAAGATAGAGCCCTCGCACTAAGATTGTTATTTTCATGATAGACTGCGCTCTTTTCAATAACTATAGACCCATATTCTCTCAACTCTACTCAATATGATTAGACTCAATAACTATTCCCAATAATAAAAATAAACCAGTACCATAATGTGGTAATGGTTCTTGAAACCAACTTACCATTAATGCACTTATGCATTTATAATTAACTCTTTTCTCAATACAACACCCAGTAATTTAAGGAACGAATTACTAAGAGGCTACTTGTCACATTTAAACATTTGACCAATTTAAAAAAAACTAGAATGAATAGTGACAATAAAGGACCCAATACAAAACAATTTTCTATTAACTTGGGAAGCCTGTGATTACAAATATATGGCTCTCTAGCGACAGCCGCCAGAGAACCATTTTTGGGTTATCTCTATATTTTTGTCCCTTCTTCACCGTAACCTCTCTCTTATGTTTTATAAATATCTTCATCAAGATTCTAGGGGTAGTTATGAAAACTAACCTATATACTAGACACTCCCACTCATTCATAGCATTCCACTCTTTTAACAATGCAAATCTATCTATCTTTTTAATACATTACAATGCCATTTTAAACATTTTAACCATTTCTTAGACATGGTTTTAGGAAAGTCTCTTTGCCTTCAACATAGGCATATTATGCAACCTATCAAAATGCTTAGGATCAATAGGGTCAAGGTGCTCCTACACCATACTCCCATTGAGAAAAGATTTTCATGTCCCTATGGAAATGCTTGGTATCACTCTGGAATAAAAAGCTTTACACATGCTGTTGGTGCGCTCTATGATGCTGAAACTGAAATGAACAGTGACAATAAACAGCATCAATGGAGTAAACCACATGTTGGGATACATGATTATGCCTTAAAAATCCATGAAATAAATTCCATTTTTAGACATCTCATGAGGCAAAACAAAACTCTTTCCAACATTGGTTTACAATACTTTGCCATTCACATGGTCTGACTGCTATACCCTAGTACATTAATCATAACTTTCAATACTTACATTTTCTTGAAAAAAACTTTGAATTATTATTTCTAAATTATAAATTCTAAAACATATCAAAATATGAGCCAAAATAACTCAATCCATCAGATGTTATAGTCTATGCATGTAGACCCATTTTCAATGTCATAAATCAGAAGTAAAACCAGTAACCCTTCCTTGGGAGCCTAAAAACTTTCTCTAAACAACTCCAAATAAAACCAAACTAATTTTCAAGAAACTTTATATGAGTTTTTCTTCTGAATATATAAGCTATTAAATTTTCCAATTCATAAATTTTTCTACAAGCACCAATCATTGCCTATAACTTCAAAACAACTCTTTAAAAAATAGTCTTCATTAAAATGACCATAACTAACACATATCTGAATGAAAATGACTCAAAAAAATTGTAAATAAAAGCTGATTCATATATCTTTTCAATGAATATAACTAGAACTTCTGTTTCATCCAAATATGCCCATACCAAACATATAAATCCGACTATAGCTGGGCATCCTCAAATCTGCAAATGACCACTTTTACCAAAACTAGCATAACTTCTTCAAAACTTAATAAAATTGTTCAAAATCAAAAGGAGAGAGAATATTATTCATCCTACTCTTAAAATATATAGAAAACACAAGGGTTCCAGGATTTACATGGCCATACAAGACCTGGAACCAGCACTAAAATAGTTAAAACCAATAAAAAATGACAAATTCTTGAAAACCAATTGCTTCAAAATGACTTTTTTTTTGTTCTCATTCACCCCTCTCTCCTTGGAACGACCAATACAATGATTTTAAAGTAGTTTTGGTGGTTTAAAACTTCCCAACCACCTTTTTAACCAACCTAACACAATCTTTTAACCCTTGTACATTTTTCAATGCTTTTTGAAGCACTCCCATTACAATGAAAATGTATTTTTTTTTTCTACTTTTTAATAAATCACAATGCAAAGTTACACATTTTAACCATTTTTTCAACATGGTTATATGAAATCTAAATGACTTAAATATTACAATATTATGCAATTCATCATAATTTATGAAGGGTCAAGATGCTCCTGCATCATACTCCTAGGCTTAAAAGATTTCCATGTCCCATGGAATTCTGTAGTGGAGAGTTCTGCAATCAAATATTTCACTTCCTTGTCTTTATCACCAGGTCCATGCTTCTTCTACATACTCTATCTTTTTCAAATGACTCCCATCAATGGAGTAAATACTGGCTGCTAGCCATCATGCTTTATGCTGCTTCTTCATACCACCTTATTGTCATCTTACCCAACAGTAGACTCGGTCTGGTGATGCACTTCCCACTCTCGCTCAATGGTTGCTCTCAACATCCTACTCCATATGTATCTCTAATGGATACAATACCAAGATCCCAACTTGAGATCTTCACATGCACAATTGCAAATGCATCCTTCTTGCAGCTATGATGGATCCACATACCACCAGTTATCTCTACCCACAAAAACACTAGACCTTTTGCTAGCTCTGATACCAATCTGATGTAGACAGCATCAATGGAGTAAACCACATGTTGGGATACATGAGTATTCCTTAAAAATCCATGAAATAAATTCCATTTTTAGACATCTCATGAGGCAAAAAAAAACTCTTTCCAACATTGGTTTACAATACTTTACCATTCACATGGTCTGACTGCTATACCCGAGTACATTAATCATAACTTTAAATCCTTACATTTTCTTGCAAAACCCTTTGAATAATTTGTTCTAAGTTAGAAATTCTAAAACATATCAAAATATGAGCCAAAATAACTCAATTCATTAGACATTATAGTCTCTACATGTAGACCCATTTTCTCTATTATAAATCAGAAGTAAAACTAGTAACCCTTCCTTGGGAGCCTAATAAATTTCTCTAAACAAATCCATGTTGTTTAGTGTGGAGCCTGATCAGTCCCCAAGTGGGAGATTGTTAGATTGTAGCTGACATGGTAGCCGACATATTATGGACAACATATGGTCGACATGTTATAACCCTAAAGTGGTTTAATACTTGTATAAAAAGGGCTTAGGGTTTAATACGTTAAATCTTGGTGCCTTGTGTTCATTTCTGTGTGTTCTATTATTTTTCTATTATTGGTTATATTTGCATGTAGTTTTTATTTCTGTCCGTGGTTTATCCTAACAAGTGGTATCAGAGCAAGGTTGTCTTTCAGTTATCCTCTGCAGGAAAGTCTCACGGTTAAGTGGGAGTCTCACAGTTGAGTGGGAGCAATGGCAGATGAGGGTAAGTTGAGGGTTGACAGGTTTAATGGGCAGAACTTCCAGTTATGGAAGATGCAAATGGAAGACTATTTATATCAGAAGGATTTATGGAAGCCGTTGGAAGGAAAAGCCAAGAATCAGGGAACTATGTCAGAGGCTGAATGGGATCTTTTGGACAGAAAGGCACTCAGAAGCATTCGGTTATGCTTGGCACCATCAGTGGCATTTAATATTACAAAAGCAAAGATGACAGAAGATTTGATGAAAACCCTAGTGACATTGTATGAAAAGCCCTCCGCTTCAAATAAGGTATTTCTCATGAAGCATTTATTTAATATGAAAATGGCAAAAGGTGGATCTATTGCAGATCATTTAAATGAGTTTAATACTATTACTAGTCAATTATCTTCTATGGGTATCAATTTTGATGAATAAATTAGGGCTCTCTTGATTTTGTGTTCTTTGCCTGAAAGCTGGAATGGCTTGGTAATGGCGGTGAGTAATTTTGTTCCTGGATCTAGTACCCTAAAATATGATGATGTGATCGGTGTTATTTTAAGTGAGGAAACTCGTAGAAAATCCTCAGGTGGATCTACATCAGGAAGTGCTTTAAATGCACAAAGTAGGGGCAGAACGACTGAAAGAGGAAGTAACTCTGGAAATCGTGGGAAATCAAGAGGAAAGTCAAAGGGGAGGAGGTCTTAATCGAGAGGACCAAATGATTGCTGGTACTGTGGGAAACCAGGGCACAAAAAGAAAGATTGCTAGACTCGAAAGAAAATGAAGGAGATAAATCCGATGGAGACAAAGAGGCAAATGTGGTAAGTAACAAATCCGAAGAGGATGCTTTGCTTCTGTCTTTAGAGAGTGTTGATGATTCATGGGTTCTAGATTCTGGTGCTTCTTTTCATGCTACACCTCATAGAGGTTATTTCATTGATTATGTCCAAGGGGATTTTGGGCTTGTTTATTTGGGAGATAATGAACCCTGTCAGATTGTTGGAAAGGGAAAAATTAAGATTAAGTTGCAGAATGGGAATCATTGGCTACTACATGAGGTAAGACATGTTCCAAAACTAAGTAGAAATTTAATTTCAGCAGGGCAACTCGGTGATGAGGGTTGTGTAGTTACTTTTAATGATAAAAATTGGAAGGTTTCAAAAGGTTCCCTTGTAGTATCAAAAGGTGTGAAAGTAGGCACCTTATATCTTTGTATAGGTCATATTGTTCCTTCTACTTTGATTGTTTCAGAGAAAAATGAATATTCAGGAACAATTACTGCAGTTGAGTAGGGAGAACAAATAGCTGCTGTAGATTCTGATACAGCGCTGTGGCACAATAGACTTGGGCACATGAGTGAGAAAGGTATGAAAGTACTTCATTCAAGGAAAGTTTTACCAGGTCTAAAATGTGTGAATATGGATTTTTGTGAAAGTTGTGTGTATGGAAAACAAAAGAGAGTGAGTTTTGTAAAGACAGGGAAGGAAAACAAAAAGGAGAAATTAGAGCTTGTGCATACAGATGTATGGGGACCGGCTCAGGTATCTTCCCTTGGTGGCTCTCATTATTATGTTACATTTATTGATGACGCAACTAGAAAAGTATGGTTTTATTTCCTTAGACAGAAATCTGATGTATTTCAAACTTTTGAGAAATGGAAATGCTTGGTTGAAAATGAGACTGGTAAGAAATTAAAATGTCTCAGATCTGATAATGGTGGTGAGTATTGCAGTCATGAATTTGAAGATTATTGCTCCACTAATGGTATTTGTAGACAAAAAATTATTCCAAGGACTCCACAGGAAAATGGAGTGGCTGAACGCATGAACAGGACTATAATGGAGCGCGCAAGGAGCATGAGGTTGCATGCTGGGTTGCCCTTACACATGTGGGTGGAGGCTGTCAATACTGCAGTATATTTGATTAATAGAGGTCCCTCTACTCCTTTGGGCTGTGGTATTCCAGAGGAAGCATGGACTGGTAAGAAGGTGAGTTATTCTTTTCTCAAAACCTTCGGTTGTGAAGCTTTTGCTCATATAGACTCTGAAAATAGAACCAAGCTAGAAGCTAAATCAAAGAAATGTGTCTTTGTTGGATATGGCATTAATGAATTTGGCTATAGGCTTTGGGATTTTGAAAATCATAAAATTATAAGAAGCCGAGATGTCATATTCAATGAAAAAGTGTTGTACAAAGATCTGTTGCAGCAACATGAGAAGAAAGAAGATGATTATGTAGTGCTGGATGATACTCCAAAAGCTGATGTTCCAGCCATTCCTCATGATGTGCAATAACTGCCACAACAAATACCACACACACCAGTGAATGTTAGACGGTCAACAAGGCCAATTAGACCTCCACAAAGGTTTTCTCCCTCTTTGTATTCTATTTTACTTACTGATGCTGGTGAACCTAAATGTTATGATGAAGCTGTGTAGGTGGATACTAAGATTCAGTGGGAGTCTGCAATGAAAGATGAAATGGACTCTTTGCTGAAAAATAAGACATGGGATTTGTGCAAGTTGCCTGTAGGTAAAAAGACTTTATAGAAAAATGGGTTTATAGGTTGAAAGAAAAGGAAGGAGGTAAGAAAAGATTTAAGGCCAGGTTAGTTGTAAAAGGATTTGCACAGAAAAAGGGAATTGATTTTGATGAGATATTTTCTCCTGTTGTTAAAATGACTTCTATTCGTACTGTTTTAAGTCTTGTGGCTACTGAAGATTTGCATTTAGAGCAGATGGATGTTAAAATAGCCTTCCTTCATGGTGATTTGGATGAAGAAATATATATGGTTCAGCCACAGGGTTTTGAGGTCAAAGGTAAGGAGAACTTGGTGTGCAAATTGAAGAAAAGTTTATATGGCTTAAAGCAAGCACCTCGGCAATGGTATCTAAAATTTGACAGTTTTATGCATGAGCATGGATATAATAGGTGTCATTCAGATTACTGTGTTTATTTTAAGAGGTTGGATGATGATAGCTACATTATTTTATGTTTATATGTTGATGATATGCTTATAGCTGGGTCTAACATGGATCATATTAAGGGGCTGAAACGCCAATTAGCACATGCATTTGCTATGAAGGATTTGGGGGAAGAAAAACAAATCCTTGGTATGAAGATTTGCAGAGATAGGAAGAACAAAACATTGACGCTATCTCAAGCTGATTATGTTGAGAAGGTGTTGCAACGTTTCTCTATGGAGAATGCTAAAGCTATCAGTACACCTTTACCTGGTCATTTGAAATTGACTAAGGAGATGTGTCCCAAGACACAGGAAGAGGAGGATAAGATGTCCAAGGTACCCTATGCTTCAACTGTAGGAAGTTTGATGTATGCTATGGTATGCACTAGGCCAAATATTGCACATGCAGTGGGAGTCATTAGCAGGTATATGAGTCATCCAGGATTTGAGCATTGGAATGTTGTCAAGTGGATTCTCAGATATTTGAGAGGAACATCCAATAAGTGTTTACACTTTGGGGGCTCTACTACTAATTTACATGGCTATGTTGACTTAGATTTGGCTGGGGATATTGATACCAGGTAGAGTACTATAGGTTATGTCTTTACTATTGGTGGGGCAGCCGTGAGCTGGGTTTCTAGGCTATAGAAGATTAATGCTCTCTCCACTACAGAGGCAGAGTATGTTGCTGCTATAGAGGTAGCCAAAGAGATGATATGGCTTCAGTTCTTCTTGGAAGAATTGGGACATCCTCAGAAGGATAATTATTTGTTCACAGATAGTCAGAGTGCCATTCATCTTGCTAAGAATTCAGCTCTACATTCTAAGACCAAACACATATAGTTGCAGTACCATTTCATTCGGTCAGTTTTGGAGGATGGACAGTTAAAGCTGGAGAAGATACATACCAATGAAAATCCAGCAGATATGTTGACAAAGGTTGTAACAAGGGAGAAGCTGAACTCCTCTTCAACTTTAGTTGGTCTTTTAGACTAAATGTGAATAAAAGAATAGTAGAGTCCAGGGTGGTTTGATCCAGTGGGAGCCCCATGCAGTAGTTGTCTTGCTACAAGATCAGTCTCCAAGTGGGAGATTGTTGTTTAGTGTGGAGCCTGATCAGTCCCCAAGTGGGAGATTGTTAGATTGTAGCCGACATGGTAGCCGACATATTATGGCCAACATATGGCCGACATGTTATAACCCTAAAGTGGTTTAATACTTGTATAAAAAGGGCTTAGGGTTGGGTATTTTTTTATGTGTGGTGATACGAAATTGGTTCTTGCGGCAGTATTGAGCTGTAAGGGATTACAGATTGTAACCAGGTTGTAATCACTGGATTGTAATAAGATCAGACTTGTTGTTTGGTGGATGTAGCCCAGGGATTGGGTGAACCACGTTAAATCTTGGTGCCTTGTGTTCATTTCTGTGTGTTCTATTATTTTTCTGTTATTGGTTATATTTGCATGTAGTTTTTATTTCTGTCCGTGGTTTATCCTAACAATCCAAATAAAACCAAACTAATTTTCAAGAAACCTTATATGATTTTTTCTTCTGAATATATAAGCTATTAAATTTTACAATTCATAAATTGTTCTACAAGCACCAATCATTTTCTGTAACTTCAAAACAACTCTTTAAAAACTAGTCTTCATTAAAATGACCATAACTGACACATATCTGAATGAAAATGACTCAAACAAATTGAAAATAAAATCTGATTCATATATCTTTCCAATGAATATAACTACAACTTCTATTTCATCCAAATATGCCCATACCAAACATATAAATCTGACTATAGTTGGGCATCGTCAAATCTGCAAATGACCACTTTTACCAAAACTAGCATAACTTCTTCAAAACTTAATAAAATTGTTTCAAACCAAAATGAGAGAGAATATTATTCATCCTACTCTTCAAATATATAGAAAATACAAGATTTCTAGGCTTTACATGGCCGTACAATACCTGTAATCAGCACTAAAATAGTTAAAACTAATAAAAAATGGCAAATTCTTGAAAACCAATTTCTTCAAAATGACCTTTTTTTTGTTCTCATTCACCCCTCTCTCCTTGGAATGACCAATAAAATGATTTTAAAGTATTTTTAGTGGTTTAAAACTTCCCAACCACCTTTTTAACCAACCCAACACAACCTTTTAACCCTTGTACATTTTTCAATGCTTTTTGAAGCACTCCCATTACAATGAATTTTTTTTTTTTTTTTTCTACTTTTTAATACATCACAATGCAAAGTTACACATTTTAACCATTTTTTCAACATGGTTATATGAAATCTAAATGACTTAAATATTAAAATATTATGCAATTCATCATAATGTATGAAGGGTCAAGATGCTCCTGCATCAACTATGTAGAAATCATTTTGAGAGGAGAACAGCTATTGGATTGGGCTAAGTTAATTGCCAGTTCATTGAGAAGTCAACTTAAGCATGCTAAGGAATCTAGGGAAATTTTTTATATGGATTCCTATTTGACCTATTCCATTGCTCATGTCAGTAATATTACCTCTCTTCCACATGAAATTTGGAGTGAATATGTAACTTTCTATCAGTACTGCCCTCTCTTCCAAAGAGACAAGGTCTTAGAGGATTTTAGGAAAGTGCATGATGTGCTAATAGAGCATGTAAATTTGAGCTTTAAAAAGGCACCAATACCAAGGTTATCCTTAAAAACCCAAAGGTTGATTCAATATTATGGGAGCTATTTTATTCAATTTCCTAAATTCACCTATTTGAGAGTAGGTAGATTTGAAGAAGAACTAGTGAAACTGCCTCACTATGCCCTAGATTATGTTGTCTTAGCTGAACTGTATGGACAATTGTTTTTAGTGATTAAAGAAAACCTACTTGAAGAAAATAGGTAGTCATTATTTCTTATTAATCTTGTCCATTTAACTTTTAGTAGCATGATTATGCCTTGGTCATCAGAAGTAATTTACTTAGTTTCAATCTTGGATCCTATCAGGGAAGGAGGGATTTTGACAACAAATGTTTCGCAGCCAGAGTTCTTGGTTTAAAAGGCCAATCATCTATGGTTCCACATTTAGAATATTTATGGTAGGATTACAATGATGAAGAAGAGGTGTTAAGAAGAGATCGCTCAAGGTTAATACTTCCACAAATTAGTTTTCTCAAGCTAAACTTCTAACTAGAAGGGGTGGTTGAAGATGGTTCATACATTGTTCAAATAGGATGAGAAGAGGCAAGTGAGCTGAAACAATTGGAAGCAAATGGGAGCCAAGGAGAAGAGGATGATATAAACTTGATGACATGATCTATCCTCACTCACATAGATAATTGGCTAAGGAGAAGAAACATGAGGACTATCAATTGGAAGCAAAATGGGAATTCTCCATATATGGTTTCTTTCTCTGAATCACTAGCTTGTGACATTCTAGTTTCATCTCATGTTGTAGGTAGTTCATTGACTCCTAATAAGAAGAAAAGAATGCCATCTCCTGCACAAACCATGACCCCTAGAACTAGGTCCAAGACCTAGTCCGAGGTGTTCATGTAGCAAGAAAATCAAAAAGAGAAGATGGTGGCTCAATAATAGGGTCTAGGCAAAGAACTAAATTTTTTCAATAATCCTAATGGTGATGTACAGCTAATTGAAGCTCCTAAATTATATCAATCCATGTTCCACTAGTGCATTTGATCCCATTTTTAGACCAAAAATTTTGACCATCTATTAAAATATTTTAGATTGGTCAGAATTTGCAAGGAGAAATAGCTTTTTTTTAAAAAATCCATGCTCATGTTGGTCAAAATTTTGACCAACATGGGCTTCATATGTTAAAATGTAAAAAGGTCAATTTCGTGCCCTACTTCATTGTTATGAGAAACTTTTACAAAAATGTGAGAGGGATGCTCAAGACTTGGGAATCTACTGTGTATGGTCGTTATGGATGAGCCAAAATATGGTAAGGGTAGAGATGATGGTTTGCTTTGCTAATGCTGGGATCTCTTCTGGTTGTTTCAGCGCCAATTTTTGTGGCTATATTGGACATTGTTGTTCTGCATGTTTTGCTTAGGGGTTTCAAATCATACCATGGATTGAAGGTGGATTGGAATACCTACAGTTTTTTTCTTCTTTGGTTGACATTCCATTCATTTCTCTAATTTATTCCATCATTATAATTTGTAAGTTTGTCTCCACATTTCTCCTGCAAGTCCTCACAATTGATTTCTTTTTGTATTCTACTAAAAGAAATTGAAAATTTTGGAGCCCATTTTGGGACTACAAAAGGCTTCAAATTTAATTTTCTAAAAATTTGGGAAAAGTAGTTTTTGGACAAGGTTTAATGATTATTGAGACACACTAAATGATTTACACCTTCATTGAAGGGCTTGACTTCTTGATAAATTTAGATACAACTAACAAAGAGCTGACTTTGGATTCCAAAAACTTCCAAATTCCTTTCAAGCTTCAACATTTTGTATGTTATTAGAATAGGGTTACAACAATATCAAGATCTAAACATAAAAAATAGTCACACCCAAAGATAAAGTAAGTGGTTATACACATTAAAAAAAACCTACTTTGGAGATGTAAAATATATCGACTGATAATTCTACCATAATCATAGGCATCATTGGTCATTTAAATATGTTAGACTCAAAATATTGCAATGGCCTATGTGCTAATATTAGCCTAACATAATTAATATTCTAGAGCTACCATCATGCACTATCACAAAGAACTAAAAAATAATTCTTTTGAATCCATGTCAACACATACGTGCATTCTGAAGGATGATCAAGGCTTAAGTTTGGGCTTAGCTTTGTCTTTTTGCTTGAAAATTATTCATCTAGTTATTTATTTTATAGTTCTATAGTATTGGTGTTTGGTACAAAAAGCATTTAGTTGGAGTTTCATGCAAGGTAATTCTTTGATTCTCTTTTCTTTGGTATCAAATCAGTTCTGAATGGCTTTGGTTGACTCCTTTAGGTGTTTAAGTTTGATATCTTCCACAATACTGTCTTCTTGAATAGCTCTGAGTTGATTCCTTATAAGAAGCTTGAATAGGCCCGAATGCTTCCACAATGCTATCAAATCAGTTAAGCCTTGCATTTCCTTAACTATTATTCCTCTTTGGGAGACAAGCTTATTGTGCCTTATCAGGTTGCTACTCTGAGTTGATTCGGGCAGGCATTTTATTCATAATCAATGTTCACATCCAATCTCCATTCAAATTATCTTGATAGTAAGGACCATTTCCAAATCTGTATCAATAGCAGATATATGAATAGTTGGAACACCTAGTTTATTATTGAATTTTAAGGTAGCAATGTAATCCCCATGGCTCCATTTCTCATGATACAAAACTTTTGTGAGTATTCACTTAATTAGAGAGGCAAGGGAGGACGTGAAAGGGCCTATCTACTAAATTAGGAAAAACATTGGTTGAGTTCTCTTGGAATTTGAAGTAGGACACAAGTGTTTCTTGAATACATTTCTTGGTTGGTTCAACTAAATTCCTTATTTGAATACATAGAAAGAGCAATATTTTATTTGTTGTAATCAATCAATTGAAAATAGGAGGATCCTATGTGCAACTTAATATAGGGAATAACCATCATTGATCCTATATTTCTTCAAGATTAGCTAAACCCCCCAATGGAACCACTAGTTAACACTGCACACCAAAAGAGACTGAAGCATTTCCAACTTGGAGGATCCTATGTGCAACTTAATATAGGGAATCACCATCATTGATCCTATATTTCTTCTAGATTAGCTAACCACCCCAAATGGAGCCAATAGTTAACACTGCACACCAAAAGACACTAAAGCATTTCCAACTTGGTCAAAAATAACTTTGTTACTATTGTCAGCCAAAGCCAATTTTAACCATATCTTGAGTGTCAATATGCTATTTCCTAGCAATAGAAAGAAAGAAATGTTTGATTACCTAGTATATCTTAAATCCTATTGAATATTTTAATTAAAGACACACTAATCCTAAAGACAATGAGTTTGTTGTAGAAGGAAAATCTACCCATATGTTATCTCTTTACATAGTAGAAGTGCAGCTGGGCAAGGATGTAATGCAAGAAACTCATAGTAATGATTCAAAAAATTTCTTAAATAAGGTATGCTTTTGAAATTTTACTAAATTATCATAGTGCCAGCAATTGCAATATATTACAAAATCCAACTACAACTAGACACATATCATAGATCAAAACCACACCAAATAGATTTCAAGAAAAATATCTTTTTTAAATGTGCTACTAAGGATCCTTATAAGAGTAAATATACAGAAGTAGCACCAAATTTTAGAAATCTAGGTTCTAATGGAAACCCTAGCCTTTGTTGAGTCAGTGGCACTAAAATTTTAATAACCATTTGTTATCTATGCAACATATATTCCCATCGTAAGGATAAAAGGAATCGATACATTAGAAATGTTGAAAATGTATTTATGGATTTGTTACATTCAATAGAGGATTGGATTGGTACACTTGAAGTAGATGGTATATTACAAAAATGATAGAAGCAAAGGGTTTTGCATATGAGTGAACAAATTTCAACCATTTGGTAGAACACCTTTCTAGAGTCCATGCAAGGTGTAGAGAAAGTGTTGTACTTTTAAGTCCATTTTACACTTTGTTGATGTAGAATAAAAATATTGTAGAGTCATGGTACTTCAACAAATGTGTGGCCATGCACAAAATCTTTAGCTGCTACTGCCAAGAACATAATTTGATGCTACAAGTTCTCATTGATTCAAAATAGTGATATGGATGTTGCATTATGGGTGCACCACACTTGCTTCTATTTGCCCATGTAATCTAGGTGAAGCACTTGTTGTAGGTGCTCCAACTAAGGGAACAAGGAGCTGGTGGATAGACATTGGAGGCATTTGATTTGAATGCATAGCAGCTTAACTAACAATAGAGGCTTTCAGATTTTTTGCAACACGGGCTAAAAAGGTCAATTTTTCCCTATTTCACTGTTAGTTTGAGGTTCAGTGCATGAATACAAACATGCTACTTTTAGGGAAAATGAAAATGCACATCTCTCCTATAGAGGAAGTGAGGGCATCCTTGCTTCCTTAGCTGGTTCTGATAATCAAAAATTTGGATCCGTCAACGATGGCAAATCTTATATTAACTCTCAAACTCTTTTGATTGATCAATTTTTGATTCTAACACTAGCGATTGATATCTTTGCTAGTTTTATTCTTTTATAGTTGTTACCTTGGCTTGCATACTGATATAAATTGAAGTAATTTTTTGCATACCCACAACGTGTTAAACTCTAGTCTACATGGATCCAAATGCCCTAATTTGGATATGAGATAATATTCACACTCGACTACCCTATTTTATAGCCCTTATAATTGTCTAACCATGTGGCCAATTTGACCGCATGCGGGAGCTGCATGCTGGTTGAATACACAAGTACAAGTGCGAGAAATTGAGAATTGTGGGTTTTGCATCAACTCCCATGGCTTCAGAGCTTAAACTGGTAGATGTTTCTATATAACCCCAATTTCATTTTGCACACAAGCTTGATCATATACATTTATGGGTACTTTCTCATGATGACTGATAGGTTTTTCAGTAGGACAAAGAATGAAATAGAGATTACAGGATCTTTTTTATGATAAATTGAATTATTTACTACTTATATCTAGTTTACTCAAAGTTTTGGCTAGTTTCTCTGTTCAAAATGTATTTATCATTGTTCAGATCTTGTTCATATCAAAGCATAAGCTTAAAAAATATTAAATTTTTGTATTTGATAGTCCTGAAGTTGCTACTATTTTTATCTAAGTGGCCTCTGACCATAGGATGAAAGTACTAGCTTCAAGAATTCTAAGAAGTTGAACAATACCCGAGAGCTTAATTTTAAAGAGCATATAAGGCTCACCATTAGCACTGATTTGTTATAGTATAGGATAATTTGGAGGGGTTCAGATATGAAAAAAATCAATTTCATAAACTATATGTAGGGTAGCTCCCAAGTCATAACAAGTATGAGTAACTTTATTCTTGCAGTGGTTCCCCCTTTTTGATGCTGATGATATGACCAAGCTTTGATGTGTATCATAAATGCTTTATGGCTGATGTCAAGAAATCTCTTGAAGTATGGAGAAACTTTGGAAATGTAAAAAATATTCAATTTATAAGTAATATATAGGATAGATAGCTACAAGTTGAATAAAGCACGAGCAAGTTTGGTCTTGCAATAATCTTGCTTTAGAATGTTGATGACATTATTATGCTCTAGGTTGCAATGTAATGGTTTATGGCCCATGTCAAGAAACCTCTTGAAGTATAAAAATGATTAAAGTGAGAACATCAATTTTTGTATACACTGTATATGAGAGTATTATTTTTCTTATTACTATATGGTAGGCAGGAAAAGGAGAGGAATATGATTTCTAAGAAGAGCCTTAATTTTATATTAATATTAAGAAAATATCAACTTCTAGAGTGTAATATTTTTCCAAGAATCCTAGAACCATCTTTGAGTGACTTTGAGATCCTTTTATTTTCTTTTAAATATTGCAATGAACAAATTGTGCATAGCATGGTAGCCTTGGTTTGAAATAGACTATAAACAAAAGTGTCCCCTCACTGCATCTTAAAAGAAATAGTTTATAAATTAAATTTAGAAAAAGGGAAAAAATGGTGTGGATTTTCATATAAGTGATATTTTTGTGAAGTATTGAATTTTATTTATTGGGACAAATCTCATGAGTAGTAGGGCTGAAGCACAAATACTTCTTTGGAGGTCACTCATGCTAGCACTGTTGTTTCTCGAATGTGCATATCCATTGAGTTTTCCTCTCAATCAAAACTACTTGGTTTGCTACCTTGTTTGTAGAAGGTTCAACAAGTGGCATCTTGTGAACCATTCCTTGTAACTTCTTGGCATGTTACTACTTTGGCTAAAGCATATTAAACCATTGAATTTTCCCTGCAGTCAAGCCCCCTTAGCTTGTTGCCTATTTGTAAAATGTTTAGTGAGGGTGTTATACCCATTTATATTAAGTGAAACCCAGTTGAAACCAAAGTTTCCCTTGCATGGGTGACTGTATTGCAAGAGTTGGGAAAGTCTATTTCTAAACAATTAATAGTAATTAGGTACACAACCACCTGGGCACAATAAATATGAGTGAGAAGAGCTAAATGACTGTCTACTTTAAGGTTGGGAATTGGGATATATAAATGGAATGCTCAGATTAGTAGTAAATAAATTTAAACAAAAAAAATTATCAATTTAACCAGAACTTAATATTATGTGCAAGAGACAACACAATATTGTTCACTGGTTTCTCTTATTTAATACTTTTGGCACAATAAGTCTATAAATTGTAAATAATAAATATACTTGTGTTAATTGCAAACATTATTTATCGATAACTCTAATTTGGTATGTTTTACAACATCTCATTGTCACCTAACTCAAATGGATAGTCACGGCTTAACTCATATTTGCATCTTCTAACTAGATTTTCTTTAGTTTTGTGAATAAAGTGTCATATGAAAACCTCATTTGTTGTAGATATAAGTGCCCTCTTTAGTTGCTCTATAATTATCTTGATAGGTTCACTAGATAAACCATTCTTTGAGGGCACAAATCATGTCTTGACCTCTGGAAGTTTTGATGATAATTGCACTAGCTATGTTTAGTTCTTTTTCATGGTACAAATATGAGGTGGATTATTGTAGCACTATTGGCTCTTGATGGCGATCACACCACCTAATGTTACACACATTTGTTTCTATTTATAGCCTATGGAGATATATGTTGAATTTATTTGAGTTTAATAATGTCTAATAAAATAGTAACAATTCTCTCTTTTGTTGTGTTTGGTATTTATGTCTTGAGATTCTTCCAGCACTGCATCAAACTGAGCGAGCTGGAGAAGAACCAAAAGTTGAACGATCTACTTGATGCACTAGACTTCAATCAAGTTGTGATATTTTTCAAGAGTGTTAACAGAGCTACCATGGTACTTAATTTAAAACCAAGAAGTGCTCATATTAATGAACATGAAACCATTTCCCAATTCTATGTTTGATAGATTTATAGAGAACTCAGTTTTAGAGGATTATATGTTGGCTTGGGGCCTACATTAGTGAGAGATTTCCCTGCTAATGCTATAGCTATCATCACTTGCGAACTTACAACAAATTTACTGGGGGTGAAACAATAGTAAGAGAATTACCTTCAGAGATGAATGGGTTTATACCTGTGTGAATTTGTAAAAAGTGGTCTTTCCTTTTTTCAGTACATTGTCCTTTATCCATAAGAAAATGATATAACTGGATAAGTAGGCATATTGATGTACCTAGGAACTAGCATTATGTCATGGGACTCAGACAACAATATATTTGTACCAAGTATAGTGCACTGTAATGGTATTATTCATACAATGTTGATATTTACTCAAGAGGACTGTTTTTATTTAGTTTTATTTGCCTAGTTTCCTTTTCAGTTTGATTTTTTGCTGGTGATGCTTCAGACTCAAATGCCTACAAATGCTTCATGCAATGTCCAGTCTCAAGCCCTAATCACTAGGCAAGCTCTTAACTCTTATTACAGTTTGCTTATCGCAATTTCATATCCAATTTACATGTGATTCTACTAACCTAAAGGATCCTTAACCACAAACAATAGTAGTCTCCTCTGCCCAAGATAATATAACTTTCTTTGGATTTAAACAAGAAAATTGCAGCAGCATTATTAGTGAGGATTTGTGTTTGCTCAAAAACTTCTTATCTAAGAAAGCCTTCCTGAGGGTTGTGAGCTTGTCTATTTCTCCTTTATGTCAAAGGTTCAATGCGAGCATGTTGCTAAGAGCCTGCCCAAGGTTACAAATGTAAAGTGAACTAGTTTTTTATTACCTCTTTTATTAGAGTAGATTTACTTGTGGGGTATAGAGAGCATGGAGAGCTTCCCTTAGACAACATTTCATGGAGGCAATCAATAAAAAAAGTTCAAATTCCTTACTTATGATTCCACATTTTGCATGCATGTCTACTAGGGTAGTTGCAACTTAAACAAATATATTCTCTCAATATATCTATTTTGTGCATATCCAACAACCATGGCTTTTGATGACCACATTACGTTCAGGCATCCTATCAAATAGTTCACATGACTTATCTATGCTTCCATTTTGCAAGCATGTCTCCCAAGGAAAATGCTACTATTTCATCTACATCATCTGAGAAAATCCTTTATTCTTTGATGGATGCCTATAGTGAATAGTGAATAATAAAGGAGGGAATTGAACCCTCCCTGAGGCTCACACTTGTTGAGGTCCACTTCAGCAATGGCCCTTCCTATGAAATTGTTGTGTAAAACCTTTCTAATGAGATAATGTGTTATGAGCTCTTCATCAGTGGGATGGAATGTGAATCCAGGAGATAGTTGTGCATCACCCATATCATGACTGTAACTAAAGTTAAGAGAATTCAATAATAGAGGCTCTTATCTTTAGTTATAGTCATGATATGGGTGATGCACAACTACCTCCTAGATTCACATTCCATCCCACTGATCAAGAGCTCACAACACATTATCTCATTAGAAAGGTTTTACAGAATAATTTCACAGGAAGGGCCATTGTTGAAGTAGACCTCAACAAGTGTGAGCCTCAAAAAAATTTCAACCAATGCCTAGCAATTTTCTACCAAGCATTGGTCAAAATTTTGACCAATGCATGGCTATTTTTGACCAATCATTGGTCAAAATTTTGATCAATACTTGGCAGTTTTCAAACAAGCATTGGTCAAAATTTTAACCAATTCTTGGTAGAACTTGTCTCAACATTTTTTATACTAGTTGGTCAAAATTTTGACCAGAAAATTTTTGACCAATGGGTTGGTCAAACTTGGTCGAGATTTGGTCAAAAATTGGGTCAAAATTTCAACCAATAATGGTCGAAAATGACCTCAAATGTACTAGTGTTCATGACTCCCACCAAGGAAGCTCAAGGAATTTCCATTAATTTGGTTAGCAAGAAGAGGAATGTATAGCGTATCTCTACACTTGTTAAGAATATTATTACCAAATATGTAGCTCATGGCTCTAAGAGAATGAAATTAAAAAGTGATGCACATCTAATCAAAGATCTACTAATGGGAAAAGTAATGGCAGAAGTGACCACATACAAATAGAAGAATGAATCTAGAAAAATTGATACTAAAGGCTATAAGGTCACTACTATGGAGCTAGGAACCATTAATATAGACATAGGTAACCACTTTCTCAAATTCTCTATAGATCACATGCTGACCCAATCAAAGAAAGATAACAAAGAAAAGAAAGATCTCAAGGCACATGTAATTAAAATGGCCACCTATATAGATTCATTGAAAAATTGAGGTGCTCCCCCACTAGTTCAAAACCCACAAATTTTTAATCCCAACTCCTTCGATAGCCAATAGTTAGTCAAACAAATGCAAAAGGGAAAACTATTCTTGGATGTAGTACAAGATTGGGTGGCCTATATAATAAAGGAAGGTAGTAAATTCATCATAGATTTCACTACCACATGTGTAGAGGGAGAGACATTGTTGGACAAGATTCAAACCCTCATGCCAGTATGGGAAGTCGATTAGAATTGATCCCAACCCATTGCATTTTAGGTTAATGAGGTTGAAAAATATAGAGTATTGAAATCTTTTGGTGAAAATATCATGAAAATTGTGGACTCATGCATAATATTCATATTGAAGAGAAATATGGGTTGGAAGGAGTCTATTTACAGAGAAGCCATTGAGGAAATGGAATAAGTGGAAACTAAGCTAGTTGGGATGCACAAAGAGCTTCTAAAGGATATGTATGTTGTTAATCCCACAAGGATTCCACAATTCAAAGATAGCAATATGGACTCTGATGTCTTAATAAGAAGTTTCAATAATGTTGTGACAAAAATCAAAGACAATGATACACCTACTCCTAGTGACTTCACTACACTAGCAAACATCTAATCAATATTGTATATGAATAAGAACCTCATGTGATGACAAAGATGGAGAATTAAAGAGCTCAAATAGTAGAAGGATGCTTGTAGATCTAAATTGGTGGGCCTAAAAAACCCATACTTCTATGCAATGTAGGAATTTACAAATGCCTTCAGGAGCTGGAAGCTGGTAAAGAAAACTATAGGTTACAGAGAGAAAACTAGAGATGAAGTTTAGTTAGAATAGTTACTTTCTATTTATTCTTTTTGCAACTATTTCAAAAACTATCTTTGTTGCTTCTAACTATTTTTAACTGAAAGGTTGGGCTTTAATGGAGGCCTTTTCAGATATGTAAGAACTATAAATGCTAGAGAATTTAACTAGTTAGGGATTAGATTATTAGAAGGAAAAAAAATGCACTTTGATAAAGTTAGTACTGTTTCAAGTTAATTAGATAGAAATAGTGATAGATAGATAGTGTATATATATATATATATATATATATATATATATATATATATATATATATATATATATAGAGAGAGAGAGAGAGAGAGAGAGAGAGAGAGAGAGAGAGAGAGAGAGAGAGAGAGAGAGAGAGAGAGAGAGAGAGAGAGAGAGAGAGAGAGATTTCTTTTCAAAAGAATTTTTGGTAAAGGAATTTTTTTAATATATATACATTTGTCACCTTTTACTATGCATTAAGACTTGGTGTTTAAAGCAATTTGATCATGGTTACTTTGCGAGCTATGATGATCAATCATACGTAATATCTACTACTATTTCTTTGTGGTCCATTCTCATTTATTTTCTTGGATGATTAATTAGAATAATGGTGGTGTTTATATTCTATTTAGATTATTGTTGGTGAAAGGACTTTGAACTTTTCATTTATTTTCTATAAATAAGTATGTAAACTATTAGCTTAGTACCCAAGAGTATGTGAGTGATCCTTATACACTTTTTGGTAAAAGTGAGTATTTATTTATTGCTGGTTTCTTTTGAGCTTATTTATAAATCTTTGTAAAGGGAGTTGTACCTATAAATGCAAAGGAAAACCAATAAATATTATGTTTTCCCAATTGTTGTGAATATTATTAGATTTTCCAAGTTTGGGAATAGAGTAGATTATTATCTAATCGGATAAGACAATCTATTCACTAACATAAAGATTGTTAGGTCTTACCATGTTAAATGATTTCAACACCCTATTAGAATTATTCCTAGTTAAAAGACTTCAACTTACGATGAAGTAAGCACCATGTTAAAGAATTTACAAAAGCCAACTAGGACTACATGGTTAAGAGAATTTTATTAATTCACCTATTAGAATGTTTCAACCTTGTTCCTTTGGTTAGCACCTCTCTAATAGATATTAGATCACCTCTTTCTTGATTAGATGTATATTTGATCCTCTTTGATTAGATGTATCACTTATGTCCTCTCTCTACTTTCCTCTATTCTCTCTTATTGATTCTACAATTCAATCCTTTGTCACAACTCCTGAGTCACCTCAAATGCTCTATCTATGCATGCAAGCTTCTCTCTTCTTTCATAAATGCTTCATGGTTTTCCCTTCTTAAAAAGACTTAGGTGACCTAAGGTTCGGTGGGAATCAACAACTACAATTCCTCCATTTTGCCACTTCATTCATCCCTTTATCTGATTGATTGCATGCAATGCATAGGGATTCTCAATGTAGACTCATTTTTATCATCTAGAATCAGAAAACAATCCTTAAATTTTCCCAAAAATGGTTTACATAGGAGTTTGTGCCATTACAAACAACTGTTAGAATGTTCAAAATGAGAAGAGTACTTCTGAGTGGGGGGGAGTGAATCAAAAGTACCACACTTTTAACCTTTTATTATCTTTTAAATCAAATAACTAAAATTACACTACATGCATGTAAACATATAAATGAATATAAAGTAAACTCATGCAATATCACATGACACTAGATTTGATAACCTAGAAACCCTTCAAGAATAAGAAGGTAAAACTGGAGTGGGGATGATACCCACAAAAATTATTGCAAAAATAAGTGTTTGACCACTTCTAATGGTCTACCCTATGAAAGGCTTGCCCTATTAAAGGCTTTACACTGTATCAATAGTGACCTAATTAGAGGATTTACAAACACTTTACATGAATTTTCACCCTATTAAAGGATTTACAATAGGCTATTAAACCCACCTAATACATAGGATTTCCAATCACCTTCTCCAAAAGTTCTCCTACCTAGCTGTTAAGCTAACCTATCAAAATAGAATTTCCAGCTTCTAATACAATTGAAAGAAAGTATTAGAACAATGAACCTGATAGTATGCAATCTCTAATTATTGGATTCAAGCACTTGATCGGCTCTATCTAATTGTGTTCCTCTAAGATCTAATATCTAATTGTGTTCCTTGTCCCTTGTATTGTTATGATCAACTATATGAATAATTGCTACTCTATTCCTCTAAGTCTTTTCTTCTTTACACTAAATTTTTCCTATAGTCTCCCCATACACTATTCTCATCCACACATGCAATCAAGTTTTCAACCTCCTTTTAAAGAATGTGAAGACTTATGGTTAGGTATGGATCTATGATCCATATCGAATCTCAAAGTTCCACTCATTCCTTTCATTTTTCTCATTGGTTGCATGCCTTCTCCATTTTTTGATTGGTTGCATGTAGATCGTATAGGGGATGTAAAAGATTTGTCCTTATCCTTTTTTCTCTTTTGAAATCCTCTTATGTCAGCTCCAAAAATTCTTTACATATGAGTTTGTGAGAGCACAAAAACATATGTTGATTTTGTGTTACTTGATACATACTGGACTACTGGTGCTTGGCACCTATTACACTTTGTCTTGCTCGGCACATATAAGATTCTAGTTCAATTGGCATATGAAGCATTCTAACTTTCTTGGCATCAACTGTGACTCGACACCTATATGTCACTCGACACTTATATACTACTCGGCACCTAAAGTCACTCAACACCTATTGAAAATCTGACTTAGCACACACTGTGGCTCAGCATACACAATGTACTCAACTTTAATACAAAAAGTGATTAAGTGTGTTGACACTCAAATGTCAAAACTATCTAAGACCAACAATCTCCCCCTTTGACATGAGTGTCAAAAACACTTAACTAATCATTGCTAATCTATCCTTATGAGTCCCTTATCTAAAAAATTTCAAAAAAAATTCAAAATTTGTTCAAAATACCTTAACTCCCCCTGAGTTGATTTGTGCCTTGTCATTTTTGCAACCAAAAATTCTATGCTGAATGTGCTTGATGCTTTTTTTATTTCTATCTTGTTCCTATATTTTGTACCTGTATGTTGTATCTATATTCTGTAACTTATCTCCATATGCTTGTCTAAATTTTTTTATCTCCCCCTCTTTGCTATCAAAAATTTATGGTATTCTCCTCCTTAGTTATATCTTCATCAAAGTATTATATCTTCCTTATATCTCCCAAAAACATATATCTCTCCCCCTTTATTATTTCTCCCCCTTATTGACACTAATTTCAAATGGTTCCAAGGAGTAATACCATACTTGGCCAAAAAAGTGTTATTTACCTCCATTATTGTTCTCACAGATGCATCCCAATTCTCCAAGGCTATGTCAAGTGACTTGTGCTAGATGGAAGTCTTTGTAGCAAGGTTTACAAGTCCATCAAGGGTAGAAAGATTTGGATCTTTCTTTAAAACTATTTCAGCATAAACTTGTTCCTTGTGGAGGACTTCTAAATGAGGGGTTATTGATGACTGAACTTGCATCAATTTTTCCTTAATATTTTCTTCCTCTAATGTTAATATAGCTAAATCCCTTTGAGTGTGAAGTGATTGTGCAAAATGCTTCTCACTTTGAGCTAGATCTCTAGGTAATTTCATGCTAGAGGTTTTCAAGTTTCTTTCCAAGCTCATTATTCTTTGATTAGTTTCTTGTGTGAAATTGGAAAAATCACATAGCTTCCTATATAATGAAAAAATGTTTTCAAGAACAATTTTCACCTTATCAATTTTCTTGGCCAACTCTACCTATTCAAGTGCAATTCCACTTGATATATTTTCATTCACCTTTCCTTGAAATTTTCTTTCTGACCATTCCATGAGTTTAACATTGGTGTCCTAGTCTTCATTTGTCACCTGGTCAACTATGTCAAATAGTTTCTCTATTATTGGCCTTGCTTCATTTGGTGACTACAAGCTGAAGGCATCCATAAAGATGTCCTTTATATCATGAAGTGCTTGCTTATGTTTAAACTCTTTCCTTAGTATTTCCTAGCTCATCCTTTTGTCTAATGCATTTTGCATTTTACTTATTTGTGCCATTGTTATAGTCTTGGAATCATAGGAAGGAATCACAATGTCTTCATCTAATTTAGGGTCTCCATAATGCAGTACCTTAGCCACTATTGTTGAACTTGAGCTTGGAGTTGAAAATTTCCAGGGGATAGCTTTAGTGCTTAGCTTCTAAATGGTTTTAGTAGGAGTCTTTGGTAGTTCTACCAATGTCTAAATTGTGGCCTACTCCTTTTCTTTTGTCGCATCCTCTTTCTCATCTAATTTCCTCTCCTCTACACTCAGCATCTGATCATTATCACATGTCGCACTTGGTGGAGGTGGTGATGCAAGCATCAAAACTTTATTCTTAGTAGCTATATATGTGAAAGGTGTATCCTTTAGTTTCAACTTTTCCTTTTTTTGGGCTACTACTACTCTTTATAGTTCATCTACACTCACCAATATAGGGCTTGTACACAACTATGCTTGTAAAGTAGATTGGTGAAGGATCTTTGAGAGATCCTCTGTAGTAAGTGGATTGATGTTCTGAGATGACTTGTTAGTAACATCCTTTATGATTACTATCTCTATAGGTGTAGTGGTTATAGGAGGTTGATGGGGAGGTGGCAATTGTGTGTCTTGCACACACTATTTGTCTTCTTGCTGCTAGTCAACTGTTGCCATAGTTTCTTCTCCCTTTGCTGATCCCTCCTCTTCTTTCTACTTATTCTCTTCTACATCTTTCTTTTCTTCTTCTTTTTCATTTGCCTCTACCTCTCCTTTCTCTTCTTCTACTTTCTTTTCCTCCTCTTTCTCTTTGGCACTAGTTTCTGCCTTATTGGTTTCCTCTACTTTATCATCAGTAATTTTATATATTATTTTCCACAATTGTGTGGATTTATTTACAACATCCTCAACATTGTTTTGAAGGATGCAAAAGGCTCTATACTTGGGTGCAAACTTGCCATTATGTTTCTTTTTTGCCTTTGTTATTGAAGCCTTTGTCATATTAGGCTTCACTTGAGCTAGGGTAGATTCTTTGATCTCCCTCTCCATCTTTAGACAATAATGCCACTTATTCTCAATTATTTCATAAAGTTCCTTGGGCATAGTATTGTCAAGCTCTAGAGGTGTGTTTTTAAATTCTACCATCATGGCATACACAGATTCCTCTATTTTATTTTGGTCTTTCCTATTGAGCTTATTGAAATTAAGAGACTTTAAATCATTTAAATCAGCATTTTTAATCTTATTAAAAAGTTTTTCAATTGCAGATTTTGGAGGATGACTTACCACTTTAAATTGGCTTATGTCCGTTGACTCTGTTTGCTCTTAATCATCTATATCTAGCCATGCCACATACCTTCTTCTTTTCTTGGGTTCTTCTATAGGCTATGCAATGTATTTCTTCTTCTCCCTTGATGCCTCTTTGGCCTTTTGAGTAGATGCTCTTGTAGTGGTCCTTGTTGCTAGATCTAGTTTGGTTAGAGCTTGCTTTGTGACCTTTTTAGGCTTGGGCTGAGCTATAGGCTATGTTTTTTCCTTTCTCTTCTTCTACTTGGTAGGTGTAGGTGCTTCCTTGTCTTCTTCTCCCTTCACACCTTCCTCTTTGTCTTCTCCTAGGCCTCGTGTTAGCTCATCTAGTCCTTGCCCTTTCTCTTGTTTCTTCTTCACTATCTCCTTCTACTTCTTCTTCTTCTTCTTCCCCTAATTCTCCCTCAATACTTTCCCCAAATTTCTTCTTTATTTTCATTACCATTTTATCTTTCTTCTTGATGATAGAAGCTATTTTCAATTTAGTCTCTATGTTGGGCTTGACAACATCGTATTTCCCAAAGTGAGGAGCTACCTTATCTATTTCTTCTGCTAGCAATATTATGATTGCTACTAAGGCTTCATCTATATCAAGCTCATAACCCAATGGCCTTATCCATCTTACTCTTGGTATTATTGCTTGGATATAGGTGTATTCAATGTCAACAAAGAAACATATGTCATTGACATGTTTCTCTACCAGTGAAACTAGTATTATCAGTCTTTGCTTCATAGACTTCTTAAAGTCTTCAAAATAGCTTATCATCTGTGCCTCAAAATTGTCTCCCATTTGATCAATGAACTCATCAATTTGGGTGACTACAAACTTGTTATAATTCCAATTCACCTTCCCAATTGAAGGGAATTCATCCATCACATAAAAGAATATACACATAAGAATTGAAGAAAATTTGCATTGAGCACCTTTTGATCTCCTTATAGCTCCTAGGTTCTCATTAATTTGTTGCAACATGAGTTCTACCAGATCATAGGTATGATCTTCCTTCACCAACTTATAAGCCACATCAACAACTATGCAAGGTATGTTGTTTAGTCTACTAGATTGATAGAATTTGTGAGATATAATTCTCATAGCAAAGTCAAGTAGGGGTTCAGTAACAGTGTCAATATTCATTCCCCTATTGTTCCATTTTGCACTAGTATTCTTCTCAATAACCTCCTTTTGTCACTTCTCAAAGTCTTTGGCCAATCTAGGGTTGGAAGACTAGTAACCCTATGCACTATCCTCTTAGTAATCTTGATAGGTCTTGTCTCTAGCCATAAATGTCCATCATGAATTTAACTCAAGACAATGTGAATCCATTCTGTCTTAAACACTGTAGGGAAAACTAGGGTTTTGGTCAAACCCTTTTTCTCAACAATTTCAAATTCATCCTTCAATATCCTATTGTCACATAGCTTTTCGTCAGCATCAAAGATCTCTAGATCACCTATGGCACCAATTTTGTAGTTGTAGCATTTTCTTACGTCTTGAACCATGACAACTTTGGGTGGAATGATAGATGATGCACCAGTTGGGTTGTTTCTATATGAAACTTTGGGGATTGGCCTAAATTCAGGTTGATTGACCTCATTGCTAACTAGTTGAATCTCATGACTCTCTTTTTCCTTGGGGTTTCATGTGCTAGAGGCTATTTTATTGAACTAGGGCTTTAAATGTATTAAAAATTGTAACTCTATGTAGCTCAACACTTGATAAATACTTTTAAATCGATGAGTTGATGCTAAATTGCTATTGAGATCCATGCAAATGGTTGTTAGGTTGTTGCTTGATCACTTCTTTTCTCTTCTTGTATTTTCTCTATGTTCGAATGGCATGAAAATGAAAAAAATTTAAACTTATACCTGTTAAAGACCTAGCATTAAATGCTTTGTGCATACAGCTATAAACTTGGCACTTGAAGAATTTAGTATAACTCAGCTCCCATTGTATTTTATTTACTCAGCTTCCACTAGACTACTTCTTCACTTAGCTTCAACTATCAACTCAAAAGCTATTAGAAACTCGACATCCATTGGAGTTTTACTCAACATCTAAGAGTTACTCGATAGCTTCTTTAAAGTTTTGTTTGGCATCTTTTCTTATGCAGATTTCTTCTTTGTAGTACTTCGTTATTCTTTGGAATTGATGTATGATTTAACTTTGTATATCAGTCCCATACACTCCTTTTTTTTTTGCTTAATTAGATGAGATGTGATCACTTGACCTCTTGGGTGAAGTGATCTCCCCATTTGATGTGTTGCATTCACCTTTCTTTTTCTAAGTCTTGTTCATTTGTCCTCTTATTTGTTCAACATCAACCTTCTCTTTTCCTTTGTTGGCTTCTGTCTTGGGTGCTTTTGACTTTATTGGGCAATTCCTGCTGATATGACCAATTTTCAAGCAACTAAAATATGTAGTTTGACTTAACCATCTGTTGTAACTTCCTCTAAAATGTGTTCTAATGCATTTTTCACGAATGTGTCCATACTGTTGGAATATTCAAATAGGAATAATACTTCTAAGAGGAGGGGGGGGGGGGGTGTGAATCAGAAGTACTGTGCTTTGATGATTAAAAATTTTTCTTAATTGAAAGTAAATTGCATGCATATAAACATATCAAATAGTTATGAAAAACACATAAACATCACCACATAACACTTGAGATTTTGGTAACCTAGAAACCCTCTAGGAATAAGAAGGTAAAATTGGGGTGGGGATGATATCCACAAAAATTACTACAGCAATAAGGTTTAACCACTTCTAATGGTCTGGCTTGTTAAAGGCCTGCCTTGTTAAAAGCTTTACACTGTATCAGTAGTGACTTGGTTAAAGGATTTCAAACACTTTACACGAAGTGTTACCCTACTAAAGGATTTCGTCACCTATTTATAGGATTTACAAAATAGCTTCTAAGCTAACCTATTACCATAGGATTTTCTTTCTAATACAATTGCTAGAGAGTATTAGGTATAATAAACCTGATAACTTACAATCCTTCAATTGCTGAATACAGACACTTGTTCTGCTTTTTTTGATCTTGATCCTCTATGATCTAATACTCTTCACTCTGAGAATTAGTTTTCCTTGCACACCCTCATCCATCCACCATAGGGTTCAATGTGATTTTGTCTTCCTTATAAAGACATTCGAAGACTTAGGGTTAGGTATGGATCTACGATCCATATTGAATCTCTATTTCTCGCTTATTCCTTGCACATTTACAATTGGCTACATGCCTTCTTGATTTTTTTTATTGGTTGCATTTTGATTGCATGGAAAATACAAAAGATTTGATCTTATCTTTTAATCCTTTGAGATTCATCATATGTCGGCCATAAAAAATGATTTACATCTAAATTTGTAATGTTACAAACTTATATGTACATTCTATGTTGTTTGACACTTATAGATCTCTAATGCTTGACACTTATATTAAATTGGCTTACTCGACACTTGTTGTATTTCTATATTGCTTAGCATCATCTGTGACTCAGCACTCAAATGTCACTTGGCACTTATATCATGCTCGGCACCTGATCTTCACTCAGCACCTGAAGGTTGCTCAACACTTGAAGATCACTCAGCATCTAAAGGCTTCCCTGACTCGGCTCATGTTGTGGCTCGACATACATGGTGTACTCGGCTCCAATGTAGAAAGTGATTAAGTGTGTTGGCACTCAAGTGTCAAAAACCATTTCGAGACTAATAGTCTCCCCCTTTTACATGAGTAACAAAAACACTTAACTAACCTTATGAATACATGTACTAATCTGCTTGGTATATACAGAGATTGTTAAAACCTTAATCAAAATTTTTAATGTACAATATATATATATATATATATATATACACCTCAAAAGTATTGTAACTCCCCTTGAGTTGATTGTGCCATTATCGGTGCTATCTTGGTAACCAAAATTTTTTATGCTGTATATCATGCTCTGCCTTTTTATCTTATCTCCCCCATTTTTTTATTATCTCCCCCTTTTTGACACTTATGTTGGAGGGTTTTAAGGGTTAAGACCATATTTTGCCAAAAATGTGATATTTACCTCCATAATCATCCTAAGAGCTGCATCCCAATTATGCAAAGCAATTTCCAATGATTTATGCTAGAGGGCAGTCTCTGCAGCAAGGTGAATAAGTCCTTCTAAAGTAGAAAAGATTAGGGTCTTTCTTGAGAACAGTTTCAGCATAGACTTGTTCTTTATGGAGGATTTCCAAATGTGGGGTAATAGAAGATTGGAGCTATAATAGTTTTGCCTTGATGGTGGCCTCTTCTATTGTTAATACAGCTATCTCTTTCTAAGTTTGAAGCGTATGAGTAAAATGCTTCACACTTTGAGCTGGATCTTTAGGTAGCTGCATGCTAGAAATATTCAAATTTCTCTCCAGGCTCATTATCTTTTGGTTGGTCTCTTGTGTGAAATATGAAAAGTCACACAACTTTTTGTTTAAAGAGAATATATTCTCAAGTACCTTTTTGAATTTGTCTATGGCCTTTTCCAATTCAATCTGAGAAAGTGTTATTTCACTAGATATTTTCTCATTAACCTTTCCTTGAAATTTTCTTTCAGACCATTCCATGAGTTTTGCATTTGTCTCTAGGTCTGCATTTGTCACCTGTTCAACAATATCTGATAATTGTTCCATGATATGCTTTGACTCATGTAGTGACTGAATACTAAAAGCTTCCATAAATATATCTTTAATTTCATGCATTGTTTTCTTTTGTTGACATTCCTTTCTGAGTATCTCTTGCCTCTTTCTTCTATTTAGTGCTTCCTGCACCTTATTGATTTGATCAATGTTAATTATTTTTGAGTCATAACTCGGTATGACTATCTCTTCATCTAGTTCAGGGTCTCCATAGTGAAGTATCCTTGCAATATTTGTAGAGCTTGATCCTAGTGCTAATATTTGTAAAGGCTTTTGTGAAGGAGTCCCTAAGCTAGGCAAATTTATCAATGTTTGTATTGCCTCCTGCTCTTTAGGGGTTTCTTCTATTTTCTCCTCCTATTGTTTTCCTTGATCAGTTATTGTAATTGTAGGAAGTGCACCTTGAGTTTGTGTTGTAGGATCAGATGTAATAGTCTGTCCTATTTGTTCTATTTCTTTATCTGTTGTTGTACTTAGCTTTTGAACTATGGTGTCAACTATGCCTGTTGAAACAACTATTGGCATTTGAAGTTGACCACTAGTAGCTATAGAGATGTTGGAAGGTGGTTTTTGTGGATTCACCTTATCTCTAATTGTGTTTTCTACTAGTTTATATAATTCATCCATATTGACCAATACTGGATCTGTACATAATCTTGCTTGTTGCATAGATTGGTCAAGGATTCTTTTGAGATCCTCTGTAGTTAATGGATTGATGTTCTGAGTAGAAGTTTCAACAACATCCTCTATAGTTATTGTTTTTGCAGGTGTGATGGGTACATGCAGAGGGCTTGGTGGTGGTAATTGTGTGTCTTGCACACTATGATCTTGTTGGTATTTTTCCTTAGCTATTCCCATTTCATCTTGCTTTTGTGTCTCCTCCTCTGTTTCTTTCTTTTCTTCTTCCTTCTTCTCTTCTTCTTGTTTCTTTTCTTCTTCCTTCTTTTCTCCTCTACCTTGCTCTACTTCTATCTTCTCTTCTTTCCTTTTTCTTCTTTCTTCTGGTGGAGTAGAAGCTTCTTCCTTGTCTTCTTCTTCAAGAAAACTTTCAATCCTTTTGTACAAGTTCTTCCATGATTTGGTTGTTCTTTGTATAATCTCTTCCATTTTGTTTTGGAGGATGAAGAATGCCCTGTATTTAGGTGTAAACATGGAATTGTGCCTTTTGACTACTTTTTCTATTTGGTCCTTAGTCAAATCAGGTAGTATGCTTGCTAGGTTTGTTTCTCTCATCTCCTTTTCCATTTTTAAACAAAAATGCCATCTGTCTTCTACAATTTTTGACAGTTCATCTAGCAATTGTCCATCTAGTTCAAGAGGGGTGTACTTGAACTTTGCCATCATTCCATAAATTGATTCCTCTATTCTATTATGTTCTTCTTTAGTGAACTTATTAAAATCAACTTTATTTATATTGTTTAAATCTCCATTTCCAATCTTTTTACATAATATATCAACTAAAGAATGACTTACCTTTTTAGATTGATCTTCTTCATCAGTATCAGGTTGAGCTACATATCTTCTTCTTTTCCTAGGCTCATCCTATGTCTTCTTGATTGGTTTCTCTTTTTTTGCTTTCTCTTTAGCTTTTTGAGTAGAGGTCCTTGTTACAGCTCTGGTTGTTGGCTTTTGGGGTGATGGCATGGCAGCTTTCTTTGGTTTGGGCTGAGCTAGAGGCTGATCTTTTTCCTTTCTTTTCTTTGGCTCAGCCTAGGTTGGTGCTTCCTTGGTTTCTTCTTCCTTAAAACCTTTCTCCTTGTCCTCACCTAGGCCTTGAGTTAGTTCCATTGGGCCTTGCTCTTTTTCATCCTCTTCATCATTATTGTCATCATCATCATCTTCAACTTCAGTCTCTACCCCTTCACCAAATTGCTTCTTAATTTTCTTCATCAATTTATCTTTTTTTTTTGAATGTGGAGGTAGTTTTTAATTCATTATTTATTTTTGACCTTACAACATCATAAGTGACAAAATGTGGGGTGCTCTTATCTGTTTCTTCTGCCAACAGTGTAGTTATTACTGCAAATGCTTCATCAACATTGATTTCATAATGAAATGGCCTTAGCCATCTTACCCTTGGAATTGCAGCTTGAATGCAGGCGAAGTCAATATCAACTAAGAAACATATATCATTAATATGTTGTTTTACTAAGGAAATTGGTATTCTCACCCTTTGCTTCATGGATTTCTTGAAATCCTCAAAATAGCTTGTCACCAGAGTATCAAAATTTTCTTCCATTTGTTCTATATACTCATTTATTTGGGATATGATAGTCCTATCACTCCTCCATGTAACTTTTCCAAAAGAAGGAAATTCATTCTAAACATAAAATAATATACAAACCAAAATTTCTCCAAATTTACATTAAGCACCCTTTGTCCTTCTTATGGCTATTAGGTTTTCATTTATCTGCTGTAGTTGTAGTTCAACAAGATCATCATAAGTATGATCCTTTTTCACCAGCTTGTAACCTACATCTACTACTATACATGGCACACTATTGAGTCTACTAGATTGGTAGAATTTGTGGGCAATAACTCTAACAACAAACTCAACTAGAGGATCTCGAATGGTGTGAATAGTCATTCCTCTCTTGTTCCACTGAGCACCTGTATTCTTTTCAATGACCTCCTTGGATTCACTTCTCAAGGTCTTGTGCCGATCTAGGGTAGGATATCCAGTTACCCTATGAATTATTCTTTTTGTTAATTTGATAGGGACATCTTCTAACCATAGACTACCATCATGAATTCTACTCAATACAAGTTTTATCCACTCTATCTTGAACACGGTGGGAAAACTCAAAACTTGTGTCAAACCCTTCCTTTCAACAATTTTGTATTCTTCTTTCAATACTCCATTGACACACAGCTTTGAAAAGGCTTCTCTAATTTCCATGTCTCCTAGGGCTCCTATCTTACAATTGTAGCATCTTCTTACATCCTAGACCATAACAACGTTTGGGAATATTCAAGAAAGGGCTCTGACTGGGTCATTTTTGTATGCCACTTTAGGAATAGGGAAAAAATTAGGCTGCCTAACTTCATTAGACACTAGCTATACTTCAAATGATTCTTTTTCTAGGGTTTTCTTGGAACTCAAAGCCATTTGTAAATTAGGGTTTCTTTTACACAAAAATATGAAACTGCTTAGCTCGACACAAATGAAAATACCTCAAGATACGTGTTGTAGGAGGTTATAATCTACTTGGAATACTAGATTCTCTATTGTGAAGTCACTTTGTGCTCCTTATCTCCTTTGCTTCTTGATCGCGATGAGGAAAAATGATTGAAATCGCGATAATATACTCTATTTCCATCACATTAAATGCTCAACTGCAAACTCGGCTTATGAAGAATTTTTAACATTACTCGGCTTGCACTACATTTCTATTTTACTCAACTTCCATAGGAGTTTCTTAACTCGACATTAGTCATCAACTCAATCGCTCTTAGGAACTCAACTTCCACTACGATTTTACTCGACATCTAGAATTAGCTCGGCATCATCGTTTAAAATTTTGTCTTAGCATCTTGTTTCATGCAGATTTTTACTTTGCATTGCTTCTTCATGATTTAGGGCTGATGTATGATACTTCCTTGTATGTATCAACCCCATAGACTCATCTTGAGATTAATTGGATGAGAAATGATCACTTGACCTTGTGGGTGAAGTGACCCTTTCATTAGATGTACTTGATTCATTCTTTTTCTGCCATGTCTTCTTCATGTTTTTTTATAATGTATTCCCCATCAATCTTTTCTTTGCCCTTGTTTGATTCAATTTTTGGTGCTTTTGACCTTGTAGGACAGTTTCTACTGATGTGACCTATTTTTAGGCAATTGAAACATGTGGTTTGGCTTAGCCACCTGCTATAATTCCCTCTAAAATGTGTTCTTATGCAATTCTGGGGTATATGTCCATATTCCTGATAATAATGATGGCTATACTTGGTGTTGTAATCCCAATGGTACTGAATTTCATTTCCTTTTGTTTTTGTTTGTTGATTTGATGTCCAAATAGGCTTTGATCTGCATTCAAATGCTCTGTGTCCAAACTTCTTACAATTATGACAATTTCCATCAAATCTTTGTGTCCTTGTAACTCTGGATCTACAATCTTGTGTCATATGTCCTTGCATGTTGCACTTGTGACAGTAACTTTTGTTTTTGGGTGTGTTTTTTTGATTGATTCTTCTACTCCTGCAAACATTAGCAGTATGCCCCCTTTTATTGCAATAATGACAAGTACGTTTAGAATTCTTACCTTTGTCACTTCTTTGTTCAATTCTCTTTGATAATTCTCCAATTTTAGTGTTGTTGTATCCAAGTCCTGATGTATCATGGGTTGATCTTGGAAATTTCATCAATTGTTCAAAGTACTTGATGGCTTCACTTGATTTGTTGAGATTCTCTGCTGTCTCTTTTTCTCTGTTCAATTCATTCTGCATCTTCAAAGTAGAGATCTCAATATCTTTCATATTGAGTTCATGATGAAGATTCATCATTTGGGCAAGTGTATCCATTTGCATGTTTGAGATCCTTGTTAATTCAATACATTTTTCTTCAAGTCTGTTTGCAAGATTTCTTTTGTCATCTTCCATCATGACTTTATCCTCAACTGCTATTTTATTTTTTTTAGTGATTTCACATATCATTATGGTCTAAGATTCATGTTTCTTCTTGAGAAATCTTATCTCATCTGTTTGAACTTTGTTTTTCTCCATCAATTTTTCTATTGATGCATCAAACTCTTTAGTATCTCCATTGGTACACAATTTTGTGGTATCAATCTCCTTATAGTTTATATCATTTTTAGCTATAGCTATATCCTCCCTTCTCTTCAAGGATTTTTTTAATTCCTCCCTTGCTTCCTCTACTTTGTGTAGAGCCAATTGCACATCAATCACGTGATTTTCAATAATCTTCCCAAGTTTGAAGACTTCCATCTTTAGATCTTTTACTCCAAGTTGTTAGACTTCTTCTTATGAGAACCTATCAGCTCTGATACCAATTTTTGGAATAGTCAAATAGGAATAATACTTCTGAGAGGGGGGGGGGTGGGTAAATCAGAAATATTGTGCTTTGACCATTAAATTTTTTTCTTAATTGAAAGTAAATTGCATGCATATAAACATATCAAACAGTAATGAAAAACACATAAACATCACCACATAACACTTGAGATTTTGGTAACCCAGAAACCCTCCAAGAATAAGAAGGTAAAAATGGGGTGGGGATGATACCCACAAAAATTACTGCAGCAATAAGGTTTAACCACTTCTGATGGTCTGCCCTGTTAAAGGCCTGCCCTGTTAAAAGCTTTACACTATATCAGTAGTGACCTAGTTAAAGGATTTCAAACACTTTACAAGAAGTGTTACCCTGCTAAAGGATTTCATCACCTATTTATAGATTTACAAAATAACTACTAAGCTAAGGATTTTCTTTCTAATATAATTGTTGGAGAGTATTAGTTATAATAAACTTGATAACTTACAATCCTTTGATTGCTGAATATAGGCACTTGTTTTTCTTTTTCTGATCTTGATCCTTTGTGATCTGATACTCTTCACTCTGAGAATTAGTTTTCCTTGCACACCCTCATCCATCGACCATAGGGTTCAATGTGATTTCATCTTCCTTATAAAGACATTCGAAGACTTAGGGTTAGGTATGGATCTACGATCCATATTAAATCTCTATTTCTCACTTATTCCTTGCACATTTACAATTGGCTACATGCCTTCTCCATTTTTCTTATTGGTTGCATGTTGATTGCATGGAAAATACAAGAGATTCGATCTTATATTTTAATCCTTCAAGATTCATCATATGTTAGCCATAAAAATGATTTACATCTGAATTTTTAACGTTACAAACTCATATGTACATTCTGCGTTGCTCGGCACTTACAGATCTCTAATGCTCAACACTTATATTAAACTGGCTTACTTGGAACTTGTTGTATTTCTATATTTCTTGGCATCATCTATGACTCAACACTCAAATGTCACTCGACACTTGTATCATGTTCAGCACCTAATCTTCACTCGACACCTAAAGGCTGCTCGACACTTAAAGATCACTCGACATCTGAAGGCTTCCCTGACTCGACTCATGTTATGGCTCGGCATACATGGTTTACTCGGCTCCAATGTAGAAAGTGATTAAGTTTGTTGGCACTCAAGTGTCAAAAACCATTTTGAGACTAACAAATCCTAACAATAATGATAGCTATACCTAGTATTGTAGTCCCAATTATTGTGATGACCATGGTTATTTCCTCTTGTATGCTAATTAGGTGTCCACATAGGCTTTGATCTACATTCAAATGCTCCATGTCCATATTTTTTGCAATTGTATTAGTGACCTTCAAATCTTGGTGTCCTCATAATCTTTGTTTTGCATTCATGTGCTTGATGTCCTTGCTTTTTGCACTTATGAAAAAAGCTTGCATTTGTGGGCTTATCATGCTAATGACTATTCTTGCTCCTACACACATTAGAGGTATGCCCTTTTTTAGCACAAAAATGACAAGTAGGTTTAGTGTTCTTACCTTTTTTGATCCTTTCTTCTATAGTCTTGGATGATTCTCCCTGTTCAGTGCTAGTGTAACCAAGTCCTAAAGTGTCATTACTAGCCCTTGGTGATTTTAGTAATTGTTCAAAGTACTTGATAGCCTCATTGGGTTTGTTGTAACTTTCTACTATCTCTTTCTCTCTTTTCAATTTATTCTATAATGTTCATTCTGCATATTTACGGTGGAAATCTTAATGTCCTTCATGTTTAGCTCATGATGAGCATTCATCATTTGGCTTAAGGTGTCTAACTCCATTTTTGAGATCTTTTCAAATTCAATTGTCTTCTCCTCTAGTCTATTGGGGAGATTTCTCTTGTCATCTTCTATCATGGCTTTGTGTTCAATAGGTCTTTTCTTTTGTTCAATCACTTCACAAAGCATTATGGCTTGTAATTCTTGTTCAAGCTTGAGTAATCTAATTTATTTAGCTTGTGCTCTATTTTTCTCCATTAGTTCTACTATTGCTGCATCAAATTCCTTGGAGTCTCCATTGAAAAACACTTGTTTGGTATCAATCTCCTTGTAGTGTATGTCATTTTCAGCTATGTCCATCTCCTTTATTCTTTTTAAGGACTTTCTCAACTCTTCTCTGGCTTCTTCCACTTTGTGTAGAGCTAGATGCACATCAATCACCTAATTGTCTATGATCTTCCCAAGTTTGAAGACTTCCATCTTTAGACCTTTTCTCTAAGCTATTAGGCTTCACCTTGTGATAAACCTACTCTAATACCAATCATTGGAATGTTCAAAATGGGAAGAATACTTATAGGGGGGGTGAATTAGAAGTATCACATTTTTAACCTTTTCTTATTGTTTAAATCAAATAACTAAAAGTAAACTGCATGCATGTAAACATATAAATGAACATAAAGTAAACTCATGCAATATCACATGACACCAGATTTGATAACCCAAATACCCTCTAGGAATAAGAAGGCAAAATTGGGGTGGGGATGATACCCACAAAAATTATTGCAGCAATAAGTGTTTGACCACTTTTGATGGTCTACCCTGTGAAAGACCTACTCTGTTAAAGGCTTTACATTGTATGAATAGTGATATGATTAGAGGATTTACAAACACTTTACATGAAGTCTCACCCTATTAAAGGATTTACAATAGGCTATTGAACCCACCTAATACATAATATTTTCAATCACCTTCTACAAAGGTTCTCCTACCTAGCTGTTAATCTAACCTATCAAAATAGGATTTCCAACTTCTAATACAATGGAAAGAAAGTATTAGAACTAAGAACCTGCTAGTATGCAATCTCCAACTATTGAATTCAAGCACTTGATCTACTCTATCTGATCTTGATCGTTTGAGATTTGATATCCGATCGTGTTCCTTGTCCCTTGTTTTGTTCTGATCAACTAGATGAATAATTGCTACTCTATTCCTCTAAGTCTTTTCTTCTGCACACTAAATTTTTGCTATAGTCTCCCCATACACTGTTCTCATCCACACATGCAATAGAATTTTCAACCTCCTTTTAAAGAATGTGAAGACTTAGGGTTAGGTATGGATCTATGATGCATATTGAATCTCAAATTCCTACTCATTCCTTGCATTTTTATCATTGGTTGCATGCCTTTTCCATTTTTTGATTGGCTACATGCAGATCGTATAGGGAATGTAAAAGATTTGTCCTTATCCTTTTTTCTCTTTTGAAATCCTCTTATGTCAGCTCCACAAATGCTTTACATTTGATTTTGTGAGAGCACAAACACATATGTTGATTCTATGTTACTCAATACATACTGGACTACTGATGTGTGGCACATACTATCCTAGATTTCTTGGCACCTATTACACTCTATCTTGCTCAACATCGACTATGACTTAGAACCTATATGTCACTTGACACTTGTATACTTCTCAGCACCTAAAGTCACTTGGTACCTATTGAAAATTTGACTCAGCACACACTATGGCTTAGCATACACAGTATAGTTAGCTTCAATAAAAAAAGTTATTTAGTGTGTTGACACCCAAATGTCAAAACTATCTAAGACCAACAAAAACTATGTCCAAAATAGTTTTCTCAGCACTTGAAGCCTCTGATGCTTAGCATCCACTATATCTTCAATGCTATAACACAGCCTTTGAATGACTAGACATTCACTATTCACTAGGCATCTTAATCACTTGAAATGTATTAACTTTCTCATCACTAGAGTGACTTGTCACTAACTGTCTACTCAGCACATACTAGTGCTCGACACATACTATATATTTTTCTTAGCATGCATTGTTTGACAACTTATGCTTGACATACACTACTTACTCAACATGCACTAAGTACTATTAAGTAATGACTTTAGGTGTGTTATCACTATTATGTCAAAACCAAATGAGATTAACAATCTCCCCCTTTGACAAGGGATCTCTTGTATATAACCTTAACTTGAGCATAGCTCAGATAATCTATATTATTTCCTCAACTCACATACAAAATTTCAAAATATCAAAATTTTACAAACTACTGACTTATCAATCATACCTCAAAACTACATAACTCCCCCTAACTTGATTGTTCTATGTTGTATCTGAATATAATACTCCTATTGAGTAAATTTTCTTCAACTATTGGCTTAGTCTATTTCTACATATACTACCCCTTTTTGCAATCTCTTGTTGTCTTCAATATCCCCCTTTTTTGACACTTATGTCATGGATGGTACATGAATAGTGTGTTTGTCCAAAAATGTTTGATGGACCTCCATTATAATCTTGAGTTTTGTATCCCAATTGTTGCACACTACCTCTAGAGACTGAATTTGAATATCTAGCTCAGCAACAAGGTCTAGTACTAGGCCCCCATGAGTAGAAAGATGAGAATCTTTCTTCATCAATTTTTTTGCAAAGGCTAGTTCCTTGTATAACACCTTCATGTGTGGGGTCAACATGACTTGAATATTTATCGATGTAGCCCAAATATTTGCATCTTTTTCTTGTAATGCAGCTACCTGACCTTGAGTAGATAATAATCTTTGAAGACGAGTCTAGCTTTCACTAGGAGATAACTTAAGAGTATTAATTGATATTTTTGAATCTTCCTATAGTCGATCAATAGCCGTTAGTACTTCTTGTGTGAATAAATTTATATCACAAAGCTTTGTGTATAGAGAAAATATATTCTCTAACACCTTTACATCTTTCGTATTGGTTGCTAAATCAACCTATCTTAGTGCAATGGCACTAGAAATATTTTAATCAACCTTTATTTGAAACCTTTTCTCAGACCATTCTTGAAGTTTATTGTTTGTATCCAACTCTGCATCATTGATCTTATCAATCATATTCACCAATTTCTTAATAATAGGTTTTTCTTCATTAGGTTTTGTGAGGCTAAATACATCAAGAACTATTTCTTTGATGTCATACAAAACTTCTTCTTCCTTGCTAGAGCTTCTTACAATGTGCTCATTTCTTCTATAGTGATTTTTTCTAGATAAAAATTTGGAATTTTAATCATCTCACCTAAGTTGACATCTCCATAAGATGTGCTTCTCAAACCTTAGATGTATCAAGACTAGGCCTTGATGATTGCAATGGAGTGGCATCTACACTTGGCCTATGAAGATTTTGACTAGGAATAGGAGATGTAGAGATTGATAGGGTAACCAATGTCTGAATTTCTATATGTTCCTATGATTTCATAGTCAAAGCTGACTCTTTAGTCCTATTAGCTTCCTTATCTATTTTTTCTTCTTCACCTTGTACTTGTGAGTTAGGTTTAGGTATTACCTTCTTGTTCTATTTGGACTTGTGTCCCATCCTGCTCAACTATCAATACTACTTGCATTGATGCATGACACTAATGTGTTGACATTTTATGTAACTAAGTCATTTCTTTGATATACCACAATAGGAAATGAAACATGTGTGTTACTGGTGACACCTTGTAGTACTTCTAGACCTCTTGTCTCTATAGATGTAGGGGGTACACTAGATGGATCTGTTAGAAATAGGGATTACTAAGAGGTAGGGACATAGATCATTAATCTACAAACTTTAGTTTCCAACTAGATATTATTATTCACTTTAAACCATGCATAAAAAATCAATAAAGTAATCTTGAATAGTAACAATAGCAATGCACAAAGATAACTCATGACACAATATTTTGTTAACTAGGGAAACCTTGGCCAAGGAAAAACCTCAATGGGGATGATACCCACTAGATAATATACTGATATATATGTTTATTATTATAGGATGGATCATGTTATTAGTGAATGATCAAATTTAGTATAATAGTCCTTGTTAGGAGATTTTGAATCCTTGTTAGGTGATTCCAACCTTGTTAAGAGTTGTGGAATAATGTATGTAAGAAGAGCCAACTGCCCAAACATGCAATTTCAACTACATGAAGAGCTCACTCCTCAATAAAGTAATCTATTTTTATTTTCTTTCCTTCACTAATCTCTAATCTTCAACTTGATCTTGGATCATCAGATGGTTCATACAAAAATTCGCATATATCGCTTTCACAAAAGTTTTCTCACAAGTTAACATAACTTCACAATTACATAATAGCTTCCATAAACTTCTTATTACAAGAAGTCCCTTGTATAAATACCATGCATTTACATAAAATACTTCTAGGCTAGCTAAGACCACAATTCACTTTTCCAAGTTAGAGTAAACATCTAGGATGTCAACCCTAATTGGACAACTAATTGTTTTGCAACCAAAACAATTTTTCCTTCGAATTCATTGTCCTACTTCATCAAAACATGATTAACTATATTCTATATAGTCCATACCAACTTCCAAAGTTATACACATCATCACCAGAATGTATTCTATCTTTGTGTAACTTCACTTGTTATAATATGACATCTACAACTTGTTATAAGCAAAACAATACACTATTTTAAACCAAATTATATACTTAGACAAATTTTTGATAGCCAAAAACTAAGTATCTTTATTTCCAAGGTTTCCTATCAACATGTACATCATGTGTTTCCCATGTGTCTCCATTAATGAGAAGAATTACATATTACAATTAGCCAATTGTCAATAATCTCTCCCTTTAGCATTGATGGCAAAAAAATATGGAAAATTGGCTAAGTGACAAAGAAAATCTAAATAAAACCTTACATCTATTACAACTTTACATATATATGCTCCATACTACACATATATTTCTCCCAACAAACATGTATACAATTTTCACAATGTATCTCTCCCCCTTTGACATCAATGACAAAGGTCTCAAAATGTCAAGATTCTATCCAAAACTATCAAAACTATTGTCTTTGCCTTTATGCTGAAATGATCTTCATACAATCATCAAAAATAGCTTTCAAACTATCCATACCTTTGTTCCATGTTTCTTTGGTAGATTCTACTAATGTGAGTATTGCACATGATGCATATGATGCAATCTCAATTGCATTTAAATGTGAATACAAAATTTTTTATATTTGTCTTTGGCATTGACACATTCTTCTAGATACTTTTCAACAAATGATAACTTCAGGGAAATGGATTCTCTAAAATTAGATTTTCTTTTAGTATCTACTCTTTCTAATGTTCTAGTTTCCTGATCTTACTGTGAACACTGGAAACTTGACTCTCAATATCATCAAATTTACTTGAGGGGTGCTGGATTAGGCTAGATAAAGCCTCTAACTCATTCGTCTTTGCCTCTAACTGATTGTCCAAATCCTTAGTTAGTTTTTATGATAAGGTACATTTAACATACAAGACTTTCCCTTCCTACTGACACTTCTAAAGTTCTTTGATGCATGTATCAAGCTTGACTAAGTCATTCTTCATATTTTGGCAGATGGTGCTAAACAAGTTAGCATCATGGGAAATCTAAGCTTTTGCTTCTACAACATTAAAAAAATTTGTAAACTCTTCATCAAAAGACTTTAGAACTACCTATGCTCTTAGTTCTAGATCTAACTCAGTATGTTGTACTATTAAGGTACTATGTAATATGTAAGTTACTTCCATCAATGATCTCTTCCAAATCTTTACTATCTTATTCTTCTATAAAAGTTTGGATAAGGATGAAATTAGATTAGTTTTATAATCATCATTAGTGGCCAAAATTTCAAGAGAGAGTGGAGTAGATGAACTAGATGGTTTAGTTTCATCCTCCCATTGTTTCTTTGATGCTTCCTTAGCTTTCCTATCTTCCTCTTCTTTCCTTTCTTTTGCTTTTTTTTCCTTATTTTCTTCTAATTTTTTCCTCTCTTATTCATTTTTTTTCTTTTTCCTTTCTTCTTTGGAAATTCTCCTATTATTTTCTTCTTCCTTTCTTTTCCTTTCATCCTCAAATGATTGTTTCTTGGCTTCCTCTATCTTTTTCTTTTCAATTTGTATTAGCTTCTTTTCTTCCTCAATTTTTTTAATCTTTTCTTCAACATCTTTAGTAATAGGTACATTTTTTTCAAAACCACCAAATGGATTGGTATCATCAATGTTGATTGTGACATTAGCTTGATCAATCTTTATAGTATCACCACTAACTGATACTTTTACAATTCTAGGAGTCGGAAGAGTTGCTATTTATGATTCTAAAAACATTTGATTGATGGGAGCTATTTTCTCCTTCCTCAATTTGTCCTTATCACCAACCATAAATAAGAATGGCCTTAACTTGTTCCTCAAGTATGGTGTGAGGTTATTTAGCATTCTTCTTATCTCATCTTTATCATCAATCTTGCAGATTGTCCTTAGTATAGACTTCTAAAGTTTAAGGTCTTGTTCTTCTCTATGAGTCTCTCATAGAATTTCTGGTTCACTACTCCTTTGATATCTTTCATGCTTAAATCATTTGCAATGATATGTCTTATGATAGATATATCAATATGATCCTTCTCAAAATTATTATAAAGATAATAAAATTTGTTCATCTAAAAAAAGTTTTCCTCATTGGTAATTGTTGTATTAATCTTCTCTATCTTTGGCTTCCATGGTTACCAAGATTTTTTTTTCTTGTTTAGGTGGAGTCACCTTTTTACCTTGCTTAGTTTCATGTTCCTCAACTTCTTCTTCACTACTAGATTCAATTGTCAACAATGCTTTCTACTTCTTGCCAAGTCCTGAAGCCATTTGTTTGACTCTCTTAGTCTTTATTGACACTACTGAATCCAATCTCTTTGATCTTCTCTTATGTTCACTAGGTTGAACATTGGATATGGCTACATATGGTATACTCTATTTCAAAGTTGTCTCTACAACTAAAACTAACACAGGTTGAATATTCAACACTCCTTGTTTCATAGTGTGTCTCACTACCTCAAACTCACTTTCTATCATTTTGGCCTCAGATAATGCTTTCTTCATTATTGACTCAACTTTCTTGTGAGATTCCTTCTTGAAGGTTTCTTGATGAACATGTTGTGTGATCTCATCAAATGTGCTAAATCTATATTCTACCTTATCTATATTATAATTCAACTGTAAATCTATGTAGCCAACTACAACATCATCACTTAATTCATAGCTCAAAGGATCCAAAAATGTTTCTTGAGGTTCTACTAATTGAATGTATGTATAGTCAATATCAACTAAAATACAAATGTCCTCCTTGAACCTATCCACCTTTGTAGGTGAGATCCTAAATCTCTTTTTCATCTCATTTTGGAATGTCTCATAATCAAAGTTCTATTGTCCAATACCTTGTCTACAGCATGTCTTCTACATATCTTGGATATTTTCTCCATAGTGCATCTATCACTACTCATTATATCTATTACTAAAAAATAGAGGAATCTCTTTAGCACATGAAATAATATGTGATTTATCAATGATTAGAATCTAAATACACCATTCTTTGTCCTCTTAATCTTTTCAAGGTTCTCCAAGAGTTGTATTCTTAGAAATTCACTCAAATTCACTTGTTCTTTCTCAACACAGATCTTGTAAGCCACATATATAAATCCTATTGAAATTTTATCTATTTTAGAACTTGCACAAATTGAATAAGCTATTATTCTACTAAGAAATCTCACATCATCCTACTTGATGGAGATGATTACAATAGCCTTCCCATTGTAAGCTACCTCAGTATAGTTTTCTACTTTCTTCTTAACTAATTTCTCTCCCATGGGTACATTGCCTTGTTTGCTAAGACCAGTTACCTCATGTATAAGTTCATTAGAAATGTCTACTACATTATCTTGCATCCATAACTTTCCATTATGTATCCTACTTAGTATAATTTGAGTCCATTTGTATGTATCTAGTTCACAGTAGAAATGATACTCAAACAAATTCAATTGACTCAAATGTTCAAATCCAGCCTTAACTATCATGTTGTGGTTAAAGACCAATTCCATATCCTTGTTAATATATTCACTACCAATTGACTCTATTAGAAATGAGAATGGAGTAACTAAGAGGGGGAGGGGGTGAATCAGTTACCACAAAACATTTCACAGTCCCTTAGATGTCTAAAAGCTTGATCTCAGTTACAAATTATTGAAACTTGATAATGCAGCAAATAATAATTATTATTAAGAACTGATAACCAAAAACAATTCAGCAATCATAAACACTAGAGACACCAGATTTAACGTGGAAACCCAATATGGAAAAAACCACCAATGTAACTAGTTACTGTTTTTCACTCTTCTAAAGTGAGCCCTGTTAGGAGCCAACCCTATTAAAGGTTTAAAAACACACTGTTAGGTATGACCCTGTTAGAGGATTTAATCACCCTATTAGGAGTGGCCTTGCTAGATGTCTTTAGAAAAATTCAACTCAACTGTCACCTTGTTAGAGGATTTATAGAATGGCTGCTAAACCAACTTTGTTAAGAGATTTTGAGTTCACTATTACAATGGTTAGAAAGCAACATTGAAGTCATCTGATACAATATGCAACTTATCTTTGTTGATTACAGATCTATGTTATTCTTGACCAAATCCTTATTGATCAAATACAACTTTTCAGCTCCTTCAATGCATCTGATCCTTCATCGGACATTTCTCAACATTCACCTTTTCATTTCACACTATAATGCACCTTCATAACTTTTTCACACTTCTTTTTTGATTTACAACTTGAGTGACCATATATACCTTTCAGATTATCTTAGTCGGCTCAAATCACTGACCAATAATCAAACAAATACAATAGTCAGCTAGAAATAATTAAAATTACAAACTAACAAATCCCTTTACTGGCCGACCCTTCTTGGTTAATACTGTTCAGAAAATAATTCCTGTGTTAACCGACTGAGCTCGGTTAATATAGTGAACTCCGTGACAACCCTTCAATCGCCAGGAGAACTCGGTATGTACTGAGTTTCCATAGATGACCAAGTGAGCTCGGTGGAAACTATCTTTGCCAAATTCCTTTGTTGACCGAGTGATCTCGGTTAACACTGTCTGCCTCATTTTCTTCGATAACTGAGTGAGCTTAGTTAACTCGTGTCTTCCTTATTTTCTCTGATGACTGAGTAAGCTCGGTTAACACTTGTCTACCTTATTTTCTTTGATGACCGAGTAAGCTCGGTTGACACTATCTACCTCATTTTCTTCGATGACCGAGTGAGCTCAGTTGATACTGACTGCTTCATTTTCTTCGATGATCAAGTGAGCTTGGTTGACACTGTAGCTGAGCTCAGTTAGCTGAGACTAATAACTAATATGAAATTTGTGTGACATTAAGGACAACATTATCCAAAAATCTCCCTCTTTGGCATTGATGGCAACACAACATGTCATAACAGAATGAAATTTTGAAATAAGTCCAACAATATAACAGACTTCTCCCTCTTTTAATAGTCTCCCTCTTTTAAGGAACTTCATATCAGATTTTTCAAATTTCACAAATTTCAGAAGGATATGACAGTAGATTTCTGCCTCTTTGACAACAAATGCCAAAGATAATAGAACTAAAGTGAATTGCAATGTACCTTTAGTACTAATTCATATGCAACAATTTCTAATTAAACTGCATCAACAGAGAGATCTTCAATCTTATATGCATTGATGCATCACTAAAACTTATTTTAGTGAACTTTAGATAGGGGAATGACCCCTAACTTACCTCTAAGATACAAAAATGCATCCTTAGATAAGGGCTTTGTGAATATATCGGCAATTTGTTCCTTTGTGTGAACATATTCCAATCTGATCTCCTTGTCTTGCACCAATTCTCTGACAAAATGATATTTGATTGCAATATGCTTGGTCTTGGAATGCATCATTGGATTCTTGGATATGTTGATTGCACTAGTATTGTCATAGAACATAACAACTGGTTCTTTGATTTTCATCTTCATTCCTTGTAATAATTGCTTAAACCAAACAATGTTGGAACAGTTTACTGCTGCAGCAACATACTCTACCTCTGCTGTAGATTGGGATGTACAATTTTTCTTTTTGCTTGTCCAAGAAACCAATCTCTTTCCAAGAAAGAATGCTCCTCCACTTGTGCTTTTTTTGTCATCAAGATTCCCTGCCCAATCAGCATCAGTAAAGACTTTCAAATCCAAATTACCTCCAAATTTGTACCATATTCCATAATCTTCAGTTCCTTTCAAATATCTTATTATTCTCTTGATTGCCATTAGGTGAGTTTCTCTTGGTTTTGCTGAAAATCTTGCAACAATACCAACTACAAGAGCAATATCTAGCCTGGTATGAACTACATACTGCAACTTTCCAATCATAGATCTATACAATGTTTGATCTACTTCTTTGGATTCATCATCTTTGGTAAGTTTCAATCCAGTACACATAGGAGTTCCAATAGGTTTACAGTCCTCCATACCAAACTTTTTCAATATCTCCTTGATGTATTTTGATTGAGTAATGAAGATGCCATTCTTATTTTGTTGAATTTGAAGACCAACAAAGAATTTTATTTCACCAAACATAGACATTTCAAATTCATTGTTCATTTGTTCTAAAAATTCTTTGCAAAGATCATCATTCCCTATGAAAATAGTATCATCTACAAATATTTCTGCCAAGACAATCTTATTATCTGGTCCTTCCTTTATATACAAGCTACTATTATCATTAGTTCTTTGAAAACCAATCTGAATAAGATAGTTATGCAATCTTTCATACCATGCTCTAGGGGCTTGTTTCAGACCATATAGTGCCTTGTGTAATTTGCAAACCATGTTCCTTTTATCTGGATCAACAAAACCTTCAGGTTGTTCAATGTAAACCTCTTCATCTAGTATTCCATTGAGGAATGTTGACTTGAAATCCATCTAATAAACTTTGAATCCTTTGTGAGCAGCATATGCAAGTAAGGTTCTGACTCCTTCCAATCTTGTAATAGGAGCAAAAGTTTCCCCATAATCTATGCCTTCTTCTTGAGAGTATCCTTTGCATACCAATCTAGCTTTGTTTTTGGATACCTTACCATCTTCAGTCAACTTGTTTCTAAATACCCACTTGGTTCCAATTATATTCTTATTTTTAGGCCTGGGTAAAAGAGTCCATGTCTTGTTCTTCTCTATCTGTTCTATTTCCTCATTCATTGCCTCAATCCAACTATCATTTGCCAATGCATCTTTAATACTTCTATGTTCAAAATCAGCAAGTAAACAAGTATTTTTTCAACTTACTTCTTGTCAGGGTTCCTTCAGATTTATCTCCAATGATCTGATTTGGTGTATGATGTCTTCTGACATATTTAGCTAATATAGGTTCTTTACCTCTTGAATGAGTTTCATTGATATCTACTTGTGCTTCAATTTCATGTTATGGCTATTCTGGCTTGGTTGCTTCAGACTCGGTAGATACTTGCTCGGTAGTGTCTGAATGTTGCTGTGGCTCGGTTTGAACTATTTGCAACTTGGTTACTGAAGACTCAGGAGTTGAGGATTCTTGAGTGAACGGTATACTTGGTATAGTATCTGGTTCAATGTAAACAAATCTCTTGTAATCTTTAGGTATCTTTTTGCTTTCTTCTTCTAATTTTTCTGCAAACTCATCAACTTTCACATGTGCGCTTTCTATGACTTTGTGAGTGGATAGATTTAAACATCTATATGCTTTGCTTTTGCAAGAATATCCCAAAAATATTCTTTCATCACCTTTTACATCAAATTTTCCTTTTCTAGATTCTTTCAAAATATAACATTTGCTTCCAAATACTTTCAGATAACTTACATTGGGTTTGTAGCCATACCATAATTCATAGGGAATCTTGAATGAGTCCTTCTTCAACTATACTTGATTTAAGGAATGAACTGCAGTGTTGATGGCTTCCTTCCAGTATTTGATAGCAATGTTTTTTTCTATCATCAGGGTTCTTGCACAATCCATAATGGATCTGTTTCTTCTTTCAGCTATTCCATTTTGTTCTAGAGTTCCTAGTGCTGAAACCTATCTTTTAATACCTCTTTTAATGCAGAAGTTATTGAATTCATGTGAAATGAATTCACCACCTCTGTCTGACCTTAAACATTTCAGCCTTTTCCCTATTTCTTTTTCTACTCTTGCCAAATACCATTTGAATTTCTCAAATGCTTCTGATTTATTCCTTAGATACATGACAGTCATCATTCTTGAATAGTCATCAACAAAAAGAATGAAAAACTTTTCTCCAGTATAGCTTTCTATTCCAATGGGTCCACATAAATTAGTATGCACAATTTCTAATATATCTTCAGACTGATAGTTTTTACCTTTAAAACTAGTCTTTCCCATTTTACCAATCTAACAATTCTTGCATAGACCAACCTCAGGTTTCTTAATGTTAGGAATGCCTCTTACTTTCTTGAATTTTCTTATTTTTACCAAATTATCGAAATTGACATGACACAACCTTTTATGTCATAACCAATTCTCTTCAATTTGAGCAATAAAATATGAGCATTTACCAAGTTCTAGATAGAACAAGTTACCTTTAGTTTGGGTGCTAGATCCTATCAGTTTTGCTTGCTCATTCAACAGTCTTGCCTTTCCATGCATGAATTCCACCTTGAATCCAGTATTTAGTAACTGTGCAACACTTAGCAAATTATGTTTGAGACCTTCAACCCAATAGGCATTATTACATATAAGTTCTTTGGATAGACAGATTCTTCCTCTTCCTTTTATGAAACAAGGTTCATTATTACCAAACCTTACACTGCCACCATCATAGTCTTCAAACTTATCAAACTTAGTTTTATCACCAGTCATATGATGTGAGCAACCGCTGTCTATAATCCATGTATCATTCTTACTTACATGAGAGATAAGAGCCATTTTATCTTCATCATCACTGTTAGAGCCATCTTTAATAGCAATATAAACAATTTCATCCTCACTATTATCAGAATCCTTAGAATTTTCAGCCATGAAACATGATTTTTTACCTTTTTTCTTGGATGATTTAAAGTCTTTCTTGCCATTCCATTTGTGATCTTTCTTTTCATCATTGTTTTTCTTGTTTGGGCACCTTGCTGCAATATGACCAATTTCATCACAAGAAAAATAGATTAGAGGAACTTTACCTTTGTATTTTCCTCTGCCTCTAGAATATTTCCTTGCTAGTAGAGCTTCAATCACTTTGAGATCACTATCTAAACTTTGGCTTGATTCATTTTCACTTTTTGACTGTGATTCTATCTTCTTTTTGTTTTTCTCTTTGAGTGAGAGCTTGGCTTGAAATGCTGATTCAATGTTTTTGGAAGCTGGAACATAGTTGTCAAAGTTATCTAGTTCAAATGTAGTTAGTCTTCTAACTATGGCCTCAAGATTTATCTTATGATTTGCTTCACACCTTCTTTCCTGAATTGCAGAGACTCTGATTGCATAAATGGGAAGCAAGGTTCTGAGAACTTTTCTTACAACTGTTTCTCCTTTGTTGTCACCTCCAGCTACCCTGATTGCACTTACACATGCTTTAACTCTTTCAACATACTTTGCAATGTTTTCATCCTCTCTTATTCTCATTTGATCAAATTGTCCTCTTAGACTTTCTGCTTTTGCTCTTCTCACATTATCATCTCCTCCATAGATCTCTTTTAGCTTGTTCCACATGTCAAAGGCAGTTTTGCAGTCCTTAATGTCATCAAATTCTTCATAGTTGAGAGAAGATGCTATGTCTGTCATCATATTGTTGTGAGTCTTCTTTTCAACAATATCATTAACTGACAATGTTCCAGAAGGTTCTTCATATTCTTCTTCAAGGTATTTCAGTCCAGTATCACCAACAGTAGCCAGATGAAGTTTCATCAATCCTTGCCATGCTGAGAAGTTATCTCTGTTAAGTTTTGGAATTTCTCTTTTGTAAGACATCTTGATCTTTGGCTTAGAACCTTGAAATCTTTTCCTGTAAGCACCAAAAGCTCTAATACCAATTGTTGGAAATGAGAATGGAGTAACTAAAAGGGGGAGGGTGTGAATCAGTTACCACAAAAACATTTCACAGTCCCTTAGATGTCTAAAAGCTTGATCTTAGTTACAAATTACTGAAACTTGATAATGCAGAAAATAATTATTATTATTAAGAACTGATAACCAAAAACAATTCAGCAATCATGAACACTAGAGACACTAGATTTAACGTGGAAACCCAATATGGGAAAAACCACCAATGTAACTAGTTACTATTTTTCACTCTTCTAAAGTGAGCCCTATTAGGAGCCAACCCTATTAAAGGTTACAAAACACACTATTAGGTGTGACCCTGTTAGAGGATTTAAAGAATGGCTATTAAACCAACTCTGTTAAGAGATTTTGAGTTCACTATTACAATGGTTAGAAAGCAACAATGAAGTGATCTGATACAATATGCAACTTATCTTTGCTGATTACAGATCTTTGTTATTCTTGACCGAATCCTTATTGATCAAATACAACTTTTCAGCTCCTTCAATGCATCTGATCCTTCATCATAATTTTCTCAACATTCGCCTTTTCATTTCACACTATAATGCACCTTCATAACTTTTTCACACTTCTTTTTTGATTTACAACTTGAGTGACCATATATACCTTTCAGATTATCTTAGTCGGCTCAAATCATTGACCAAAAATCAAACAAATACAATAGTCAGCTAGAAATAATTAAAATTACAAACTAACAAATCCCTTTACTGGCTGACCCTGCTCGGTTAATACTGTTCAGAAAATAATTCCTATATTAACCGATTGAGCTCGGTTACTCCGTGACAACCCTTCAATCGCCGGGAGAACTCGGTAACTACTGAGTTTCCATAGATGACCAAGTGAGCTCGGTGGAAACTGTGTTTGCCAAATTCCTTTGTTGACCGAGTGATCTCAATTAACACTGTCTACCTCATTTTCTTTGATAACCGAGTGAGCTCGGTTAACGCTTGTCTGCCTTATTTTCTTTGATGACCGAGTAAGCTCGGTTAACACATGTCTGCCTTATTTTCTTTGATGACTGAGTAAGCTCGGTTGACACTATCTGGCTCATTTTCTTCAATGACCGAGTGAGCTCGATTGATACTGACTACTTCATTTTCTTCGATGATCAAGTGAGCTCGGTTGACACTATAGCTGAGCTTGGTTAGCTGAGACTAATAACTGATATGACATTTGTGTGACATTAAGGACAACATTATCCAACATATTTATACTTGTAGTTCAAATAATTTTCTACATCTTCCAAATAGACTATGTTATTTAGAGTGATACACAATGTAGAATTAGGGTTTCCATCACTACTTTTTACAAAATCTACCTTAAACTTAGGTCAATCTTCATTCTCAACACTGTGACCAACTGACATATTTGTAATTCTTATAAACAATATCTTTTACTAAACAAATTTTATAGAAAAATGATAAAATACCTCTTTCTGAAAATAGGGTTTTCTTCAAAATCACTTTGAAAAGTCACTTACAATGAAGTAAAATAAATTTTGTACTCCATTTATGCATCAACTTGAAACTACATTAATTGTGTACTTCACAAATATGAAAAAGCTACTATATATATTCTACAATCATATAACTATCCAGAATCATTTGTCTAATCTTCAAATACCATTTGAGGTCTACTAAAGCCTCCTTCTATCATGAAAATGATCCTCAAAACTTTGCATCATGAAGTTCTTTGCAAAAATGTAATTTTCATCTTCTATTATAGAATCAACTCTTACTGTAATACCAGTAACTCTAAAATTCATTATAACTTGTTTAGATGAGCTCCAAATCACAAGCAATCTTAGGCACCATCTAAACACAACTAGATACACCATTTCCAAACTTCTCTATCTCTAATTTGGTCTCTGCATGAAGGTCTCAAATTCTAATATTGTGAACAAGCTTAATTCAACTTTATTGAATCAAACTCAATAGCTCACTTCAATCCTTCTACCTCATTTAACTTTTCCTTTGATATATTTGTTCCTTTCATGAATGCTTCATTAAGTTCTTCCCAAAGTCCACTAACAATGTTTCTTTTTTCTTCATTTCTTCTAATAATTTTGGAGTTCCTTTCCTAGTTCCTTATGTTATTTCTAGATTTTCTTCCATCATTCCTTCTATTCCCCAAGTTTCTTCCATTGTTCCTTTTATCTCTAAACTTTCTATCCATTTTGTAGTACTTTTTTGTGTGTTTGAAGTTATTGCATAACTGACATATAGGTGCTCTACTTCTAGGATTCTACTAATCATTAAATGCATGAAAATTCTGAGCAATGTGTCCTAAGTTGTTATACTTATAACACATGATCTATCTTCTATCATCATAAGATCTTCTTTCTCTCGATGTCCTTTCATTATATCTTCTTCTAACTGCAAGGTTAGCATTTTTAGACATTCTACTATTTCTTCTATTATTATCATACTTAGGTTTTGTACAATCAATTGTATTATGACCCATACCATGACAATTATGAGAATAAAAGTCCTTAACATGATTAAATGACTTATTAGTATAATATTTTTTCATATGATCTATTTCATTACATAAAAAGCACTTACCACTAAATACATACTTGGTTTCCTTGGAATCTCCACTTGCTTTGGTTCATCCAAAATTTCAACTTCCTTGTTTCTCTCAACCTCTTTAGGTTTCTTAGAAGATTGACTTGACTCAATCTTATCATCAGATTTGTCTTTTTCTTTTGGATCTAATCTAATCTTAGGTTTCTTTGTAAACATGCTAATTAAATAACCAAGACCAGTCTTGTCATAAGAAGGTCTCTGTATAGACATAGAATTATTAAGCTTTTCTCTGATAGAATAAAGTTTCTCAAGATATTGTTTGCACTGTGTCAATTCTCCTTTCACAATAGTACTATACTTAAGGAGTTCTTCATGATCTTCTTTAGATTTGTCAACTCAGATGTTTTATTTACTAGACTTGCTCTCAAATCTGCATTTTCAATCTTCAAATTAGATTCAACTTTGCTAGGATCATTTCTAAAGTTCAACTTTATATTTGTAATCTTCAATTCATGCTTCAAGATTTTTTATTCTATCTTCAACTTTGAATAATGATCATCAGTAGTTCTATATTCACTAGATTCAAGCTTAGATTTTAGATGATCAATCTTTTCTTTCAACTGACCAATGTATACTTTGGAGTATTCATATCTATCCTTTATCTTATCTCTTTCTTTAATAAGGAGATCAATTTGTTCAAGAGCTTCTTTAGGGTACTTCAATAACTATTCCATATACATCAAGATCTTACTTAAGCTATTTAGCCTCTTCAAAGTAATTGTACTCTATTACCAATTGTTAGAAATAAGGATTACTGGGGGGGTGGTGAATCAATAATCTAAAAACTTTAGTTTCTAGTTGGATATTATTGTAGAAGTTGATGAAATCCAACTTCACAGAGCACCAAGATCACTTGCATGCAAATAACTTGTTGAAGAGAAACCAAAGGAGCAAGAGCTTGAAGCAACTAAAGCAAGAGAAAATATTTCACAATAGGGAAAATGAAATTTCTATCAAAATGATGTGAATTTAAAATGAGAGAGACCAAATATAAAGGCCTTAAGGAAGCTTGTAGAACAAGATAGAAAGTGCTAGAAGATAAGATTGACAATAAAGCATACATCCACAAAAAGGTGGAGGGAACAAACTCCCGTGTTGTCAACAACTCATCAACTACAACTATTAAATAAATGCATTATCCTAAGTAAACTCAAGTAAAAGAATAAATAATTATTTAATCTAACACCCCCCCTTAACTTCAACTTAGAGGAATGCCTTAAGCTCACAAAAACTAAGATGAAATGCAGAATGGGTCTTAGCAACAAGGTCATGTTAGGTATCCATGAACAATGCAAAGAAATACAACATTTGAAAATGGGGAAAGAGAGAAACCCTCCCCCAAAAAGAGGTAAAAAATGCTGAAAAAAAACATGCAGTGAAGGAAGGAAGGCCTCAACAAGTCCCCCTGAGGACAACTTCTGTAACCCCAAGCATAGGTTACAATTGAAGATATCGTGGTGATGCAAAAGGTTTAGTGAAGATGTTAGCAACTTGTGCATTGGTGGGAATGTACTCCAATCTAATAACACCATCCTAGATCAGCTAACAGATGAAGTGCATATGTAGTTCAATGTGCTTGATACACTGATGCTACACTAGGTTGCAAGAAATGTAGGTGGCACTTTGATTATCACACCACAAAACAATGGGACAATCGGGAGGAAAACCAAACTTAGTCATCAACTGACGAAACCATAAAGCCTTATAACTAGCAAGTACTATGGCTTGGTACTTAGCCTTTGTAGATGAAAGTACTTGAGCATGCTACTTCTTGTATGACAATATGATAGGACCAAAGCCAGGACAAAACATAAAGCCAAAAGTAGACTTCTGATCATTGACATCACCGACCCAATCTGAGTCAGTGTAGCCAACAATGTTTGGAGTCACTTTGGTGTAATGAATTCCATACATGAGTGTGCCCTAAATGTATCTCAAAATACACTTAGAAGCTTGCTAGTGACTCTCATGAGGATCTTGAGAAAAATAAGAGACAAGGCCAACTACAAAGGAGAGATTAGGACAAGTGTGTGTTAGGTACAACAAGCTACCAACCAACTACCAATACAAAGTAGCATCCATGGAAGGCAAAGAGCAAGAGGTAGACAAGGTGACACTAGACTTAAAAGGTGTGGGAGGAGGCTTGCAATCAAGCATGTCAAAGTAGTGAAGCATGTCAAGAGCATACTTCTATTGATACACAAATATCCAAGTAGAGGACTAAACAATCTGGAGACCAAGAAAATAGTGTTGCAAACCAAGATTAGTCATCTCAAACTAGTCCATCAATGCACACTTAACATCCTAAAGCATTGATGATGAGCTACCTATGAGGATAATATCATCAACATATAGGACAAGAATCAAGATCTCATCTCCAACACATTGAATGTACACTATGGGATCAGTGAGTGAAGTCTGCAGAAAGCAAAAAAGAGTCCATCTTCTCATACCAAGCCCTAGGGACTCTCTTGAGACCATACAATGAGCATTGAAGTTTGCAAACCAAGGAGGAATCCTAAAAAAATCCCAAAGGATACTCCATATAAATCTCCTTAGTGATATCACCATGCAAGAAGGCACTCTTCACATCCATCTGAAAAATAGGCCATCCTTTTGAAGCTGTGAGAGATAAGACAAGGTGGATAGAATTCATCTTGGAAATATGAGCAAATGTCTTAGTGTAATCAATACCCTCAAACTATGAAAAACCCTTTGCAAAAAGATGATCCTTATGCTTATCAATCAAACCATCAACAACATACTTAATATGATAGATCCATTTGCATCACACTAGCTCTCTCCCCTTAGGAAGAGGACAAAGATCCCATGTATGATTCTTCATCAAAGAAGAATATTCCTCCTCAATTGCACTTTCCCATTTAGAATGTCCTATCACTTCTACAAATGTATAAGGATCATCACAAATAGCATGACTAAGAAGATTGGAACTTGTAGTATGAGAATGGGTGTGATGGGAAGTGGAAGGGTCACCAACTAAAGATCCTACAACCTCAACTATAGCTTGAGCCCATTTAGGTACCTGGGGAGGATCTTGTGGTGGAGGTAAATAGTGATCACCATGATTATCATCCTCATCATCCATGAAACAAACTGGAAAAGAGGAGGGAGTAGTGGCAGGTGAAGTAGATGCTAGAGGTGAGGTATGAACTGTAGGAGGGCTCTCATCAAACTAGACATCCTGACAAAATAAGAGCTCTCTAGAATCAAGATCAAACAACCTGTAAGCCTTAACATCCTTGTAGTAGCCAACCAAAATGAGTGGTCATATCTTCTATTCCATTTCTTTCCTCTAAGCATCAGGTACAAATGCCCATGTTGCACCCCCAAAAACTCAAAATGATGATGCATTAGGCTTGACATGAGACCAAGCCTCCTTAGGAGTCATATGTTGAACTACCTTATGAGGCATCCAATTCTGAATATAGTTGGTACAATTGACTACCTCTACCCAAAAACATGAATCCATGGACCTGGACTAAATCATACAATTAGCCATCTCCTAAAGTGATATGTTCTTTCTCTCGACGACACCATTTTATTGAGAAGTATAAGGCACTAAAAAATGATGCTGAAGACCATGTTTAGAACAAAAATCCCTAAAAGCTTGGTTCACGTACTCCCCCCCATTGTCTATGCATAGCTTCCAAATAGAAATATTAGACTGCTTCTCTACAAATGTCTTAAAGACTCAAAATGAATCAAAGACATATGACTTGTACTTAAGAAAGTACACCCATGTGCATTTAGAGAAGTCATCAATGAATGTAAGAATATATCTGGCACTTGAAAAAGGAGTAGGAAATGACATGAGGTCACTATGAATCAACTCCAAAGGTGTTAAAGCATGAGTGGCTCATCCATGTGGAAAAGAATCCCTATGTTTCTTGCCAAGTGGATAACCCTAACAAACACCATCTATATAGGAAATCTAGGGAAACCCAAGAACAAGTGGCTATGTGCTCATTTGCTAAAGATATCTATAATTAACATGCCCAAAATGTTCATGCCAAATTATACTTATTGAATCTACATGTGCAACAAGACATGAACCTGTGTCATCAAAAGACTCAAATCCATCAAATCTGTAGAGGTGAGATGTAGAGTCAACACTCCCATTAGCCACAATCATCTTAGAATCATGTAAGTCCTAGATAAATACATCATGTGGTGAGAACTCCACAGTCTTACCAAAGTCAGAGTGGAAAATATGATAGATAGAGAATAGGTTCATCAAATGTCAGGGACATAAAGAACATCTTGAAGAGAGCCCCTAGCTAGTGCAATAGAACCAAAACCCATAACTAAAAGTTGTGATGAGTTCCCAATAACAATCTATATAGTAGCACAAGGAGCAAGTGAAGTAAGCAACTTAGGAGTGTTTTTCATATGGTGAGAGGCACCAGAATCAAGAATCCAAGTAGGCCCTGAAGTCATAGCTCGAGTAGAAAGAGCATGACCTTTCCCTATAGGGGGGATGAAGACTAAGGAACTAAAATATGATGCTCCTTCATGGCTTCCACTAAAGCCTCCAAATGCTTCTAACACCTAGAAATGAGATGTCCATCCTTGCCACAAAAACTATAGGTCTTACTTGATTTCTTCTTGGTCTTGGAGGTAGACTCAGTAGAATTTGAAGAATCTTTACCCTTTGGAGGGTTAGTTGGAGGATTAGGATCAAATTTTGATGTATCTTTCTTTGATTTTCCTTTCTTCTTAGATTTCCCCTTAGAATTTTCAGCAACCAATGCTTAGCTGGAAGAGCCAGAGGCATCCACCTATTGGATCTTTTCCTATTCCCATGTCAACTAATTACAAAATGCCTCAAATAAAGGCATCCTATGTCTATCACCCAAGGCATCCATAGTGGAGTAGAAAGTCAAAGAGAAGATCTAATACTATCCTTGCAACTTTGAGAGTATTAAAAAAATACACTCATCATCTATTTGGTTTTCCCACATCCCTATAAAACAACACATAGAGATTTGAACTTCATCAAGAAGTCTTCAATGGTGGGAAAGCTAGCAAATGAAAATGAATTCAACTCTGCATCAAGTTGAAGTACCTAAAACTCATTCACTCTATCAAACAAAGTCTAAAATTTGAGCCAATTAGCCCATGGAGTGGTCAAACCATCCAAGTGAAATAGTAGACTGTCTAAAATGTTCAATTCAATCAATCTTCTAGCCTCATCCATTTTATTCCTATGTTGAAGAACCTCAAAAGGGCATGTGATAATAGGTTTATTCTCATCTAGACATGACCATAAGCCCCTTGGCATGAGAAGCCTAGTCATTTGTGCCTTCTAGGTGTGATAGTTGTGTGGTGTGAGCTAGGTCATAGATGGATCCAACATTGAGAGAAGAAGATAGAAGTAGAAGGTTCTTATTCTGAATTAAATTATAGAAAAGAAAATGCCCCCCACAATGTATAAAGATATCCCTCAAGTACCACAAAAAACAACTATGGAAAGAAAAAAGATTGAAAAAGAACTTAGATTCTAGATGTAGAGGAGGAAATGGAAGCCTCTTCTTTGATATAAAAAATGGGAGCTCAAAAAACTTGATATGTGATGAAACTAGCACCATTGTCTCCATCTTTGAGTCAATTTTTTGGTGCTTCTTTCAGATTGAAGAAATACCTTTTTATGCTCAAGTTATGTCCAAAAAACCAACTATTACTCCAAAAACCAACCTAGATGGAAAAATATAGTCATTGGAAAAAAATTGATGGCTGTATGGCCGTCAACTAGATATCACTAGAAAAGAAATCTGGTTACCAGTTTTTTGACATCAGTAGCTGGGAAATGACATCACTTAGCTAGAAAATGATGTCAACATGGGGATGGTGGTGATGATGTCAGCTATCGAAAAAAGTTGATGTGGCACTTGAAAATGATGTTGAATGCCAGGAAAATGACATCACACTATCAAATTTTGACATCATGGCTAGAGTGGTGACAGGTGGCAGCATGCCAATGGTGGGGGCACTTGGGAGGAAAACCTGACGATGTAGCTACAGTACCATTAGTGACGATGGAGATTTGGCAGCCTGACAGTGTCAAGCATCACAGTGGCAGTGCAATTTGCTATAATTGAGCACGGGTGGCGTGCAAGTAGCACCATGATGGCATAGGAGCACTGTTGTAGTGACATGATTTTTTTATAAAAAAATTTGCACTATAAATCCATATAGTTTGTATGACCACCCGTAGGGGGGCAAATTTTTTTCCCAGATGCCTACAAGCCAAAATTGAAAAGTTTTATATGAATCTTGACTACAACTAACCTTCTAAACTCAATGGAAATGTTTGTTTGGGCCCACAGTGTTTCAAAAAATTTCTCTACCACTCAATTAAAGAAAAATGCACAAACAAACTAGGGTTTGTGTCTTCGAATTGTGGCTTCAAAAATCCTTCAACCAAGAAGCAATGGGGAGGCTCTAATACCATTTAGAAGTTGATGAAATCCTAAGTAAACTTAAGTAAAAGAATAAATAATTATTTACTCTAACAATTATTACTTACTTTAAACCATGCATAACAAAGCAATAAAGTAATGTTGAACAATAATAATAACAATGCACAAAGATAACTCATGACACTATTTTTTTAAAACTAGGGAAACCTTGTCCAAGGGAAAACCTTAGTGGGGATGATATCCACTAGATAATATACTGATATATATGTTCCTTATTAGAGGATGGACCCTATTAGGAGTCAATGAGAAAATTCAATATAATAGTCCCTACTAGGAGACTTTGAATCCCTATTAGGAGATTCCAACCCTATTAGGAGTTGTGGAATAATGTATGCAAGAAGAGCCCACTGCCAAAACATGCAATTTCAACTACATAAAAAGGTCACTTCTCAATCAAGTAATCTACTATTCTTTTCCTTCCTTCACTTGTCTCTGATTTGTAGCTCAATCTTGGATCACAAAATGGTTCATACAAAACTTTGCATATATCGCTTTCACAAAAGTTTTCTTACAAGTTCACATAACTTCACAATTACATAATAGCTTCCATATACTTCTTATCACAAGAATCCCTTTGCATAAATACCATGTTCAACTAAGACCGTAATTCACTTTTCCAAGTTAGATTAAACATCTAGGATGTTGGGCCTAATTGGACAAGTTATTGTTTTGCAACCAAAACAATTCTTTCCTTCAATTATGCTATCCTACTTCATCAAAACATGATTAACTCTATTCCATACATTCTTTACAAACTATCAAGGTTATACACATCATCACCAATATGTATACTATCTCCATATAACTTTATTTGTCATAATATGATGTCTCCAACATGTTATAAGGAAAACAATACACTATTGTAAACCAAATTCTATACTTAGACAATTTTCTAATAACCAAACACTAAGTATCTTTATTTTTGAGGTTTCTTTTCAACATGTACATCATGTGTTTCCCATATTTTTCCATTAATGACAACAATTCCATATCATAATTAGCCAATTATCAATAGTATCAATGTTCTACTTCTCCCCTAATGATACTTTGTCAGTCTTAGTTGTGTTGACTAATATAGGATTAGTGCATAATTTGGTAGCTAAAGTAGAATACTATAATATCCTTTTCAAAGCATCCTTTATCAAAGGATTTTTTGCACTATGTTATTAGAAACATCCATTATCTTAATTTTATCTTGTTGACTTACTTGCTCCACATGAGGGGGACTGGCATTTGACATATGTACCTCAAGTATATTCTAAACTTGTTGCTACTCTTCTTCAGCTATAGCCTCTATATCTTCTTTCTTCTCTGTGCCTCCCTCATTTCCATCTTTGATAGATCCATCCTTATTAATATCTACTACATCTTGTTCATATTTTTCCTCACCTACCTCCTCAAGTGCATGTTCAATTGCCTTTTTTGTTTGCAACCCATAGATAACTTTCCATATTAGGGTGCTCTATTTGACAACCTCTTCAATATTATTCTACAAAATGTTAAAGGTTCTATATTTGGGAGAAAATATCCCCTTTTATTTATTAATGGCCTTAGTAGTTGATGATTTGTCCAAATACAGTATTACTTTGGCTAGAGTAGTCTACCTTATATTTATTTTAGTAATTAAATTGTATTTCCACCTTTTCTTAACTCTATCATATAGAATTTTGGGTAATGAGTTGGCAAGCTCAATAGGTGTGTTCTTGAATGTAGCCATCATCTTATATACAAACTCCTCCACCTTATTCATTTCTATCTTTCCAAGTTTGTCAAACTCAACATGTGTGAACCCTATCAAATTGACATTATTCTTAATATTGTCACACAAGTTCTCTAAATTAGAAGAGTGATTGTGTCTTACCACTTGAAATTGACTGTTGTCATCTGATTCAGTCTTCTTCTCATCTAACTTGGCTAGAGCTACATATTTTCTTCTCTATTTCTTATCAAGCTCATCCTCCTTGGTATCTACAATAGCCCTATTGCCTTTAGGCTTCTCAACTTCTTGAGTCTTCTTTGCAATTGCCCTTATGTTATCCTTGGTAATAGGTATTCCTAGCTTTCTTTGTCTAGGTTTCGTAACTTTCCTTGGTTTACACACTACTAGCTCCTTGGCTTTTCTTTTCTTCTTTTCAACTAGCTTAGGTTCTTCATTTTCTTCTTCTTCCTTAACACCTTCATCATGTTATACTTCTTCTTCTTGGTGTTCTCCTTGACCCTATATTAGTGAAAGTGGGACATGGGTTGGTTAATCTTCTCATTCATTCTCTTCTTCTTCATCTTCTTCTTCCTCTCCTCCTTCACCAAATCTTTCCTTTAGCTTCTTCACAATTTTTTTTTTAAACCACATAAATTGTCTTTAAATCTATTTTTATTCTTGATTTAGCTTCCTCATAATTGCCAAATGGGGTTACACCCTTGTCTACTTCTTCTTCTAATAGTTTTGTGATGGTTGTTGAATCCTCGTCCACATTGATTTGATAGGGAAATGGCTTGAGCCATATGACACTAGGAACAACTACTTGTACATATGTATGGTCAGTATGAACTAGAAAAAAAACATCATTATAATATTTCTCTACTAGTGACACTAGTATCCTCAGTCTCTACTTTATATACTTCTTAAAGTCTTCAAAATAGCTTTTCATTACTAACTCAAAGTTTTGCCCAAGTTTTCTATGAACTATCCAATCCAAACTACAATAGACCTATTGGTCTTCCTAAAAACTTTACCAAATGAAGGAAATGTGTTCTGCACATAAAATAATATGCAAACTAGTAATGAACCAAATTTTCATTGTGCACTCTTTGTCTTTCTTGTGGCTCCCAATATTTCTAATAACTGCTAAAGTTGTAACTTGGCAAGGTCATAAGAGCGATCCTTCTTCACTATCTTGTAGCCTAAATCCATAGCTATACAAGGCACACTATTCAATCTACTAGATTGAAAGAACTTGTGAGCTATTATTCTCACTACAAATGTAATTAGGGGATTTGAAATTGTGTCAATTGTCATTCCTAATTTTTTCCCTATAGCCTAGGCTATATTCTTCTCAATTACCTCCTTACCATCATTTCACATGGTCTTACATCTATCTAGGATAGGATAACCTATTATTCAATGAATGATCCTTTTTTTGATCTTGGTAGGGCCATTTTCCAACCTTACAGAATGATTGTATATTATTCTTAGTACTAGCTTAATCCATTATATTTTGAATACATTTGGAAAATCTAGGGAATAGGTTAACCCTTTTCTTTCTACAATTTTGTTTTCCCACTTCAACACTCCATCTATGCACAATTTTCCATACAATTCTCTAATTTCCATGTCTCTAATAGTACCAACCTTACAAGTCTAGTAACATCTTACATCTTGTATCATCAAAACATATATTGGTATCATTAATAGCACACCAATAAGATCTCCCTTGTATGTAATCTCAGGAATAGCTCAGAAGGGTTGTTGTTTGATTTCATTACTTATTAATTAAACATTCAAAACCTCTTTTCCTTCCTAATAATAGCAGAAGAACTAGACACCATTTAAAATAACTAGGGTTTATGATAATTCAGACAACCTACCTCAGTATATGATAAATACCTTATGAATTTGATAATTGGTGATGAGTAGCAGTTGAATCTAGTTCACAAATGCTTGAATCCTTTACCTCAGTTTTCTTTATGTTCTCCATGCTCTCTCCAATCTTAAATAAACAAAAATGAGTCAAAAATTAGCAATATAACCCTTAAAACTTGGCAATAAATGCTCAGTGCTTACACATCTATAAGCTCAGTTATCTTAGCAACTTAAACTCACTCATCTTTCAAACGATTTCTATTACACTTGGCAACCAAAACAAGCTTGGCCAATACTATCACCCTTAATAGCTTGAAATTAACTAAAATTTCATTCTCACTTGGCAACAACATGAAAACTAACAAAACTTAGAGATTTCTTCTAGGTTATCACCTATACATTGCATTTTAATTCATGAATATATCATCTTCTTGGAACTTAAATTATTGGAGCTGATGTAAAATAGATCATTGAAATATTAGTCCCACATATCTTTTGATTTCTTAGTTTGGGGTGATGTTATCACCTAATCCATTGGATGAAGTGATCTCATCTAAACTTGATATATTGTAATCTTCCTTTTTCTTCAATGTCTTGTTCATCTACACTTTCATTTACTCAACATCAACCTTCTCTTTTCCTTTGTTGAATTCATTGCTTGGTGCTTTTGACCTTGTTGGATAGTTTTTGCTGAAGTGACCAGTGTTCAAATAGATAAAACAAATAGTTTGACTCAATCATCTACTATAATCACTTCTAAAATGTGTTCTATAGAAATTCTTAGAAACATGTCCATACTCTTGACAATAGTGACAACTATACCTTGTATTGTAATCCCAATTGTAAGATTTTCCATTATGTTGTACCTTTGTCTGCTTGTTTGATTCCACTTGGCACTGGATCTACATTCATATGCTTTATGTCCATACTTGTAACAATTGTGGAAACATCCTTCAAATATTTGTGTTTTCAAAGTCTTAGTCTTGCATTCATGTGCTTGATGTCCTTGCTTGTTGAACTTATGATAGTAACCCATAAATTTATACTTAGGGTTCTAATTTGCATTGTGACTCCTACAAACATTTGATGTATGGCCTGAATTTCTACAATTACGATAAGTGTGTTTGTAGTTCTTACCTTTGTTTATTTTTTGTTCACCACTTTTAGGTGATTCTCCTTCATCAATACTAGTGTATCCCAATCTATTAGTATCATTATTAGATCTAAGAGATCTCATCAATCTCTCAAAGTACTTGATGGCTTCACTTGGTCTGTTTAAACTTTCAGCAAATTATTTTTCTCTTTTAAGATAATTTCTCAATTGTTCATTTTGTCACTTCAAGGTTTTGATCTCAATGTCCTTACCATTTAGTTCATGATTGGAAATAATCACTCGATTCATTATTTCCAGTTGCATTTTAGCAATCCTTTGTACTTCTAATTTATTCTCTTCTAGTCTATTGGTCAATATCCTTTTGTCATCTTCAATCATGACTTTGTCTTCTCTAGCTTTCTTTTTCTACTAGATCACCTCACATAGAAATACTAATTGGACTTCTTTTTCTATCTTAAGATTTCTAACCTCTTTAGTTAGGGCACCACTCCTTTCCATCAGATCTTCAACTATTGCATCGAACTCACTTGAGTTTCCATTTGCAAAAAATTTAGTAGTGTCTTCCTCTTGACAATGTGTGCCATTTTCCTCAATAGCTATATCTTTACTTATCTTTAATGAGCACTTCAACTCATCTCTTGATTCATTCAACTAATGTAGGGCAAGATGGATTTCAATCTTCTAGTTCTCAATGAATTTTCCCAGCTTGTAGATTTCCATCTCCAAGATCTTTCCTAAAATTTTCAAATCTTTCCTTTCTAGAGAACAAGGCTCTAATACCAATTGTTGGAAATACAATAGGGAAATTATACTTTGAGAGAGAGGGGGAGGGGGGGAGTGGATAAGTACTTCAAAAATTTAGCCATTAAAATATTCACCACACATACATCTCACAGTTTGCATGTAAATTGAAATAACTAAACATGTTCATCCATAGCATGAAAACATATAATTAACACATATGGCACAAGATATTTGGTTACCCAACAACCCTCTAATGAGAAGGTAAAACTGAGGTAGGAATGATACCCACAAATCTTCACTACTATAGTTGTGAAGTGTATCCAATGAAGGTTAAAATTGTTTGATCATAAAATATGATCTACCCTTTGAAAGGTCTACTTGTTAAAGGCTTACAAAGATTTTTAGGAATTACCCTATTAAAGGATTACAAAAGCCTACTAGTAATACTCGGTTAAGAGATTTTTGTTGATTCACTTGTTAGAATGTTTTCACATTGATACTTCAGTTAACACCTCTTTGCTAGATATTAGACCACCCCTTTCCTGATGTATACTTAATCATATCTAATCAAATTTATCAATTCTATCCTCTCTCTACTTTACTCTATTTTCTCTAACTAATTTTGCAATTCAATCATTTGTCACTACTGCTTAGTCACCATGAATTCTCTACTTGTGCATGCAAACTTGTCTCTTCCTTGATAAACTCTTTAGATTTTTCTCATCTTAAAAGATTTAGGTGACCTAAGATTAGGTAGGAATTGATGACTATGATTCAACCATTTTGTTTCTTAATTTATCCCTTTATATGATTGGTTGCATGCAATGCATAGGGATTCTCAATATAGATTTGTTCTTATCATCTAGAATTGCAAAATAATCCTTAGTAGGCCCAAAAATTGTTTACATAGCAGTTTGTGTCATTACAAATAACTATATCTAAAATTGTGTACTCGACACTTGAAGCCTTTGATGCTCAACATCCGCTATATCTTTAATGTTATAACACAACCTCTAAATGACTCAACATCCATTGTTCACTTGATATCTAAATCAATCGACATGTATTAACTTTCTTGTTAGTGGAGTGACTCAGCACTATTTATCTACTCGATACATATTGGTGATCGACACATACTATATATTTTTCTTGACATGGATTATCTAACAAATTATGCTCAACATACACTACTTATTTGGCATGGACTAAGTACTATTAAGTAATGATTTTAAATGCGTTGTCACTCATATGTCAAAACCAAAATGAGATCAACACTTGGTACATAAAATTTTGGAAAAAAATAGAGGGAAAAAAATTCAAATAGGCAGCCATATAGTATCTAACTATAATTATGAATTAAAGATAGGGGGTGAAGTGGAGACTCCCCCTTGAAGGTTGGCACAAAGCCAACTTTGACAGAGTGACTAAAGGAAACCCTAGTCCTTTAGGATGTGGGGGTATCATCAAAAATAGTCTTGGTGTGTGTATTGCTGCTCTCTCCTACCCCTTGGGAATCTAGAAAAATCACTATCCTGAAGCTAGTGTTTCTCTCCACACTACTAAACTGGTGCTTGAAGTGGGAGTCAAAAACTTATGGCTAGAGGATGACTCAAACAATATCATCAGATGCATAAAAGGTGATCTCCAACCTACTTGGACCATTGCAAACATAGTGGAAGAAATCTATACTACCCTTGGAAAATTTGAGATTGTACATGTCAACCATGAGTGAAGGGAATCCAACTTAGTGATTGATTGGTTTGCCAACGAGGCAATCAAGAAAGAAATAACAATAATATGGACCACCAGAGGGAATATTTTGTTAGTCACAAAATGCCTAATTGATTAGGAGAGGATCCAAGGATGTATAAGTGATATCCCTAGTTAATTATGTAAACTAATGGAAATATGTGTGACAACCAATGCATTTATGGAAAATACAAGACAAGCTAGTGGATGAAACATTCAGTGTATAATCACCACTCTTTATGGGTTGCTTATTTTCTTTTCCAATTCTCTAGAATTGAAAGAAAAGGAAGAGGAAATAGAGGACAAGAAAGGTGAAGAAAGGATTGTGTTTATACAAAAGGCTATCACTCAACTTACCAAGATGGTGGGAGAATGGAGTAGAAAGGAACTAGTTGGAGGGGTAGAGAAATGGAAATAGAGAACCAAGGTTTGGGAGAAACTTGAAAAGGGTGGTATTGCTAACTACATTTCCAAGCTTCATGGGTATGGCTCAACAATTACCAACCTCATGGTAAATTATTGGAAGGATGATAGGGTTAAGATTGATGAAGTGTTGCATCATGTTAATGTGGAGGTCATCGCCCATGTCACTAAAATCCCTAATGAGGGTTTGAAGTTCTACAAACACAAAAAATAATTTGTGAATGTGGTGAAGGATTTTGCCAAGAACACAGAAGAGAAGAAGGAGCTAGTGAAAAGGAGACTTACTATGAGATGGACTCAATTAAGAAGCTTTGGAGGTATGTGCTAAGGGCCATCATTGACTTCATTTATTTTGATATGAGGTTTGATAAGGTTAAAACCTATAATTTTGTTTTACTTAATCATTTCCATTATGGAGCTAAGATTTCTTTTCCTTTTTACCAATATTCTTCCATGAACAAGAATATTTTGGGGTATAAGAAAACACCTAGTGCTAACCCTGCCCTACACCAAGGTTTACTTCTTTTGCTCTTTGAATATTTTAAAGCTTAGTCCAGGACTAAACCCCTTCCTCATGATGTGGTTTCTTCTAAGGAGATGGGGAGCTCCAATTTCTCCTTAGACACAAAGGAAATCTAGAGCTTAAGCTCAGAGGAGGAGGAAGAATATCATTTGTCAGGGAAGAAGAGTAGGGGGAGAGACAAGGAAACTCCCACTCCTAGTAAAGTTCCTTGCAAGAAAATCCCTAGGGGCCATGTGCCCAAAATAATTGGTCAGGGGGAAGAAGAGTACAATGAGGAAGGAGAAGACATGCACATAGAGGAGGAGAATAAGGAGGTGGATGTTGAGAATAGAGAGGAGCTAGCTAGTAACCCCACAAAGAAGTAGAGGAGGAATAAAGAGGAGATGCCACTAAAGGAGAAAAATGATATGGGGTTAGAGATCTTTGTGCTCCCTCCTCTTCCCATTCCCCACCAGGAGCAAGATAAGTAGAAAATTGAGGAAGGAAACATACAAGGTGAGCTTGTAATAAAAAATAGGCATATGGCTTGGAAAAAATTCAATGCTAGAACCTCTAAAATGGGGATTGTCAGAGAAGTTATGAACCCTAAAATCCTTGAAGAAAAATGGTGATCATCACTAACAATGCAAGGGAGGTGGGTATGAATTTTCCAAACAATGAAAGAAACAACATGATTGATAACTTCCAATCTATAAAATGTCTTTTTCATGATTTGGAGGAGGTAAATGAAAGAATGGGAAATATGGAAAGCCAGGGGAGGAAGAATGAGAAAGGGAAATCGATAGATCAGGGAGATAGAATCAAGATGGTTGAAGAAAGGATGAAAAATATGGAGAAGCTCAACCATGGAATGGCTAACCAGATGCTTACTATTTTTAATTTTCTCAATGAAAACATTATCAGTCTTAGTGGAAAGCTAAAATCTAGGGGGTTTCTCATGAAGAAGGATGGGAAGGACAATGATGAAGATAGGATAGAAGAGGATAGTATGAATGATATAACCCAATGCCACATGGATCGGAGCTATAAGAAGAACTAGGAGCTCTTGGTGGTGTACATTCAGAGACCCCATAAAGTGGTAGAGACCATCCAGGACCTCAAAAGGAAGGCAAGGAGTAAGTAAAGAATTTTCAAGTTCTATCTTTGGTTTCAGTTGTCTCTATAGGTTTCTTTCTTTTTGACTTTTTGGCTATCTTTCATTCTGACCTTTCTATTGGTTGTCATTCTATTGTTGGGCACTTTTTGTTAACATGCAACCTTTTTTTATGTAAGAACTTTTGGGTTTCAAAATCCTTGTAAAACCTATTTTTCTTAATAAAAAACTATAATTATGAATTAAACATAATATCAAAGACAACCTTATTTACAATGTAATATCATCTATGTATTTTTTCAGTCCACACCAAAATCAATAGCAAGAAAATGAGAAATAGAATATCTTATTATTAATTTTAAAGAATACATTAGTTTTACATGTATCTCATTCACTCAGAAGACTTACTTGGAAAACCTATGTCCTACATAAAGTTCTAAAAAAGGAAGGGTACCAATAGGCCATATCCAAATACATAATGATATCCAACAACTCTCAAGATATAGACATATATAAGAACTAAAAATAGGGAGTTGGACAAAGAGAGTACCCATGCTTGCAAACCACATTTCAATATGAAACCACCCATAATTAAAATTAAAACTAGATACTTGGGATCCTTGTAGGGAGACTCCAATACATGCATGGTTACATCCTTAGCTTCCATTTTTGGGCTAGCATATGGAGCCTTCATATCCAACCATTCATTATAAGTTGGGGAATTCACTTCATTCCTAGCATGCAAATAATGCATTTGCATATGTAATTTTATCACATTCAATTTAATTGTATTTGATTAAGTTCATTTTATTGTACCTAATATGATGATAGTTCTATAGGAGTTTGTAATCAACCCAGCTAATTAGAAACTAGACCAATTTAACTAGGTTATGTCTTGTTTCTTTCTAAAAAATCTGCTATGATATATGTTCTGTAAAATTTCTTGCAAACTCTACCCATTTTTTGTCATCTACATTATTTTTGTGCAAGATCTTGAGGTAAGTCAATTAGTACGAGTTGAGTGAGTTTTATTGTGTTATTATTTGCAATCTAAAATATGTATGTAGCTGGATCATTTTTGGTAAAGTTTATTGTTTGTTTTATTGTATCTAATTTGATGATAGTTATACATGAATTTGTAATCAACCTAGCTAATAAAAAACTAGACTAATTTAATTAGGTTATGGCTTGTTCTTTCTAAAATTATCTTCTATGATAGCTTTTTGTAAAATTTCTTGTGAACTCTACCCATTTTTCGTGGTCTGCATTATTTTTGTGTAGGATCTTGAGGTAAGTCATTTAGCATGGGTTGAGTGAGTTTTATTGTTTTATTATTTGGATTATGGAATATGTATGCATCTAGATGATTTTTGGTAAAGATGATTGTTCTTTTTATTTTACCTAATCTAATGATCGTTCTACAAGAATTTGTAATCAACCTAGCTAATCAATAACTAAACCAATTTAACTATGTTATGACTTGTTTCTTCTTAAAAATATCATCTATGATATTTTTTTGTGAATTTTCATGGTCTACATTATTTTTGGCCAGGATCTTGAGGTAAGTCACTTAGCATGCGTTGAGTGATTTTTATCATTTTATTATTTGGATAATGGAATATGTATGCAACTAGATGATTTTTTCAATTGTGAGATAATATTTAATAAGCACCTTAAAAGAGATCTCTCTGACTATATATATATATATATATATATATATATATATATATATACCTATTTAGAAGAAAATATAAAGACATACATGTTTACAAGGAAAAGAAAAAAGCATTTACTTATGTACCTCTTATTTCCCTTGAAGAAAATCATAGAGCAAGGGCATGTCATGATAGTGAAATCATAGAGCAAGGGCATGACATGATAGTGAAATTGTAGAGCAAGGGCATGACATGATAATGAAATCATAAAGAAAGGGAATAACAACAAAATGTAGAGATCATGAGGGCACAACAACCAAATGCATCAATCACAAGGGTATGAAAACATTCATAGGTCTCCACCCTCATTCGGAGCTATCCAAATTTTTCATGTGTAGCTCTCCACAATTTTAAAAAATGGAAAATAATGTATGTTGTGTTTTTTTTATGCTCATGGGGGCATCCTAATTGTGACTCAAACATCAATATTGTGACAATCTCAGGTAGAATTTCCAAAAAAACATGAAAATCACCACAAATTATGCTAGCATCACAAATTGTTGTCACAATTTGAGCCCAAATATTTTAGTGACTACAATGTAATAACATCACAAGAACATGAAGATCTGAGATGTTAATCCAACAGAGGATAGATACTCCAACTAAAGTGAATCATGTCATTATAAAGAAATTCATCAATGGAACTAACACCATGTAAACATGATATCCAAGAATTCCAATTAAATCATAACTCACTAGGAAACATACTCCATAAACCCAAATATACCAAGTGAACGTCAAGCATTGGTATCAACTAGAAATAGACCATCTCTATACACTGGTCCCCAACAGTGGTATAGGTAGCCATACCTCCCAACCACATGGTACTCGTAGGCCCACTCTCACCATGTTGATGGAGATAATGACCCCAAAAAAAAATACACGTAAAACAAATTCAATGGCTAACACTCACACCAAATCGTAAAGAGGACTCTAGAACCATAATCATGAGACAATGCAATACAACAAGTCCTGGTAAGACACTCTATGGATTAACTATGTAGGGACTATAATTGAGAGTAATATGCTTGGTACTCCCATGCTAAACCTAGTGTAGAACCTCTCTCTAGGCACTCCCTTGGAGGCCATCACAAGTTAGTGCAAAAATACTTTCGATACTCCCTTGGAGGCCCTTACTGAGTGTACTCAAAATCAAACTTTAAGGCACTTGCCCTCAGATATACCATACAAGCATCAAATTTTAATTATATTAGTTTTATTACCCAATTTATTTCTTTAGCTATCACTTACTTAGAACTTCTATATGCCAACCAATTGGGAAATGAACACCAAGGTTATGAGAGAAGCCCCTCCACTGTCTACCCTACATACCCATGCTCATCACACAATGAGTTCCTATAGGCAATGCATATTGCCTACCCAGCCCTAATGAACATAACTCTACCAAAATCTCTTAGGAGTTTGGGTCTCACAAGAACCAACAAGTACACATGCACATTTTCATGTATGGGCACACCAACTCCATGAATATCATAACAAACAAGGGCCAAATGAGAACAAAAGCATAACAACACTCAACTAAATACAAGATTAGGAGTACGAATGTAGTACACATCCTAATGCAACATAAAAATGCTATAGTGGTTTGATTGACATCCTATAGATAATCTACATCCATGACCAACACCATGCCAAGAAAACCTAAGAAAATTGGGCAGCACCTAGATCAACAACAAAACCTCAAAAATCTAACATTCACAAAAAATCAACAAAAATAAAACCCATTCTACCCTTGGGCGAATGAGCCATGAAAAACTAATAAAAATTGGGTTTGAACACCATATACAAAAATGGCGAGCATAACGGTTCAAAACCCTAAACCTCCATCCCAAAAATTGGGAAGTGCTCATACCCGACCAATCGGGTAGATCTAGCAAATAGAAATGGAGGGAAACACTAGTTCTCAACCTCCTAACATGCAATTGCCATAAATGGAACTATAAATAGAGCATAAACATAAAAATAGGAGAGCCCTACCTAACAACCAAAAGGCCAAATATGAGAATCTAAACAACAAAATAAAAATCCCATAGAAGTTGCCAAAAAAAAACAACAATCCAAGGTTTTCCCAAGCTAGATCCAACAAGATCAATCTCGGAATGATCCAACGCCTATAGCTCCTACAACGAATAGAAACACAATCCTACAAAAGAGGATTTGGAAATTCACTCTCAATTTTCTATTTCCAAAAGTGAGAAGTGAGGGAAAAAATTCTTTTTTGGATACTTATTCACTTTTTGAGTGAACAAAGGATTGGGGTAAATAACTAGGTCACCTAGTTAAACAAGGGTGTTTTTAAGTGGTGAATGTTCGTAATTTTGTGAATTTTAGTCATTTTTTGCTAGTAATTTGGCTAATAATTTAAGATTAATGCAACCTAAATCACCACATTTTTAGTAAATTTAGTTTAAAATATTTAAAATATCTCAATAATTTATTTTATTAAAAAAATTAAACTCAAAGATTTGCCACAATATTTGATACATGATTAGACTTGATTCACCTAAATATTATATATTATCAAAGAAATTAAAATTTATTTGCCAATAATCATTATAACTATTAGTTACTTTAGGGATATATTACCAATATTTAGTTTTCACTATTGATTTAAAATATAATATAATTGTCCTCATAATTTCCATGAGATAAAACATGTTCAATTTTGATTTGTAATATTACATGACGATTAGTGAACTTTCTATTATTATTGAGATTTGCTAATATTTTCTACTCAAAAATTAGGATTCCAAAATAATCGCCTATGTAAATAATATTTAAAATAAAAAAATTGAGAGAATCATCGATAAAAACAATTTAGTTTCTCAAAATAATCAAAGATTCACTAATAATTTATATCTTTTTTCTAGAGGGGGGTTTCTTAAAGTTTACCCTGAGTTAAACCCTAAAACAACCCAAACAAAAACAAGCTATTGCAAGTAATTAGAATTTAGCTTTGGCAAAGCTACTGGGAATTAAATTAAATAAGATAAAGCCCAAAATTCCCTTAAACCAAAATCAAAAAATTTCCTTAATAACTTTCATGACAAATGTGAACCTCTAAATGCATAGACACACTCACAAGTCTAATCATATAATGCAAATGATTCTAAATTTATTAAATCACTGGAGGGTTTAATTTAAACAATTAATTAGGATATGTCAAACATGAGGGGATGACATTGGTTAAATATAAATAGTTGAATCACTAACTCCATGTGCCACTGCCACAAACATAAATTTTGCACACTAAACCACACAATCAAGTGCAATTTCATATAATAGCATAGTTGAAGTAGTAAATGCATCAAATGGCCCAATTTAACCATTTATTTAATTATAATGAAATAATGCATTTACATCACTCACTTTCACATAAAGTATCACAAAGCGAGAATGAAGTAAATAACCATAGCATCAAATCCAACATATAAATGTAATGAGAGGATATGTCTAAATAAAGGATAACTAGATGTCACCATGGGATGATCCCACAATAGTGGGTGCCACTTTTGTGGCATGAAGAAAATTGGAAATTGTTTCAAATTTCTATTTTTTGATCAGTCACACGAACTCATAAGTCCATGTGCACATATAAAGGATGTTCATATGAACACTCCTCACATATATGTTCACGTGAACACTCCTCATATATATGTTCACACGAACATAAGTACTTCAAAAGTTTCATGCGATCCTAAGAAAGTTACAATTTTTTACTTTTTATTCACCATTTTACTTTTTTTCATTTCATTTTAATGATGGAGTAAAAACACTTTGGACATTGGAGCGAACACTTGCATCTTTTTCCTCAAATTTTTGGTCATTGCGCTATTTCGGGTATGTTTATATGGGATTATTTGAATGTTTTGTTATGGTGTTTAAGTTTTCAAAGAATATTTTAGTGCTAATTTAATAATTTTATTGCTTATTAAAGTTAGTTAATTATATTAGTTTCTCATTATAATTTTTTATTGGTTAATTATATATTAGTGCTATTAGAAAATACATTGGAAAATATTTTTAAAATATTAGACTAGAATATTAGAAAAATATTAGTGTTATTGATAAATATTAGAAAAAATATTTTTAAATACATTAGAAAATATTTTTTTAAAAATAGTTTAGAATATTACAAGATATTAGAAAAAACATTAGAAAAATAAAAAACATTAGTCTAGAATATTAAAAATATTTTAAAAATGTTAATGTAGAATAATAGAAAAATATTAGTATAACACTAGGAAACAAATCTAGAAAAATATTACTATAATGATAAAAATATTGAAAATATATTAGAAAATATTAGAAAAAAAATTAGAAAATATTTAAAAATATTAGAAAAACATTAGAAAATATTTTTAAAATAGTAGTCTAGAATATTAGAAAATATTAGAAAAATATTAGTTTAACATTAAAAAACACAAAATAATAATAAAAAGTGTAACCCTAACCCTAACCCCAACCCTATACATAACCCTAGTTTAGTAACCCTAATTCTAATCTTAACCCTAATCCTAAGCCAAACCCCAACTCTAACACTAGCTCTAACTCAAACTCAAACCCTAACTCAAACGCTAATTCTAACCCTAACCCTAACCCTAATCCTAGCTCTATCTCTAACCCTAACCCTAACTCTAGCTCTCATTCTAACTGAAACCCTAACTCTAATTTTAACCCTAACCTTAACTCTAACTCTAACTCTAACTCTATTTGTAACCCTAACCCTAATGGTAAACCAAACTTTAACTATAGCCCTATTGTTAACACTAGAACTCTAATTAGATAACTCTAACCCTAACTCTAGCTCTAATTCTAATTCTAATTCAAACTCAAACTCAAGCCCTAACTCTAATGCTAACCCTAGAACCCAAGGCATAACTCTATCTCTGACCATAACCATATCCATAGAATCCTAAATCTATCTCTAACCCTAATTTTAACTCTATCTCTAATTCTAACTCTAGCCCTAACCCTAACCCTAACCCTAACCCTAATCCTATCTCTAATTCCACCGCTAACCCTAAACCTAACCCTATATACAACCCTAACTATAACCCTAATTCTAACTCTATCCCTAACCCTCACCCTAACCCTAATCCTAACTCTATCCCTAACCCTAGCCCTAATCCTATCTTTAATTCCACCCCTAACCTTAACCCTAACCCTATATATAACCCTAACTATAACCCCTATCCTAACTCTATCCCTAACCCTAACCCTAACCATAACTATAACCATAACCTTAATCCTAATCCTAACCCTAGAATTCTAACTCTAATTCCACCCCTAACCCTATATATAACCCTACTTCTGTAACCCTAATTATAATCTTAATTATAACTCTAACTCTAACTCTAACTCAAATCCTAACTAGCTCTAACTCTAACTCTAACCCTAATTATTGTAACTTTAACCCTAATGCTAACCCAAACTTTAACTATACCCCTATTGTTAACCCTAGAACTCTAATTCTAACTCTAACCCAAACTATAATTCTAGTCCTAACTCTAATTTTAACCCTAACTCTAATTGTAACCCTAACCCTAACATGTTAACCTAAACTTTAACTATAGCCCTATTGATAACACTAGAAATCTAATTCTAACTCTAACTATAAATCTAATTTTAACCCTAACTCTAGCCCTTTAATTCTAACCCTAACCCTAACTCTAGAACCTTAGTCATAACTTTATCTCTAACTGTAACCCTAACCCTAGAATCCTAACTCTATATCTAACCCTAATCCTAATCCTCATTCCCTAACCCTAACTCCAATTCCACCCCTAAGCCTAACACTAATCCTATATATAACCCTAGATCTATAACCCCTATTATTAACCCTAGAACTTCAATTCTAACTCAAACCCTAATTCTAACCCTAACCCTAACCCTATATAACCCTAATTCTAATGTTAACCCTAATGAGCTCTCTTTCTCATGTGTGATATTGATGTGTAGATTAGATGATGTATGATTTGTATTGTTTAAATATAAAGTTGTGTATTAGTGTAAATTTAACTATTTCTCTAGCTTTATCATAATATCTTTTTGCACATGTATGTATATGTGTATTAACCATATATATTAGCTTGATCATTGTAGATATGACTTCACATGATCAACTTGGTCATCAACTTGAGGGTGATAAGGCTCTTGTTGTGACTCCTACTAGTGTGGCTCATGGTGTGGCTTGTGGTGCAACTCATGTTGCAGTTCGTGGTGCATCTTGTAGTGTGACTCATAGTGCATCTCATGGTGCTACTTATGGTGGGGCTCATTTTATGGCTTGTGGCATAGGTCCTACTATAGCTCTTGGTGTAGGTCCTGGTGTGGCTCCTTCTGTAGCACCTAGTATAGGTCTTGATGTGGGTCCTGGTGTAGGTCCTTGTGCAAGTCTTGGTGCAGCTCCTTCTACCACACCTCCATGCATTTATATTGATGTGTTATTTTCATTTGTAGAGTAGGAGGTTACTATATTAGAGTATTTTATACTCTCCTTAGATGATGGTGTATATAGAGACATCTATGCGACCATATGTAGGAGCTTACAGGATTTGACTACTAGATTTAGATCATATCATTCTTTTACCCCTAATGTATTAGCTGCCATATCTATGAAGCTTAGAGCTGAGATTTTAGGAGATGCATCTTTTGCAAATGTCAAGAAGGTGACCCCAAAAGATGTCATCAAACAAGATTTATTTCCATCATATGAGAGTACCCAAGGTAGGGTGAGGGGTTATTGAGTGACATGTTTCATAGGTCCAATTGTTGCTAGTATGATCTATCCTTGTTTCTTATCCATGCATGGTTGTTATCATAATAGTGATTAGATTCCTTTTTATTTTACACAAGTTCTGAATGGGGCTCAATGTCAACTACTTAGATATTCTAGATTATTGTAGATAAGGGCATGGTCAGATCATAGATCATGACTAGTATTGCAATGCAGAGGGTCTACCACCTCCAGATGTTACATAGATTGTTGGGTAGAGACTTCCTCCAGTGACTCCAAAACTAGCTCCTATTGTCGACAGAGTTGTGATTACTTCCCATAGGGGAGCAATTGATAGTATTGGACACATCACATCTTTGACTACCGGTATCACATCTAACTCTCTTGGTTAGTATATTCACACTAGATAGAGTCATTCATGTCATGCATTGTCAAAGGCATCAAGTAGCACTTTAGGAACCTCCCCTAATGAGGCATATAGAGCTGTTGCACTACCATAACTAGGTGATATTCACACTCTTTCTAGACAACACACACACGTATGGATCTAGCACTATATTTTTCAAAGGACCTATTGTAGGGTATTAGTTATTTTTTTGATACATATGGGATACTAGTTCACTCAATGATGGACACCATTAGAGTGCATTAGGGATCCATAGTTTTAGATGCATAAACCACACTAATGACAATCACCACCAAGAATAGCTCACAACATTCCACACCAAGCTCATGACACTTTATAGATGGTGTAGGCATACGAGTTAGAGATGTTAAGATCACAGTTGAGGGCCTTGATGATTTTGGTGAGACATTACGAGGGCTATCTAAGATTGATACTAGTTAGAGCATGGGATTATCATTTTTAATGGACATGTTATTCTATCCCAACACTAATTCTACACCATTACCTAGCTAGTTACACAAGTCACTTCACTCATCATTACTAGTAGCTAGAGTTGCAGACTTTGGGGTTGGCTTGGGTGCTTTAGGAGATTGTGGCATTGAGGGTGCTTCAATGGGTGTTGTAGCTTCAAGAGATGTTCTAGGGTATTAGGATGAGATGTTGACACTAGTACTGGAGGTGCATTGATAGACGATATGATGGAGTCTAATGATCATCCTCTAGCTCCTGAGACCTAGGTACATATAATATTTTTAAATTTAAATATACAAAATTTAAAACTAGTTTAGATAGATGTAAAAAATTATAATTTATAATATAAATTATATAAATTTTGTAGGCACAAGTTGCTGAGCGCATTATTACATCTAGTGTTGGGTTAGGGCATGCATGTAAGAGAGATTATTCTATTGACACACTAGTAGTGCCTAGGTACAAGTTTTAAATAGTTTGTAAAGTTATTTATGATTCAAACTATATGGACTCATATTCATGTACACATGTATGTATATATATATATATATATATATATATATATATATATATATATATATATATATATGTTTAGATAAATCTAGTGTGTATATATTTGAAGGGCTTAGTTGTTGTGCCTCAACCACAAAATGTATAGGAGACTTGATTAGAGGGCCATTATGTTCATATGCATCTTGAGGGGTCCCTCTAGTAGTACTAGATATATGTATATTTTGATGCATTTATATATTGGAGACTTTTTATACATGTTTACCTATTCTAGAGACTTACATACATGTATTTCAGTACCTGGATGACATGTATTTCACTATTTATATTTTACATATACATGTTTATTTGAGACTTACATGCATTTTTTGTTCACACAATTTACATACATGCATTTCAGTATAGATATTAGATCTAGATGTTAATTCTTGACACGTACATATATATTTTTGTATTTTAGTAGATTGCATATATTTATGTGAGCTTACATTTTAGTCTTTGGGTATGCACAGGATCATGGTGTGCCAAAAAGTAGCGACCTAAAAATTATGTAGTTATGAAATGCCTCAAAGCATTTCAAAATCTATTCCAACATTTTTCTCATCCATCGTGATACCAAAAATAAAAATTAGTACCTTTATAAGGCATATTATATCTTTGGATAGCAACCTAACATGGTCAACTTTAAAATGTCTTGAAAACATATTTTTTGCCTATTCTTGTGTGGTTTTTACTTCAAAGATATAGCTGACAACTTTTTTTCACCCAAGTTTGATGAAATGAAAAGGGTTTCTTAAGAATGTTCTTAGCTTTTGCTAAATTATGTAATGTCTATCAATTTATGAGTTTAGTAAGTAATTATTACTTATTTCCTAGTGGAGTTACATATAAAGTGTTGAATGAAAATCTACTTGAAAAACAACTATAACTTTCAAATGGTACAACATTTTTAAAATCCAAAATATGCACCACATTCTATGGTTCTTCAACTATAAGGAAAAATAAATCAAAATTAAAATTTACTAATTTTTGAATTAGTTAAGGTGGTCAAACGAGAGGTTTTTTATTCCAAAAATACTATAGTAGAGAACTAATAATTAACTATTTATATAGATCAAAAATAACCAAAAATATGCACCATATCCATGAAGGAGTCTAATTCTTATATCTAGAATCTTATTAAAAAAAAATATCATTTGTTTTTTATTAAGGTTGTTACACATACGTCTAGTTCTTATTTTTATCTTGGAATGTTTGTATTATTGCATTAAAATTTAAAAATTTAACCAATCAATTTTTAATTTTATTTTTTTAGATAAGACCTAGTATTTTAGAAACTAAATTTAATTTTCTAAGATTCTTTTGTATCAACTTTATTGAAAGTTTAGAACAAGTTGAAAATTTTGTGTCAAGTTGACATAACCTTTATTTGATGATTTTTCATTGTCACTTAAGGGCATAGTTTGGTTGAACACGATCCTGCACATACCCCTTTATAACATTTATGTTAATTTTTTCAATGCGTGTTTAAAAGAAACATATATAATAATTAATTAAATTTATGTTTCAAGCATAAGTACTTAAAAGAGACATATATAACAATCTTGTTTGCAACATAATGATATGTTTATAACTAATGTTTCTTATAAATAATTTTTCATAATAAGTACTTATAAAGATAACAATAACAACAAAATGTTTAAAAGAAACATATATAATAATTAATTAAATTTATGTTGTAAACATAAGTACTTAAGAGATACATATATAATAATCTTTATAACATGTACGTAAATTTTGTAAATGCATGTTTTAAGGAAACATATATAGTAATTAATTGAAATGATGTAATTATTTCTAGGAAATTATTGTACATAATAAATAAATTTGTATACTTAATGAGCATATAAATCAATTTGCACATAAAATAAACATATATTTATCAATTTGAAATTTATTTTGAATTTCAAATATAATTTTTAAAATCATTGATACCATGGTGCTTATGTATATCTAGAGCAATAATTTAAAAAAACAAAATGTCTACATTTAAAGGTCCTAAAATTTGATTTAAATTAAATTAGACCATTTCAAGGTCCAATTCAACCATGATGTACACTTATAATATGTAATATCTTCTCACGATCTTCATTGTCTAGTTTCCACTTGTGACATACACACTTAAATTTGACAAAATGTAGACAAAGCTTGGTGGAAACAACTAGGTGGTTGTATTGTAAAACATTATTGTTAGGTTGATAATCAACAAAGTGTATTCCGTGTTGGACTATTTTGTCTTGCTTCAAATATGTTCCCTGTATCACAATAGAACCTAATAGAACCTATTCCATGTTGGGGGGCGGTGAATTAGTTATTCAAGGTCCAAATGTCCAATTCAAACTTTTCATCAAGTGTGCCCATCAAACTATTTATTCATCCAAGCTTAAACTTTCCTATTCAGCAAGTTACTGTAAACCAACATGCAAGCATAACACATGAAAAGATCAACAAATAACACAGTGATTTATGTGGAAACCCAATTTGGCAAAAACCACCAGTAACATGCTACTCAATTCTCACTCTTCTGAAGTAATGCCCTATGAAAGGCCTACCCTATTAAAGGCTACAACACACTGTTAAATGTGACCTGGTTAAAGGATTTAATCACCCTATTAGAAGTGGGTCTGGTTAGAGGACTTTAGAATATTCACTTGGAATGTCACCCTATTAAAGGATTTATAAATGGCTATTAAACCACCCTAACTCCATAAGATTTTTACCGTAACTGATACAATTGCTAGAGAGTAACAATAAAGGGTTTTTGCCTGATTACAACATACAACATAATTTGCAAATTTTACATCACTTCTTTAGCTCTTCACAATTTGCCTGGCTTTCAATCTCTACAACTCTTGACAATTCACCTTCTTTTCAAGCTTGGTCTCCTTGAGTCTCCATGCTTAATGTACTAGTGCAATCCTCTCTTTCTAACCACTTATTGAAGCAGAGTTGTCTTCTGCTTGACACCCTTCAACCACTTCACAATTTGGCACACTAACAACTCTTGCTTCTTGGTTTGTGACTCTTTAAATAGAAGTCTAGAACTTCTTTTCCCACTCAATTCTTCCCTCCTTTAATTTTATTTCAAATGGATTAGGTAGGATTCATTGAATCTAACCCACATTTTGTTCCTTCTAGAAACATCATGAAGAATCCTCTTGAATTCACTCAAAAATGGTTTACATAGAATTTTGTACCACCAACTCATCATCCTTATCCTCCAACCAGTTCACAAAATTCAAGGTAACAAACTTGTCAGCTCAGATTTGGTGAATCTTTGACATTTCCAATAATTTAGTAGCTTGACACTATTAAAATTCTGGTGCTTGGCACATATTGTGTTACTTGGCATCAACTATGTTTTACTAATGCTCGGCACCTACTATGGATTTACTTGGTATCCACTAGAATTTTCTCATGCTTGGTACCTTCTATATCACTCGGTACTTGAAATTCACTCAACACCTAAAGCTCACTCAACACACACTAGATTTTGCATTTGCTAGATTGCAACTAAAAATTTGCTCAACTTAAACTAGCTTACTCAGCACTCACTGGTGAACATAATTTAAGCTTTTCAGTCAACCTTTTTACCAATTAATCCTCTAGTGTTTTTAAGTGTAGCCAACATTTGTATCTTCAAGTATGTTATCAATCCATCATTTAACCATTGTCTTAGTTAATCTTTACACTTCATTACAAAATCATAGCTCAACCTTTCCCTTAGGTGCTCTTGTTACATCTTATTGATTAAATTCTCTTCATAAATCAACTAATTTATAGTACTTTGATCTCATAAGAAATTGTCATTCCTACAAATACTAGGTTTGATATCAATGACAAAATAATGATTGAAAAAATTCTTTATCAACAATCTTCCTCTTTTAGCAATCTTCCTCTCACAATGATCTTTTCAATCAGATTTCCAACAATCTCCCTCTTTGGTATTGATGGAAAACCAATACTAATCAACCATCAAATCAAACTATTCAACCATGTTATCAAAATGCTAAGTAGGTTAGAACATTAAGTCAAATGCCAAAAATAAATTGTGTTACCATTAGTTTTTACATCTCAACAATCTCCCTCTTAGCTATAGCATCCTTTTTCTTTCATTTCTAATTAATCATTCTATTTCATCTTGTGCTACTCTTGACTTCCTCTTGCATTATTAATCCCTTTGTCCATAAGTCTAATCAGTTTCTTTAGTCTTCTCCCTCAATCTTCACTCTTTTTCATTCGTCTCTTCTCTTAATTGTTTTTTATCAGTTTCAAACTATTTATCCCTCTTTGAAAACAATGCCAAAGACATTATTTTAGCATCTTAATATACAAGTGTATCTCTTAAAGGTTCTTTCAATTTCTCCCTCTATCACCTTGCTTGTGATTGATTTGAAACTTCTGCACTTTGATTACTTCAGGCAATATCCTAAAGTAAGTATCCTCTGCATCAATGTGTAATATTTCAACAATCAATTCATTTGATGCAGTTCAATCTTTCTTTTACTTAAGTGGCCTTAGCTAGGGGTATCACCTCTAACTTACCTCTAAGATAATCAAAAGCATCTTTAGGTAGGGCTTTTGTAAAGATGTCAGCAATATATTTCTTTGAACTGACATATTCCATCATTTCTTGCTTATCTTCCACCAATTCTCTTACATAGTGATACTTGATTGCAATATTATTTTTTTTGGCATGTATCACATGATTCTTTGATATGTTGATGGCACTTTTATAATCACAATAAAGTATCTTAAGCTTATTTACCTCTTCCTTCATACCTTGCAAAAAATTATTGATCCATACAATGTTGGTGCAATTGATAGTAGCTGCAACATATTCAAATTTTGCTATGGATTGTGAGGTAGAACTTTTCTTTTTGCTAGTCCAAGTACTTATTCTTTTACCTAAGAAAAGTGCTCCTCCACTAGTGCTTTTTCTATCATCAATATTACCTCCCCAATCTATATTAGTGTAGGCTCTCAATTCAAACTTTTCACTCCTCTTGTAGAATAAACCAAAGTCATCAATTCCTTTTAAGTATCTTAGTATTCTCTTTACTACCATTAGATGATTTTCTCTTGGATTTGCAAAAAATCTTGCCACTATTCCAATAGCTAATGCAATGTCTAGTCTATTATGTAAAACATAATGCAATTTTCCAATCATTGATCTATACAATGTCTAATTCACTTTAGCTAACTCATCATTCTTGGATAACTTATGTCCTATTACCATTGGTGTGTTGACTAGTTTTGAGTCTTCTAATCCAAATGTCTTGAGTATCTCTTTGATGTATTTTGATTGGGTCAAAAATATTCCATGCTTTAGTTGATGTACTTACAATCCAACAAAGAATTTGACTTCTCCAAACATTGACATTTCAAACTCATGTTTCATTTGATCAACAAAATCTTTGCATAGAGCATATTTTCCTCCAAATATTATATTATCATCAAAGATTTTAGATATCAAAATGTTTTTACCTTTTTCTGCCTTAATGTATAGGTTGTTGTTGTCATCTATTCTCTCCAATCCAATCTTCACAAGATATTTGTGTAGTCTCTCATACCATGATCTAGGTGCTTGCTTCAAGCCATAGAGTGTCTTATGCAATTTGCAAACCATATCCTTGTTGTTGTCATCAACAAATCACTCTGGTTGTTCTATGTACACTTTCTCTTCTAGTATACCATTTAGAAAATTAGACTTCACATCCATTTGATAGACTTTGTATCCTTTTTAGGTAGCATATGCAAGTAATATTCTTACTCCTTCCATTCTTGCTACAGGGGCATTTGTTTCTCCATAAACTATTCCTTCTTCTTGTGCATAACCTTGGCGGACTAATCTAGCCTTGTTTCTTGTTATCTCACCATTCTCATCAAGTTTGTTCCTAAACACCCATTTGGTACCAATTACATTCTTATCAATTGGTCTAGGAACTAGGGTCTAGGTTTTGTTTTTCTCAATCTAGTCTATCTCTTCTTCCATAGCTTTATATAAATCATCATCTTGTAGAGCATATTTTATTATTTTAGGCTCAACCTTGCTCAATAGACATTATTCATTCCTTAATCTATTTCTTTTCATTGGTCTAGCATTCTTGTCACCAATGATTTGATCTGCGGGGTGATGTCTCCTCACATGCTTGGCTAACCTTGGTTCTATCCTTCTTCCATATTTTATCCTTTAGCTTAGAGTCATTTTGTTCTTCTCCTTCTATTATTTCATTATCACTTTCATGTGTACTATTTTTAGAGTCATAATGTGCATTTACTTCATTCTACAAATTGCCATCTAAATTCAGCTCAACATTCATTGGTTGTGACTTGGTTGATACTGAGATTTCTTGTTGATTTCCAACTTGATTGGGATCATTATCTTCAATAGGAATTACTTCATAGAAGTATACAAAAGATCTATAATCTTTTGATTTTTTAGACTCATCAACTTGGACTTCTACATGCTCATCAAAATTTACATTTGCACTCTCTACAATCTTGTTAGTGTTAGTATTCAAACACTTATATGCTTTGCTTCTAGTGGAATATCCAAGGAATATGCCTTCATCACACTTTGTATCAAATTTTCCATTTCTAGTATCTTCAAGAATATAGCATTTACAACTGAATATTTTGAACTTTTTGACATTGGGTGAGTGACCATACCAAAGTTCAAAAGGTGTTGCATTTGTTCCTTTCTTGACTTGGACTCTATTTGAGGTGTAACCATCAGTGCTTACAAATTCTCTCCAGTGCTTTAGAGCAACATTTTTCTCCATCATCAAGGTTTTGGCATAGTCTATTGTTGATCTATTCCTTTTGATACCTTTGTCATTGCAGAATATCTCAAATTCTTTTGATGTAAATTCTCCTCCTCTACCTGACCTTAGGCACTTTAGACTTTTACCTATTTCTTTCTCAACTTTAGCCAAATGTCACTTAATCATTTCAAATGAATTGGATTTTTTCTTCAAAAACATAGCAGTCACCATCCTGGAATGGTCATCTACAAATAGCATTATGTATATGTCTCCTAGGTAGCTTTGCACTTCTATTAGTCCACATAAGTCTATATGAACTAGTTTTAGTTCTTCTTTGGAGGTGTAAGTTTTTCTTTTAAAGCTTGACTTGGTCATCTTCCATAGTTGACATTACTTTCACACAATATTTTTAGGTTTCTTCAGTTTGGGCAAACCTCTGACTTTCTTCATTTTGCTAATTCTAATCAGATTGCTAAAGTTAACATGACATATCCTTTTATGCCATAACCACACATCATCAATTTTAACAACAAGATAGGTTTCATCTTCCATATCTAGGTAAAAAAAATTACTCCTAGTTTGTTCACCTTTTCCTATCAGATTTCCATCAGTGTCATAGATTTTGGTAGTTTTGTTTCCAAATTCTATTTTGCAACCTACATTGCCTAACTACGATACACTCAACAAATTATAGTTTAGTCCTTCAACATAGTATGCATTATCACATGAAATTCTCTCTATAAGTTTAATTGAACCTTTTTCTTTGATTTGACATAGAGCATCATTTCCAAATCTAACACTACTTCCATCATATTGAGTAAAGGTAATAAACTTACTTTCATCTCCTGTCATGTGATGTGAGCATTCACTATCTATGATCCACTTGTCATTCTTGTTCACATAGGTTACCAGTGTTGTTGCTTCATCTTCATCTTATTTATCCTTCATATCCACATAGACTACTTCATCATCATTCTCATCAAAATCTTCTTCAACAATGTAGAATCTTTTGCCTTTGTCCTTGTAATCTATGCTATCATCTTTTTTCTTGTTCTTGTACTTGTTTCCTTCTTTGTAATTCTTCTTCTATGTACACCTTGTAGCAATATGTCCTACCTCATTTCCATTGAAAAAAATGATAGGTAGTTTACCCTTGAATTTACATTTGCCTCTTATGGAATCTTCTAGCTAGTAATGCTTCCAAGTGTTCTACATATTCTTCATCTATGTTGTTGTCACTAGAATCATGTTTTCCTTTTCTACTCTTCCTCTTTTATTTCACCTCCTTAGTGTCTTTCAATGTCATCTTAGCCTTGAAAGTAGATTCAAGATTTGTAGGTTTGTAGTTGTCAAAATTGGACAATTCAAATGCAGTAAGTCTTCCCACTATTCCTTCAAAGGTTAGTGTGTTTCCTAGTACACACCTTAGCTCTTGGATGGCTGAAACTCTAATATCATAAATGGGGAGCAAATTTCTTAAATATTTTCTATTAATAGTATCATCATCCAAATGACCACCTAGATTTCTTATAACACTTACCACTTCACTCTAGCATCATATTGAGTAGCATTTTCACCTTCCTCCATTTTCATGTCATCAAACTTTCCTCTAAGGCTTTCTCTTTTTGCTCTTTGAACATTTTGATCTCCTATATAGATATTTGATAGGGCTTTCCATGTCTTGAATACAGTATCACAACCTTTGATGTCATCAAATTCAGCATAACTGAGTGCAAAGGCAATCTCCAATACTGCCTAATTGTCTTCCTTCCTTTTGTTCACATCATCTATAGTAAGAGGTCTAGCTAGGTCTAGATTTTCTACTCCAATTGAGGTTTTTGCATTGTCACCTATTGATCCAAGGTGCAATTTCATCAGACTCTACCATGCAATGAAGTTGTCTTTGTTAAGCTTGGGAACTTCTCTCTTGGACACCTTGATCTTCTTACTCCTAGTACCTTAAAACTAAATCAGTAGATGGCTCTGATACCAATTGTTAGAAATGCTTTAGAATAACTAAGGGGGTGCAGGATGAATCAATTATTCAAGGTCCAAATGTCCAATTCAAATTTTTTATCAAGTAAAGTGTGCCCATCAAACTATTTATTCATCCAAGCTTAAATTTTCCTATTTAGTAAGTTACTGTAAACCAACATGCAAGCATAACACATGAAAATTTCAACACATAACACAGTGATTTACATGAAAATCCAATTTGGGAAAAACCACAAGTAACATGCTACTCAATTCTAACTCTTCTAAAGTGATGCCCTATGAAAGTCCCACCTTATTAAAGGCTATAACACACTGTTAAATGTGACATCGTTAAAGGATTTAACCACCCTATTAGAAGCAGTCTTGGTTAGAGGACTTTAGAACATTCACTTAGAATTTCACCCTATTAAAGGATTTACAAATGGCTATTAAACCAACCTAAGTCCATAGGATTTTTACCCTAACTAATACAATTGCTAGAGAGTAACAATAAGGGGTTTTGACTTGATTACAACATATAACTTAACTTGCAGATTTTAGATCACTTCTTTAGCTCTTCTCAATTTTTCTAGCTTTTAGTCTCTACAAATCTTGATAGCTTGCCTTCTTTTCAAGCTTGGTCTCCTTGAGTCTCCATGCTTAATGTACTAGTGCAATCCTCTCTTTTTGACCACTTATTGAAGCAGAGTCTCTGTACTCTAGTCTTCCTTCTCTTAGATGTCTTCTCCTTGACACCCTTCAACCACTTCACAATTTGGCACACCAGAATCTCTTGCTTCTTGGTCTATGACTCCTTAAATAGGATTTTGGAACTTCTTTTTTCTCTTGATTCTTCCCTCCTTTAATTTCAGTTTGAATGGATTAGGTAGGATTCATTGAATCTAACCCACATTTTGTTCCTTCTAGAAACATCATGAAGAATCCTCTTGAATTTTCTCAAAAATGGTTTACATAGAATTCTATGCCACGAGCTCATTAGCCTTATCCTCCAATTGGTTCACAAATTCAAGATAACAAACTTGTCAGATTAGATTTGGAGAATCTTTGACATTTCCAATAATGCAGTAGCTCGACACTATTGAAATTCTAGTGCTCAGCACATATTGTGTTACTCGGCATCAACTATGTTTTACTAATGCTTGGAACCTACTATGGATTTTCTTGGAATCCACTAATTTTTTTTTATGCTTGGCACCTACTATATCACTCAGCACTTGAAGCTCACCCAACACACACTAGATTTTTCATTTGCTAGCCTCCAACTGAAAATTTTCTCATCTTAAACTAATTACTCGACACTCATTGATGAACTTAGTTTAAGATTTACAATCAACCTTGTTACCACTTAATCCTCTAGTGTTTCAAAGTGTAGCTAGCCTTTGTATCTTCAAGTATGTTATCAATCCTTCATTTAACCATTGTCTTAGCTAATCCTTGCACTTCATTACAAAACCATAACTTAACCTTTCCCTTAGGTGCTCTTGTTACATGTTGTTGATTAAATTGTCTTCATCAATCAACTAATTGATAGTACTTGGATCTTATAAGAAATTGTCATTCCTACAAATAGTAGGTTTGACATCAATGAAAAAATAATGATTGAAAACATTCTTTATCAACAATCTTCCTCTTTAAACAATCTTCTTCTCCCAATCATCTTTTCAATCAAATTTCCAATAGAACCTACACAAAAAATTTAAATATTTTAAAATTTGATTGATATATATATATATATATATATATGTATGTATGTATGTATGTATGTATGTATGTATGTATGTATGTATGTATGTATGTATGTATGTATGTATGTATGTATGTGCGCATGTATGTATAATATGTATGCGAAACACCATTTCATCACTTTCTTCAAGATCATATAACTTTTTCCTCTCTACAATATATTGCAATAAATAATAATTGACTACCTTCATGATTTTTAGGCTCAACAATCACTAAAAAGACATCTCCTATAGAACAAGTATGTACATGTACATTATATAGGATAGTTCATTGATAATTAAATAGCAAGTTGAGATTAACTTTTATGATACTTACCCACTTTTACTAATCCAAAGAGATGATTATAATCATCAAAAATTAATGCAATATCATCAAAATTTTCATCATCTTGATCAAATGTATTGGTAATATGAAGTAGTACCAAAAGCCATGCACTTGTATATCCATGTGCTTGACTGATTCATTCTTGATAGTCTTCATCAATGCAACTATCACAAAAACATGAGTATTCTCTTGTCTTCAATGTCCAATTGCAATTATCATTACTGATGGCTAAATGTAAGGAATGTGTATTTTCTATCCTTTTGCAACCATGCATGTTTTTTCTATTTACACCTAAAAGGTCATTACAAAAATATGGACAAATTAAATTTAAACTTCAATGAATCAAGATAGAACTTTAAAATTAAATTTTAAAACTTAATTCCATAAAATTTAAACAAATATACACATCCATACCTATTATCTCCCAAAAGACTTTATATAGTCCCAGTCAACTCATTCTTCATGATGTCTCAACCTCATCTATTGCAAACTGTGTCTTACACCATTCAACAACATCATGTGCATTATTTATATGAACTCCTTAAAATTTGTTTGATACATTTGCAGAGCATGTTTGATGCAAGCTCCAACACCAACATGTTCACCTTTTCCATGTCCATTCTAAAAGAAACTCCATACGTGTTTTATATTTACATTATGATGATATCTACATAATGCATAAAATAATTTAGATGATATGAATTGTGTAGCACATCCATCAAACTAAACATAATGTTTATCAATATTTATGTCTATTTCTTTCAAATAAGAAAAAAAAATATTGAAGCAATGTTCTACATAGTGAATGTTATGTTCTTTATCATCACTTATATAAAAGTGATATTTCTTTTTAATAACTCATGCTTTAAGTGTACTTTGAAAACCATCCAAATATAACTGTGCATGTTTGTAAAAAACATGTACCATAATAGTGACTTGCTTAGAAAAGAAATAATTTGATTAAATTTCTTTCTAATGAATAAAGGAATAATTCTCTTCAAAATCAATGACTGATATAATCATTCTGAGTGGGAAATATCTCTCAAAGTTTGAAATTGTTGAGCTTGCCACCTTGCAAAAGACATGTGAGCAATATAAGGTTGAATCAAATTCTTAAATCTATTCATAAATGTTACAATAGGTAACTCTTCTTCAACATATTTCAACCTTTTTGTTTCTTTCCTTGACTTTTTTTCATTCTTCACATACATATAATTTTTCAATTCACCTTTTTTGTTACATTGATATTTTCAAATTTCAAAAGAAAAAGAGCCATTTCACTAGATGTTTCACATATTCCATTGATGCAATTTATTTAACCAACTAGATCATCTATTTTATCACATAGAATGGATGATATAAATGTTGGATATAGTTTATTAATTATGTATTGTATTTGATGTTACATATATGTCATATTATTATCAATCAGTGTATACTAAGCTCACTCAGGCAGTGAAGATAGTTTTTTGTGTCTACCGAGCATTCATGCGGTTGCCTAGTTCAGAGGCAATGTCTATCGAGCTCACTTGGTTAATGAAGGAAATTTGGATGGAACTAGTGCTAACCAAGCTCACTTAGTTGCTAAAGGATCTTTGCAAGTTTGTAGTGTTAACTGAGCTTCTATTGGTTAACATAGGAAATTGCTTCTAATTTAGTGTCTAATGTAACACACAACCTCATAGCTACAAAACTTCACTCTTCAAACATAAATCACCTCCTTCAGTATTCTATTAAATGATAAAATACCCATTCTAAAACACATTACTCAAAACAAATAAGTCAGTATGGGTTCTCATCTATGAACTAGACATCCCTTTAAAATGAAAAGATAAAAAATTATCTCATATACCTATTGTTTGTATTTATCTTCTTACCAAGACCTAACTCCACCTTGATGTGTTCAAGTTTCTCCAATGAAACTGATCTTACCTCTTCATCTTATTGGGTTCATTTTCCCCATTCATGGCCACCTTTTAGTTCTCTGTCACCATCTCTATTTGGTTATGCTATTGTCACCCATCATCTCAAGTGTCTTATGAATATCACCACCTATGGCTTTGATGCATGCCACCACATGCTCAGCCTTCCACTCACTTCAAATCGAGTTCTCATTTCATCTTCTTCAATGTTATCAGCATCCTCCTATCTCCATGACCATTTAAACATATGAGTTAGTTTCCAAATACTTATGCATGGTGACATTCTCAAACAAGAATATGCTCCCCTTCCATTATCATTTATGAACAAGAACCATTTTATTGTGTGTTAATGGGTTTTATAAGCTACAGGATGACAAAATATCCATTTGAGATCTATGCACACAAGTACTGAATTATTATCCTTGTCATTTAGTTATATACCAATGCTCATTAATCCTACACTTAATAAAAAACAAGAACTTGCTATCAGTTTCTAGCTGATTCTTCATTCATAGAACAAAAATTGGGTTTCTTTCCCATATTGTTATGTTGAAATAACAATGCATTATTGTAATTAGTTACTATAACTAAATTCTCTGCAACCCACTATCAAGAATGATAGTTGTAGAGGAAATACGAAGGATCAAAATATATTCATAACTTCATCATCCCAATCAAGATTGTTATCATGATAGAATCAATAAAAAAGATAGAGAAAAATGAGCTGCACCAACTTCATTACATTAAAAACCAAAACATGAAATACAAAGCATAAACAATATGCATGGCTCTCTGGCTAAAGGCTAGAGAGTCAATCTTTCTCTCTTCTTGCACACTAGAAGATTAACTATCTTGTGACCTCCCTCTATCCCTCCTATTCGTATATCTAGATTTGGTTACATTTGTATCTCTATAAAAAGATATTAGAGTAGTTATAAAACTAAAAGCCATCCCTCTACCTGTGATATTCAAATAACCCATTACAATGCAATTCTTGATATTAATACATGAGAAAATAATCATTCTTAAATTCTAGGTGACTTCTTGGAGAAAACTTATCCGATGACAAGATTTGTCAACTTATCCTATGACAAGAATTGTCTTATTTTTCAAAACATTGAGATGCCTCTGCATCATACTCCTTGAGTTGTAAAATTTCCATGTCCTTTTGGAAATGTCAAGGATAAATGTGGAATGAAACTACTAGATATGCTTCCACTATGTGCTTTGATGTTGAAACTAACTCCTATTAGATGAAGCACATATGGGTTGCTCCCATGTTGTTACTTCTTGTCCACCTCACAATGCTTCTTGTAGACCACTCATGTAGGCCTTTGGACCAACAACTATGCCCCATGATAGATCGCCAGTTTGCCTTCCCATAGCTTGTGGACTTCCACCATGCAACTACAACCCCATTAACATAAACAAATACCCATCTCCACCCAGATCATTTGCTGGCTCTAATAACACTTTGATGTAACATGCTCTAATGACACAGAACTTTGAACCTCATAGCTATGAAACTTCACTCTTCAAACATAAATCACCTCCTTCAATACTCTATTAAATGATAAACCACCCATTCTAAAACACATTACTCAAAACAAATAAGTGAGTACAGGTTCTCATCTATGAACTAGACATCCCTTTCAAATATAGATATAACAAACTATCACATATACCTATTGTTTGTCTTTGTGTTCTTACCAAGACCCAACTCCACCTTACTATGTTTAGGTTTCTCCAATGAAATCGAGCTTACCTTTTTGTCTTATTGGGTTCATTTTCCCCATTCATGGCTAACTTTCACTTCTATGTTTCCCTCTTTGTTTGGTTATGCTATTGCGACTCATCATCTTGGGTGTCTTATGAATATCGCCACCTATGGATTTGATGCATGTCACCACCTGCTCAGCCTTCAACTCATTGCAAATCGGGTTCTCATTTCATCTTCTTCAATCTTATTGGCACCCTTCTATCTCCATGACCATTTAAACATATGAGTTAGTTGCCAAATACTTATGCATGGTGACATTCTCAAACAAGAATATACTCCCCTTCCATTATCATTTTTCTAAAAAAGAACCATTTATTTACATGTTAACAGGTTCTATAAGCTATGGATGACAAACTAGCCATCTATGATCTATGCACACAAATATTGAATCATTATCCTTGTCATTTGGTTATATGCCAATGGTCATTAATCCTCCACTTAATCAAAAACAAGAACTTTCTATTAGTTTCTAGTTGATTCTTCATTCATAGAACAAAAATTGGGTTTCTTTCCCATATTGTTATGTTGAAATAATAACTCATTATTGTAATTGGTTACTATAGTCAAATTCTCTACAACCCACTATTAAGAATGATAGTTGTGGAGGAAATATGAAGGGTCAAAACATATTCACAACTTCATCATCCCAATCAAGATTGTTATCATGATAGAATCAATTGAAAGGATACAGAAAAATGAGCTCCACAAATTTCATTACATTAAAACCCAGAACATGAAATATAAATCATAAACAATATGCATGGCTCTCTAGCTAAAGGCCAGAAATTCAATCTTTCTTTCTTCTTGCACACCAAAAGACTAACTATCTTGTGATTTCCCTCTATCCCTCCTATTTGTATATTTGGATTTGGTTACATTTGTATCTCTATATAAAGATATTAGAGTAGTTATAAAACTAAAAATTGTCCCTCTACCCATGATATTTGAATAACCCATTATAATGCAATTCTTGACATTAATACATGAGAAAATTACCATTCCTAAATTCTAGGCAACTTCTTAGAGAAAACTTATCCTATGACAAGATTTGTCTTATTTTTCCAAACATTGAGATGCCTCTGCATCAGTGTCTACCAAGCTAATGAAGGAATTTATTATTTTGGTATATTAAGCTCAATTGATTTATCTATTGATTCTGGCTGACTAAGGTGATGAATATTAATTATTCTAAGTTGTATTTGAGTCGAGTCGACAATATGAAAGATAAAAGTATAAGGTCAAGTTGAGAACTTGAAAGTGTGCAAGAGTGTGAAGATGTGATGAATGAATTGAAGATTGTTTAATGAAGAGTGGAAGCGAGTTTGAAGGATAAGCATAATATCCTTGTGGATCAGAAAAGCTATATTCAATCAAGAAGGATCAAGTATAAGCTAGAATAGAGATCTATAGTCAGCAACTTAGTTGCATTCAAATTAGGTCATCCCATTATTACTCTCTAACCATTATAGTAGTGATCTGAATCTCTTAACAGAGTTGGCCTAGCAGCTATTTGAAAATTTTCTAACAAGGTGGTAGTTCTATTGAATTGTCTCATGACCTCTAACAAGGTCACTCCTAATAGGGTGATTAAATCCTTTAATAGGGTTACACCTAATAGTGTGTTTTGTAACCTTTAATAGAGTTGGCTCCTAATAGGGCTCACTTTAGAAGAGTGAAAAATAATAACTAGTTGCAATTGGTGGTTTTTCCCAAATTATGTTTCCATGTTAAATTCTCCTGTCAAATGTGTTCATGCTATTTTCTTTTATGTATTTTTGTAAAAAAGTTGTAATAATGGTAATCAAAGATAAAATCTAAATTTTTCATGCTAAGCATTTATTGATTATAATTTGTACTTATTGAGTTATAACATTTTATGTGTGTTTACCAAGCATCAACAGCTTTTAGTTTTTAGAGTTTATTTTTGTACTAACATCTAAGGGATTTGGGATTTATTTTAGTAGTAAATGATTCACCCCTTCCCTCTTAGTTACTCCTTTTATATTTCCAACAATTGGTATCAGAGCTTTTGATGCTTGTAGAAAAGGTTTCAAGGACCTAAGCTAAATATTAGGATGTCTTACACAAGAGAGATCCCCAAGATGAACATAGACAATTTTGCAGCATGGAAAGGACTTATGAGATTACACTTGGCTACTATCAATGACTCAAGGTACAAATATCTTGATATCAAATACAAGAATACCACTGGAACATTATCAATTGAAGACATTGCTAAAAAGAAGAATTATAACATTAGGATGATTTATATTGCATTTGCTCTTAGTTATACTAAATTTGATGAAGTCAAAGACTACAAGATAGTTCATGAGATGTGGATCTAATAGACATATATGGAGGAGATGAAAATGTAAGATGAGCTAAGGCTATAAGTCTTAGAGGTCATTTTGATCAAATGAAAATAAGAGAAGATGTGAATATTGCAAAATATGTGAAAATAATCAAAGCAAGTGTAAGTGCAATCAAAACATCTAGAGGAGACATTGAAGAGAAAACAATGGTAAGCAAGGTATGTAGAACTCTTCTTCCCATTTATGCAATTAATGTGTTTGCTATTCAAGAAATGAGATGTGATCCAAATAACAAAATATCTTTGGATGCTCTAGTTGGAATATTTATAGCTTTTGAGTTAGATAACATTGATAACTATGTTCCTAGTTCAAAGGTTATTGAGTTTTCTTTTAAAGCTAAACTCTCACTCAAAGAAAAAGGTAAGAAATCCAAGTCTAGTCAATTAGGAAGTGAAGAAGAAGAACTATAATAAATTTCAGATAGTGATCTTGAAGTTGTTGAAGCCCTACTTGCGAGAAATTATTCCAAAGGTAGAGGAAAGTACAAAGGTAAAGTTCTTTTAGTCTTCTTTTCTTGTGAAGAAGTTGGTCACATTGTTGCAAGGTGTCCAAACAAGGAAATCAAAGATGAAAAGAAAAGAAATAAGCACAAAGGAAAGAAGGATTCTAAGAACTACAAAAACTACAAGGACAAAGGTAAGAAATCTTGTTTTATAGCTAAATATTCTAATAATAGTAGAGATGAAATTGTATACATTGCAGTAAAAGATGATTTGGTGATGAAGGAGATAAGATGACACTTATCTCTCATCTTAGAAAAAATGATATATGGATAATTTATAGTGGATGTTCGCATCATATGTTTGGAGATAAAACAAAATTTGAGCAAATGGAATATTATGATGGAGGTAGAGTGAGATTTGGAAATAATGAACCTTGTAACATAAAAGGAAAAAGATGTATTTCATTAACTAAAGAAATTGTGTGTGACAATGCTTATTGGGTAGAAGGACTAAAGTATAATCTACAAAGTGTGGCACAATTGAATAACACTAGATTCAAGGTGTAATGCATGAATGGATAGGCTAAACTACTAGATGGAAAAGGAAATCTAGTTGGATCTAGCAACAAAACAAAAGGTAATCTAATTTATCTTGATCTTAGTAATTGTTCATATTTTATTGCTTAAGTAGAAGAAAGCTGATTAGGGCACAAAAGACTATGTTATGTAAACTTTGATAATTTGGTTGAGATAAGGAAACATAGAAGACTAAGAGGTATTCCTATTTTGAAGAAGCTTGATATAGGTTTATGAAAGAATTGCCAAACTAGGAAGATAGGAAAGACTAGTTTCAAAAGTAAAAACTATCAACCAGAAGAAGTCTTAGAAATTGTTCATATAGTCTTATGTGGACCTATTGGAATAGAGAGTTATAGTGGATAAAATTTTTTCATTCCTTTTGATGATGACTATTCTAGAATTATGACTATAATGTATCTAAGAGATAAATCAAAAGCCTTTCAAAAGTTCAAGTGGTATCTGACAAGAGTAGAAAAAGAAATTGGAAAGAGGTTAAAATGTTTAAGATCAGATGGAGGTGGTGAGTTCATCTCCAATGAATTCAATAATTTATGCATTGAAAGAGGAATTAAAAGATAGGTATTAGCCCCCAGTACACCACAACATAATGGTATAGTTGAAAGAAGAAATAGATCCATAATGGATTGTGCAAGAACCTTGATGATAGAAAAGAATGTTGCTCTCAAATACTGGAAAGAAGCTAGTAGCACTGCAATTCATACGTTGAATATAGTACAATTGAAGAAGGATTCAAACAAAGCTCCTTATCAACTATGGTATGGCTACAAACCTAATGTAAGTTACTTGAAAGTATTTGGCAGCAAATGTTATATCTTGAAAGAATCTAGAAAAGGAAAATTTGATGTAAAAGGTGATGAAAGCATATTTCTAGGATACTCCTAGAGAAGTAAAGTGTTAGAATTCTTTATAACTGGAGGGGGGGGTGTGAATCAGTTATTCAAGGTCTAAATGTCCCAATAAAACTTTTCACTTGGCTTAGTGAACCCAATTTGGGAAAAATCACCAGTAACATGCTACTTCTTTTTCACTCTTTTGAAGTGATGCCCTATGAAAGGCCAACCTTGTTGAAGGTTACAACACACAGTGTTAAATGTGACCTGGCTAAGGGATTTCAATCACCCTATTAGAAGTGAGCCTAGTTAAACAACTTTAGAACATTCACTCTAAATGTCACCTTGTTAAAGGATTTTCTAATGATTGTTAAGTCAACCTTAGTCCAAAATATTTTACCCTAACTGATACAATTGTTAGAGAGTAGAGTAGGATATTTGATCTTATACAACTTACAACTTATCTTGCAAATTTTAGATCACAATTCAATTCTAAATTTGCTTGGCTTTCATTCTCTATAGTTTTGACAACTTGTTCACCCTTCAAGCATTCATCTCCTTCAGCCTTCTAGCTTGGTATGCCAATGCAATCACTTTTGTGGTGATTGAATGAAGTAGATTCCTTATCTCTTTATCTTTGTTCTTCCTTGGTCCTCTTGACCTTCTCAACTTTTTTCTCCTCTACATATATTTTTCCTTTCGACCAGATATTCCCTAAATAGGAAATTAGGATACTTTTCCCACTCTATTTTCCATCATCCAATTTAGGTTTTAGATGGATTAGGTAGGATACAATTTATCTATCCCTTATCTTATCTTTTCTAGAAACTTCTCCTAAAATCCATTTGAATTTTTGTAAACATGGTTTACCTCAAATTTTGTACCACCAGCTCATTATCCTTATCTTCCACCTGGTTCATAGACTTCAAAAAACAAACTTGTTAGCTTAGATTTGGAAAATATTTGACTTTTCAAATAATGCAATAGCTCGGCATTATTGATCTTCTGATGCTTAGCACATACTACATAGCTCAAAATCTACTATGAGTTCACTCAGCATCAACTACATTTTACTAATGCTTGGCACCTATTCAATTTTTCTGAACACCAACTACTTCACTCGACACACACTAGAATTTTCTTTGACTTGGCACCAACTGATTTTCTGCTCAGCTTAAACTAACTTTTCTTGGCACCCGCTATTAACTTTAGTCAAGATTTGTTGACAATTTTATTATAACTTGTTCTTGTAAAGTTTCTAAGTGTAGCAAACCTCTATAACTTCAAGTAGATTACCAATACATCATTTCACCATTTTCTTAACTAATCCTTGTACTTCATTACATAATCACAACTCAAACTTTCCTCTAGGTGTTGTTTTTACATCTTATTGATTAAATCCTCTTCATCAATCAACTAAGTCATAGTACTTGGATCTTATAAAAAATTGTCTCACTAGTAAATAATAGGTTTGACATTGGTGACAAAACAATGATTGAAACATATATTCTGCTTCAACAATCTCCCTTTTTCAACAATGATCTTTTCAATCAGATTTCAACAGTAAAGCATACAAATATTTAAATTTTTTTACTCGTAATATCATAGAAAGTGCGCATGTTAGAATTGATGAATTTGCAAAAAAAAGTGAAGAAGAAAGCAACAAGGAGCTAGAGGATTATAGAAGATTTGTTTAATATGAACTTGATACCTTGCCAAACCTATCTAAAAGAAATGAGGCTTCATCTCCCAAGTCCCCAAAATCTCCAATAGTTACTGAGTTGTAGATAGTGCAACCCGAGTCATAGTTTCAACCACATGAGTCACAGTCAGAGGCTACTAAGCTAGTTGAAATGAGTCTAATGGACTCAAGTCACAAACAATGGAACTCAAGCTTGATAATGAAGTTCATGATGAAGATAGTGGAATTCATTCAAAGCCCAAAGAGCCTATGCTAGAAAGATACATTAATAGGCATCATGCACCTGATTAGATCATTGGAAACAAATCAGATGGAACAATGACAAGAAGAAACTTGCTAAATTTGAACCTAGGAATGTTAAAGATGCTCTAAAAAATTAAAGTTGGATTAACACAATGAATGAAGAAATAGAATAGATATAAAAGAAAGAAAACTTGGACTCTTGTTCCTAGACCCAAGGATAAAAATATAATTGGCACAAAGTGGGTATCTAGAAATAAGCTAAATGAAGAAGGAAAAGTTTCAATAAATAAGGCAAGATTGGTATGTCAAAGTTATTCTCAAGAAGAAGATATTGATTATGGTGAGACTTTTTCTCTTGTAGCAATATTAGAAGGTGTTAGAACTTTACTAGCATATGAAGCACATAATGGATTTAAAAGATATCAAATGGAGTTTAAATTTTCATTCTTGAATGGAATTCTTGATAAGGAAGTTTACATTGAACAACCAGAAGGTTTTGTAGATCCTAACAAAAGAGACATGGTTTGCAAGTTACACAAAGCATTATATGGTCTCAAGCAAGCTCCTAAAGCTTGGTATGAAAGACTTCATAATTACTTGGTACATATTGGATTTCAAAGAACAAATGATAACAATAGTCTATATATCAAAGAAGGACTAGGCAAGAAGATTGTATTGGTAGAAATATTTATTGATGATACCTTATTCATAAGAAATGATGACTTGTGCAAAGCATTTTTAGAAGAAATGAGTAAAGAATTTGAGATGTCCATATTTGTGAAAATAAAATTCTTTGCTGGGTTGTAGATATAGCAGAACAAAAATGTTATCTACATCACTCAATCCAAGTATATCAAGGAGATATTGAAGAAGTTTGGAATGGAAGATTCAAGACTAGTTGGAACCCCTATGTCTACTAGACATAAGCTTTCCAAGAATAATGATTCCAAAGAAGTAGAATAGACCACATATGGATCAATGATTAGAAAATTGCAGTATGTAGTACATACAAGACCTACTATTGCTCTAGTAGTTGAAATAGTGGCAAGATTCTTAGCAAATCCTAGAGAAAATCACATGATGGCAGTGAAGAGAATCATGAGATATTTGAAAGGTACTAAAGACTATGGCTTATGGTACAAACTTGGAGGCAATTTAGACTTGAAGGTATTTACTAATTTTGATTAGGTAGGAAGTCTTAATGACAGGAAAAGTACTAGTGGCGGAGCATTCTTTTTTGGTAAAAGACTAGTGTCTTGGGCAAGCAAGAAAAAAAATTGCATCTCTCAATCCATAGCAAAGGTAGAATATGTGGTAGCACGAATTAATTGTTCTAACATTGTTTGGTTCAAACAATTGTTGGAAGGAATGAAGATAGAGATCAAGGATCCAATAGTCATATACCATGATAACACCAATGCATTCAATATATCAAAGAATCCAATGATGCATATCAAAACAAAGCACATTACTATAAAATATCACTTTTTAAAAGAGTTGGTGTAGGATAAAGAAGCTAGATTGGAATATGTGAATACAAAAGAACAAATTGTAGACATATTCACCAAGCCATTACCTAATAATGCATTTCTTTATCTAAAAGGTAAGCTAGGGGTCATTCCCCTATCTGAAGTTCACTAAACAAAGTTTAGTGATGCATCAACAAGAGCTATGTTGAAGATCGATCAATTGGTGTAGAGTTCATAAGAGCATAGTGAAAATGAATAAATAATTAAGGTACATTGGTATTAGTAGAATTGTTTTCTTTGGCATGTGTTGTCAAAGAGGGAGAAGTTTACTGTTGGGTATGTGCAAGATCATGGTGTGCCAGAAAGTGGTGATCTGAAAAATATATAGTTCTGAAATGCCTTAAAGAATTTCAAAATCTATTCCAACTTTTTTCCCACCCATCTTGATATTAAATGAAAACAATTAATACCTTTATAATTCCTACTATATCTTTTGATACCAACCTTATATGTTCATCTTTAAAACATCCTGAAAATGTGTTTCTAGCATGTTTTTATGTGTTTTTTACTTCAAGCATGTAGCTGATGACTTTTTTTTAACCAAAATTTGATGTAATGAAAAGGTTTTCTTAAGAATGTTCTTAGCTTTTCATAAATGTAATATTTGTCAAATTATGAGTTTAGTAAGTAATTATTACTTATTTTCTAATGGAGTTAGCTACAAAGTGCCGATTGACATATTGGTTGAAAAATAGCTATAACTTTCAAACCATAAAAGATTTGTGAAATCCAAAAGATGCATCACATTCTATGCTTTGACTAGTATAAGACAAAAAAAAAAACTTAATTTTGAGTTTTTTTGAACTAGTTAAGGTGGTTAGACACAGGAGTTTTTTAATTCTGAAAATAGTAGAGTAGAAAATTCATAATTAATTATTTATTTGGAATAAAAATTTCCAAAAATATGTGTCACATCCAGGCATGAGTCTACTTTTTATATCTAAAATTATATTTAAAAATATTATCATTTGATTATGGTTAAGGTGGTCAGACATACACCTACTTTTTATTTTAGCCCTGAAATTTTTGTAGTACTGCATTAAAATCCAAACTTTTGACCAATCAAATAATTTTTTCTCTAGATAAGGCCTTGTAGTTTAGAAACTAGATTCAATTTTCTACAGATTATTTTCTTACAACTTTTTGATATAAAGTCTAGAACCACTTTAAAATTATGTGTCAAGTTGACATAACCCTAATTTGTTGGTTTTTCACTGCCACTTAAGGCCATAGTTTGGTACACCATGATCTTGCACTTACCCTGTCATATCTCATAGAAATTTTTGTCATTCCAAAGAAGGAGAAGTTTTTTGTAAGAGGGAGAAAGTTCTATGAATGAACTTGGTAGAAGTTTTTGTAGACAAAGAAAGAATCTTATGAAAGGAAGAGCTCATACTAATAGAGGAGGTTCTCAAGAATAAATCCAAATTTTTATTATGTTATGACATGTTGTATTGCCATCAATGCAAAAGATGGAGATTGTTGGATAAAATTGATTAATTGTGTATTTTCTTTGATGTTATGCAAATGTCATATCATTATCAGTTAGTATATGGAGAAGTTTGTTAAAGAGGGAGAAGTTTACTGTCATATTCATAGAAATTTTTGTCATTTCGAAGAAGGAGAAGTTTGTCGTAAGAGGGAGAAAGTTCTATGAATAAACTTGGTAGAAGTTTTTGTAGATAGAGAAAGAATCCTATGAAAGGAAGAGCTCATACTGATAGAGGAGGTTCTCAAGAATAAATCCAAAATTTCATTATGTAATGACTTGTTGTGTTGCCATCAATGCAAAATATGGAGATTGTTGGATACAATTGATTAATTGTGTATTGTCTTTGATGTTACACAAATGTCATATCATTATCAGTTAGTATATGCCGAGCTCATTCAGGTAGTGAAGATAGTTCTCTATATCTATTAAGCATTCCTATGGTTGCCTAGTTCAGAAGGCAGTGCCTACCTAGCCCACTCAGGTGTCGAAGGAAAGTTTATAGAAGATCAGCGTTAACTAAGCTTACTTAGTTAATGAAGAAAAGTTGGATGGAACCATTGCTAATTGAGCTCACTCGGCTTCCAAATGATCTTTGAAAGTTTGGAATGTTAACTGAGCTTTTGATGGTTAACAAAGGAAATCACTTCTAAGCTAGTGTCTACTGAGCTAGGGCAACTAATGAAGGAATTTCTTATTTTGACATATTAAGCTCAATTGATTTATCTATTGGTTCTAGTCGATTGAGGTGATGAATATTAATTATTCTAAGTTGTATTTGAGCTGACTTGATAATATAAATGATATAAGTATAAGGTTAAGTTGAGAATTTGAACATGTGCAAGAGTGTGAAGATGTGATGAATGAATTAAAGATTTATTAATGAAGAGAGGAAGCGAATTTTAAAGATAAGCATAATATCCTTGTGGAGAAAGAAAGCTATATTTAATTAGGAAGGATCAAGTACAAGCCAAAATAGAGATATATAATCAACAATTCAGTTGCATTCAAATTAGGCCATCTCATTGTTACTCTCTAACCATTGTAACACTAATCTAAATATCTTAACAGAGTTGGCCTAATAACTATATGCAAATATTCTAACAAGGTGGTAGTTATATTGAATTGTCTCAAGACCTCTAACAAGGAAACTCCTAAAAGGGTGATTAAATCCTTTAACAAGGTCACACCTAATAGTGTGCTTTGTAAACTTTAACAAGGTTGGCTCCTAATAGGGGTCACTTTAGAAGAGTGAAAAATAGTAACTAGTTTCAATTGGTGGTTGTCCCAAATTAGGTTTCCATGTTAAATCCTAGAGTCAAATATGTTCATGCTATTTTTTTTTATGTTTGTTTTTCAACTAAGTTAAAGTAATGGTAATCACAGATAACATATAAAGTTTGCATGTTAAGCATTTACCGAGTATAATCAATACTTACCAAGTTACAACATTTTATGTGTATTTACTAAGCATCTATAGTATTTAGTTTTTAGAGTTTATTTTTATATTGACATCTAACGGATTTAGGATTTATTTTAGTAGTAACTGATTCACCCCTCCCCTCTTAACTACTCCTCTTATATTTCCAACAATAAACTCACTTTTCCTACTAGGAGGAGCAACATAAAAACCATATGTGCCTTCTGCAAAATTTAGAAATACCTAATAGTGGAGATCAAAATCAATATGATAATGGCAACAACAAGTTTCAAACACTTTGTTTGACCTCACAAAGTATGGCTTCAATCTTTCAAATGACATTTGCCTAATTTTTATATTAGGATGTTCACTACAAAATAACACATATAACTCATGTTGTGTTGTGTCCAATGAATATTTTTTATGATGTTCACATTGATCAAATGCAATCCTATGCTTGATAACATCTCTACTTTTTTATGAAGGGTGAGTGTTATCAATCCTATCATAACAAGTTACTCTATACATGATTTTCCAATTGTTCTCAATAGTACTATCATCCAAAATGAATCTTCTCTTTACATATTCTCTCATTGTTCACCTACTAAAACCCATTTTAGATGAAATTGAAGATATTTGTCTATTTTGGTCATATCCTTATTTACAATAGACATCAAAATCACTTTTCTTGTCATGGCCCTATCTTTAGTTTGAGACTGCTTTTCTATGTTTCTCAAACCTTGTTTAACATTTTCAATCACATTAATTTTCATGTTAGAAAACTTTCTCTTCTTTGATGTATAAGGAAACTTGCAAGAGAGAATGTAACCATTTCCACATAACCCATAATAGATATGAAATAAATCTACAATTAAAATTCACATGCAAGAGAATAAAAAACATACCCACAAAATGTGACACAAGATATACCCTGGAAAACCCTCATTGAGGAAAAAAACCAACCTCTAAAAGCATCCATCACCATGTTTTATTCAGCCAAAATACCATTGCAATATAACCACAGAAGCCTTCAAAGCTATAGCCACAACCAAGCAAACTATGTGAACAAGCATGAATCAACACATCCCATGTCATGCTTCCAACCTTCACAAATGGTCCCTTGACTAACTTGTCAAGCCTTGTCCTACTCGACGCTATCCCTTTTTGCCTCATGTCTTCTCACTTGTCTCTACAACTACCCTTGTGGCTTCTTACATAATAGCAAGTCCCACAAAACCACCAAGTGGTATTACATAAATCATGTGCTAAAGCTGTGTGCTAACTAACCTATTGACCTCACATTTAATATTAGATATTTAATTCTTTTTCTCAATATTAAATAATTAAATTAAATATTATTAGAATGTTACAATACAACTCATCAAGTATATCCCATGGAAATATTTATATGTTGCATGTCTATCTAGGTGCAAGATTACATAATAAAATAAAATAATATAATATAACAATATTATGCAATGTGTGCAACACCCATTATCTCAACAATCTTCCACTTGTATACATTGCATAGTTAATTCATAGCCACATAAATGAACAAGGAAATAATCCATCATAGCACATCCACAATCATGGATCAAAGTACACCAAGTGCATCATTGTGGTACCCACAACAAAATGAAACTATCCAACATCTCAAACATGAATGAAGCCACCTTCTATTATGCCACTACCACCAAACATATATAGATTAAGCCATCCAAAGACAGTCACCCAACCTATTGCATTAGAAGATCATAAAATCCTATACCAACTGAAATGCCAAGCACAAAAACCTTAGCCAAAGGTAATCACATGTATTCATAGTTGTCAAAATATCCATAGCTAAAATAGCACTCACAACAGATGCCAACTCATCCAACTATGCATACCTCAAAAGGTATACCAAGTGTATCTTACATCATCAACATATCCAATCTATAACCTGCAATCACAAGCCTGAAGAAAAATACCTGCCACATATATACTGAGAAGCTCCCACTACAAAAGATAATGTCAAATCTATAACCAATCCACTCACAAAATCTCCAAGAAGTGAATCTATGTAGTCTCAAGGACATCCATAGTACATAAACCAATAACTTGCAAGAACAACTCTCATAAAAAATCTCCAATAGTCTCCCAAGCTCTCCATAACCAATAGAGGAAAGAGATAAAAGAATAACCATGTCATCTTTCACATGACATACATGAGCACAAACAAGTGTTCACAATCTCCAACCAATCTCAAATCCAATGTAAGTAAAATCGAACATCTAGGAAGATAACTAAAACCAAAGAGAAACCATGCAAATCATAACCTATATCATGTCCTTTTACACACACCTCTAGATGTAAATTGTGCAAGTATGATCTCGTCCATGAAACCCCAGCCAAGAAGCCTCAACAATACCCAAACCATGGGTAAAAGTACAAAGTTGTGTCACCTTTCAGGTTGACTTATCAAAACCAATAAATTTGAGTATTTCTATCTAAAAATTAATTTTGATCAAACATATGATCTAGATAAATTCATTCTACCTAAGTTATATGGTCTAACACTTTTTCAATTGGAAATGTCTATCAAATACATATTTTATATTAGTTTGTATTTGATTACTAAAAAAATTAAAAAGAATCAGAAAAATGGCATTTCAATAACTTTTACTATTTTTTATGATATTTTTTAATAACATATAAACACCATTTTATAGAGACCAGAGTCAAGAATATTCTCATATAGATTTTATAGTATTTTAATTAAATATAGTACATTGTAATTAAAAAATTCTACAAGCATGTATTTTAACATTTCAAAAGATGTTGGTTTTTAGAAAGAAAATAATATTAAATTATATAAAAATAAATAAAAATTATATGATATTCTAGAGGAGAGAGTCCTCTTTTAGAATGTATAATTTTGTAATGGTTAGAATAGATTTGTTTTAAAAAATGTTGTGGGATATGAAAACTACTAATATTAGGTGAATTGAAATTTTAATCATTATAAAAGAGAAAATATAAATCTAAAGATGATTTTTATTTTTGATCATTCTAGCAATGTATGTTATCTATAATATAGTGTAAGATAAAAGGGAAATTAGTTTATTTCCATATAGTTTTGTGGTGGGAACTAGACCCCTAATTTTTTAGCATTTTTCAGGAGCTAAAAAATTATCTATAAATATTAGAAAAATATATCAATTCTTATTCCAAATTATTATTTAAAATTATTATCCTAAACTTCATCCATTTCTACAAATTTTATTAGTTTATGTCATTTCCAAATTCATAATAATAATACCAATTTTATGTCATTGAAGGTGAATAATTATACTTTTGTTAATCTTTTCCTTTACAAAAGGGTGACAAAAGTTTGTGGTTTTATCCCCATACCATATAATTAATCATGGATGTAAGCCTCTCACAAGAAGATTAAACTCATAAACCATTTCTAAACCAAGGAATATGCCCAATATAAAACCATCTCCCAAACTTAACCACCATAACAACATATGCAAATAGAGATAACCAATGCAAAAAAATCTCTCAAATGAACCCTCTAGAACTAACTCATGTACCATAGCTCAAGATCCATGTCCATGAAAGAAAAGAATAAACATAATGTACCTCAGAGAAACAATGGGATATACCTTTCAAGTAGAAAAATTAGCAAGTAGACCAAGAGTGGGGAATGAGAATGCTCATCAAGATATCCAAGTCTCCAACCAAGACTCATCTAAGAACAATCTCCTCTCAAGCCCATATTAGGTGAATGCCCCTTAGACTTCTTGCTGAAACCAAGCAACTATCCCAACATATATTCTCTGATCCAAGAGAAATCAACATCACCACCACCTCTAAGTATCCATGAGCACCTGTAACCAATCAATCCATGCCAACTCCAAATGCAACATATCAATATCATAAAGTATCCTGCCTATGATCAATGTACTCAATACAAAGAAATTAAACCAAGATCAATATCAAAGTTCCAACCATGGCCTCAGGAACATAAACATGACAACATGATCTAACTAGCTCAACTAAAGAGATAACATGCTCCATATGAATATACTATAACATGTCACAACTCTAAATGCGTATCAAGAGTATACCATGACATAATAATGAAATCATCCTCACACCATGGATAACATGTCAAATGAAAGAATAAACCACACTTTTACCATGAACCCCATTAGTTCTCAAGATGTAACCATCTCCACACACCATGAAGAGAAACCATCTCCACATACCATGAAGAACCAACTCCACACACCATGAAGATAACCAAGAACCCCATGAGTCCTCAAGATATAACTATCTTCACACACCATAAAGATCACAAAGTGCACCATGTAAATCTTATAGATGCTTTTGTAGCAACAGGATCTAAGACAAACTTCCAACATCTATAACCACTCAATAAATATATCAATGCCAACAACTCCCACTCAACCATGGTACCAAGTCACCTATGGCATCATAAAATTCATCTCATACATTAAGATCCTCAAGGTATACACTAATACAAAGTGTCAATACCAAGTGAAACTAGGATCTCCAAACCAAGAAGATACAAGCCAAACTAAGAACTAATCCTATATTGTCACCTCATCACTATCACAAGCACTTACTAAACTATGTATCCAAGCTATCCATGACATCGTGATAAAAAATCATCCTCTAACAATGAGAATCAACCAAGGCATCAAACCATCAAAGAACTCAAAGTGCACATCATGAGCTCTACAAATGAAACCAAATAACCATAATTCTCAACCAAGAAGATATTCCACCATAACCAAATTAGGAATCCAAACTAATGAAAATCAAGGATGTACCTATATATCCAATCATGTCATGCCAAAATCTATGGCACCATGATCATATCCATGAACCAAGAATCTGACTCTTAATGTGTCCAACCTACCAGCATAAAATAGTCAATTGCAATCCTCTACTATGCCTTACCTGGTAACAACATCTCATCCCTTCTATATGAAGAAAAAATTAACAAATCATGTGACTTGGGCATAGACAGCCCAAATCAAAGCCACCAATATAAATATGCATGAATAATGAAAGCTCAATGGGCAAAGACAACCCATATCCAAGCTATAAATACAACTTGTAAGTATAGACCACTTACAACACTACACAACTTATAGACCCAACAAGTCATCATACATATCCAAACTAGACACTGATAATCATATCGTTATGAGAGCAATTTGTTATATGAACTAAGCATATAATGACATCAAATTTTAAATCACCAAACATACAATTTCATCAACTCACAATGCTACCATAGTAAAAATATATCATAAACTATTTAGATCAATATATCACCAAATAAACTATGCCAAACCTACACCAAATTTGAACCAATGTGTAGATCTCTCCAAGAGCTTTTCATTGACTACTTGAAGTCCAAAATCTAACTCTGTATGCCCAAGTTATGCCCTAATCTATGTTCAAAATAAACAACATCTAACTTTCAAGCTCTTAAAACCTGACAAAATGTTAAATTCACAAAATTAGACCTACACCAAGTTTTAGTTCTCTAAATTAGTTTTTGAACACCTATAAGAAGTCTAAAATCCGATATCCTGAGAGAAAGTTATGGCCATTTTACTAAGATAGTCTTTTTACCATTTTCACTGCAACTTTTTTTTTTAATATATTTGTTTTTTTTTTCGTGATGAAAATTCTAATGGGACTAAATTTGATGGCCATCATGGGATGAAACTTAAAAAACTCTTTCATTTCCTTTAAACATGGCCAAACTAGAGCATATTATATATAAAAATTTATGGAAACATCGATCTAGATCCAATGGTGAGGTCTATTTTTACCTAGGAGGTCATTTCTGCAAGGTCCCCCTAAAATCCTCATTTAAATGAAACATTCAAAAAAAAAAAATTGTTCAACAATTTCACATGCTTAAAAATCTACCAATATCCCATCATAACAGAAAATTCAAAACCTTCAGATCTATAATAAACAACTCATATATCTTGCCCTTTCTTTTATCCTCTCATACATTCCAATGGATTCAATCTAGGGTTACAATAATAAAACCATAGCTCTGATACCACTTGTAAGGAAACTTGCAAGAAAGAATATAATCTTTTCATATAACCCATAATAGATCTTAAATAAATCTATAATTAAAATCCACATGCAAGAGAAAAGACAACATACCCACAAAATGTGACACAAGATATACCTTGGAAAACTCTCATCAAGGAAAAGAAACCTAGCCACTAAAAGAATCCATCACCATGCATTATTAAGCAAATATACCATTTCAATACAACCATGGAAGCATTTAAAGCCATAGGCACAACCAAGCAATCCATGTGAACAAGTATGAATCTACACATCCCATGCCATGCTTGCAACCTTCGCAAATGCTCCTGTGGCTAACCTGTCAAACCTTGTCCCACTTGACTCTTTCCCTTTTTGCCTTTTGTCTTCTCGCTTGTCTCTACAACTACCCTTGTAGCTGCTTATATAGTAGCAAGTCCCATAAAACCACCAAGTGGTATTACATAAACTATGTGCTACCTAACCCATTGACCCTACATTTAATATTGAAAATTTAATTCCTTTCTCCAATATTAAATAATTATATCAAATATTATCATGTTGTTACAATACAACTCATTAAGTATATCTCATGGAAATCTTTACATGTTGCATGTCCATCTAGGTGCAACATTATATAATAAAATAAAATACTACAACATAACAATATTATGCAATGTTTGCAACACCCATTATCTCAATATGATGTTGTGTCCACACCTAACAAAATCAATGTCTCTTGAAGCTTCTTTTGTGTAAGAAAAAGTGAAAACAATTGAGCTTGTTCAAGTATTTCAATGTTATCAAATTTAGTCATTATTTTTCTTATTATCTTATTCATTGACCTTTTCTTAGACAAACTTAAGGATTGAACAATAGCTACAAGTGTTCTCAATTTATCCACATCCATTTTAAGTAAATGATCTAATTTTTTTTGAGAATTTTCATTCTTTATAGTTTGAGTAATATTTATGAGTTCATCCATACCAATAAGAGGACTTGATCTAGACCCTTCTCTAACTTCTATTACTTGAATTTATATAGAGAACAGTCTTGAGCCTTCTCCAACATTCTTTGTTTGAGATTCTACAGGGAAAGATTTTGATCCTTCTTTGGCTTTTGTTGCATGAACTTCTATAGGGAGTGATCTTGCACATTCTTCAACATTCATTGTTTGAGATTCTATAGGGATCGATCTTGACCCTTCTCCCATATGTACTTCTTCTACTTGTGTTGAGCATCCTTCAACATTTTCTTCACCTTCACCTTGTTGATTGTCTGCAACATGTTTATAAATTAATCAATTTAGACAAAAAATAATATTGATACATAATTTAGTTCAAAACCATGAAAATAAATAAATTTAATATATATGTATAATTGCATACCTTGTTTATTTCTAGGATAACTTTCTAAAGTTTTGTGAATATTTCTTTGTTCTACTTCATGAGATCTCTTCCTTGCATGTTTTTTTGTCTTCCTTTCTTGTTTTCCATCAAAAATAAAAAAATAAAAAATTGTCATCGACATAAAAAAATTGCATTTACTTTAATTTTTTTGTAAAATTTTTCCTCATATTTCTCCTCAATGTGAAAGTGACCTTTTAAGAAGTTCTGGCAAACACAAGGTTTTTATACATGTTCAGGCGAACACATGAAACCAGAAAACTGGTCACTAGAATTTTTATCTTGTATGTTAATGTGAACATGTGTTTGCGTGAATATACATTTCAAAAGTTTTTTCCTATTTTTAAAGAAATAAATTTAAAAATTGATGTTTTGACCCTCAAAACTAGGATTAAATGATCTACTATAAATCAAAAATTGTAAAATTGTGCTACTTGGAGCAAGCTTCCTAACAACTATAATTTTAATACGTATTATATTCATTAATACTTTCAAATATGAGTTTAACTCATTATAAGTTGATTAACAATTGAACATCAATTGACTTCAACATTAAAATATTTTCAATTAGGATAAAAATAATTTGAAAAATTTCTAGGAAATAAGTTACTAAGTTACCTTTTTATTGAAAAAAGAAAATTTAATTTATGATACATTGAGTTCAAGTTATCCTTGTCAAAATGAACATATGTTTGAATTATGATTGATGTCACTTCAAAACTTCATAAACTATACAATATTCAACCAATTGAATCAAACCAAATGCATCCTCTAGATATTGATGTTACAAATCAAACATCAAAAGAATTACCTTATTGTCATTTCTAGAAAAAAAAAGTTATGCTTGTCAAGTAGATTGTCACTCTTTAAAGAAATTGATTTTTCATATGTACCATTTTTTGAAGGAGAAGAAAATTTTGACTTAAATATTTTTGTTTCAAAATTAAAAAATATGGTTACAAAGTAGGAACATAGTACTAGAAATCACTAGTTTACACCATCTTCAAATTATTCATAGTTTTAGAGATATAGTCACTCGAATGTGAGGTTTGTTTCAAAAGCATTCATTTCAGTGTCAAAATTGGTCAAAAAGTGGTACCCACTATTGTGAGATCACCCCAATGTCTAAAACATATAGTCATCTCAAAAGGCATCATCATGTAGATATGATCAACTGAACAACATAGTAATCTAACATCTATGATACTAGAAATCAAATTATAACATATGAACATCAGGTCATCTCAAATGTAAAAATAACATGAGTAACAAGTATCTCTCAGATCAAAATATAACAATGTATAGACTACAAACATGAGAGACACTATAGAATTTGATAAAATATGAGGGAAATATATAGGCTTCTTAAGGGATGAGTGATGTGTCATTCCAACCACCAAAGAAGTCCTTCTTAGACCAGCCCAAGGAGCTACAAAAGTAGCCTTGTTTCCTTGGGGTGGTGTTCCTAGGTGCTCGGTGTTTGGTTCCTAATGGCTAGTTTTGGTTTTTGGTGGTTTTTGTTCATTAAATGTGGTTTATACATCAGGTGTTGGATAGTGCTCATTGGTTTGGCTGGTTTAGTTTTCTCAGTTTCTATTTTTTGGGGCACTGCTACTAGTCTATTTGTTTTAGATTTAGTGGTGGTTGGGCTTACTTTTGGCCTTCCCAACCCATTTATTTTTTCCTATTTTTTTTGTTGTTGGTCTATCTTTTGTTTGTTTCTATTCTAGTTTGTATCGTATCACTGCTCGTGACCCAATCTCTTTGTCTTTGGTCTTGATTTTAATTTTTTAAGGATTTGGACCCTTTTTCTCTTTACCTATTAATAACATGTAAATGAATTAGATAGTTTATAATAAATGTCTCGAAAAGTATGGAGAAAAAATCTAGATGTAAAGCCTAAAGAAAAAATAAAAGAGCTCTTAACAAGTCTTCAAAATTGAATATTTCTCTTTAAGGATGAGTCTCTCTTGGAGGTGGCACTTGTGCAACTTGTATTATTGATAACTTGTTATAAGCATCATTTATTATTATTTTAATATTACAAAATTATACCATCACAATTGTAAGAGCCATTAGTATACACAAGGCTATGTAGTGATCTAGTTAATTATGGACCAAGAGAAGTTCAAGGATGACCTATAGTAAATTATGATATACATAAGCATATTGTCAAAAGATGAATACTTCAAAAATTCAGTGATTTGAATTAGTGAAATTATGACACATTTCTATTGTTGAATCGCCATGATTCCTAAGACTTGGATTTTACACCTAGATTTGGGTGCTTGACTTGTTTCTCACTTAAGTACAATTTTTTAGAAATTGGATATTGTGTTTTTTAAAAGAAAAATTGGTATATTAATTGAATAAATAAAAAAGATGTAGAACTATTAAGATGGAGAGAAAGTGTGTGGTTGATTTCATGGTTTCTCTACATGGTTCTTGTGGGTTGATTATGAGTTGTCAATTTGTTGATGAGTTAGAATAGTCAAGTATTTCTTAGTACAAAGAGTGGTATTTTTTAGGATTGAGATTGAAATATATCCAACACTACCAAGTGATAAGGAGTTTTAATGGAAAACAAAAGAAATTCAAATTTATTTATATATGGCTAACCTAAAGAAAATAAATTCTCAACTTGAAATTATTATAAAAATTTATCATTTTACATTTGCAATATTTCTTGCTAATGCTCCCTATAGTCAGATGGTCCAAATACTTCAAGTTTAAGTTTTCTTGTATAAATAATTTTAAAAATATATGTTAATTTACACAAACAAGGAATCTAAATAAAAGTTTATTTATAGATGGGTTCTTTTGAGTTCTTCTTTTAGCCTCTTATGGGTTTCTAAAGTGACTTTCAACTTGTTGATAAAAGAGTTTATAAAGTTTTCATGATGGATTAAGCCTTACTTAATACTTTTGAAAAAAAGTGGTTAAGAGTATGCCCTAGACAAAACACATACAAAATATATACCCCTTAGGCTTTAGCTCTAAATTAAAAATTATAACAATTCATTCACACATTGTTCTTAGTTAATCTATTACATACATAGTAAATTGTTTAATTTAGAAATCCTAACTTAAAAATTATATTTTTCATTAAAAAATTAAAGCAATTCATAAATAATAATATAATAGTCTTGAACATATAAATAAAAATTACATTCATAATATAGAATATATATTGAAATGCAATAAAATGATATAAAAGTATTATATCAAATTAAAGTCTAGAGATTTCCCCAATTCCAATTTAGAATTTATTATTATACATAACTTAGCATTTTCATCTTGACAATATTTTATTGAATTTAAGTATTTTATAATTCTTAAGTGACATCACTTCTTTCATGATAACTAGTTTTAAACAAATTTGAATGATTATAGATTGTCTATCCCTATCACAAGTGCAAATTCAAATGTAAAATAACACACCCTCTTAAAAATAAGAAACCAAATTCATATAAATCTACCACAAAAGAAAAATCCAATATCTATGAATAAATTTTGAAATGATCATATTATATTAGTTTTAGAATACACTACATCATCACAACTTATACATAATTCTAACATTTTTAACATATTATTAGAAAATAAATCAAAATGTAATTTCTTCATTATATTTTTTGAAAGACCCTCGGCTTATAAGATTGACAAAGTATGAGTCTTATTTGCAAGGTCTTGGATTCTACTCTATTGAACTTAACAAGTAATAATAGTTATTCATCACAAATAATAATAAACTTTGACTTCAGCCATATATATATATATAGGTCTTGGATTCCACTCTATTGAACTTAACAAATAATAATAGTTATTCATCACAAATAATGATAAACTTTGACTTCAGCCTTATATATATATATATATATATATATATATATATATATATATATATATATGTACATATGTACATATGTATATGTAGATATATATATGTACATATGTATATGTATATATATGTACATATACATATGAACATATGTACATATATATACATATGTATATGTACATATATATATATATATACACATATATGTACATATTAATCTCTTATATATATATATAGACACATATACACACATATATATATACATATATCTATATATACATATGTGTATATTTATATATATGTATATCTATACATATATATATATATATACACATATGTATATATACACATAATATATACATATATGTATATATACATATGTGTATATATACATATGTGTATATATACATATGTGTATATATACATATGTGTATATATACATATATGTATATATATACATATATCTATATATACGCATATGTATATATAGATATATGTATATATATACATACACACACACACACACACACACACACACATATATAAGAGATTAAGTGTTCTAAGCATTTCAATGTATGAAAAATATATCACCAATTTAATAATTGATACTGGAAGTAAACATAACTTTACATTATCTTTAGACTGAAATATATATATATATATATATATATATATATATAAACCCTAGAAATAAGATTAAGTGTTCTAAGCATTTCACAATATGAAAATAGACCAGAAACTTAATAATTGATAACGGAAGTAAAGATAGCTTTACATTGTCTTTAGACTGAAATTAATATAAACAACGAAATATAGCTCTTAAGTTTTATGTCCTGCTATATTTCCACACCATGTCATAGTTCCTGCAAGCATGCGTAGAATAACAGACAAAACAAAGCTTTGATTTATTTAAATTACCATTTTCTCACTTATATCTAGATGGAAGCTTAGCAAACTCAAGCCTGTGACTTTCTAAGACTTCCATTCTCAGTAGCAAACCAAAATATAGACTATGAACAACCCATAAGAAGTACCATAAAATTACCAACATCTTGAATCAATTAAAGATGTCACTAGTTCAGACATGACCATCGATGGAAGCTAGCTTATTCAAACATAGGAAACCTCAGAATAATATATATAGAGAAATACTGGGGTATGGCCACTCCTAGTGGTCTTAAGCAAGAACACCAATTGACATTTTATGATCACGAGGAATGATCATTACTTCAATCTTCCACTTTGGATTTGTTCTAAACCGAACTCCAATGTTTATAACTCCAGCACCACATCTGCAAATGACACATATGTTAGTGATATTGACTTATTTTGTTTTCATTGGGTTGTAGTGAAAGTAGGTGTCAAATGTAATTTAAGGCTAGACTTACATTCAGAATCCGTCTTAATCCAGCATTCTTCGCTCCCTCTAGATGAATCTCTTGATAAAGAAGAAAAGCAAGATGACCCATTTGTTAGAGACCCATTTTCATCCATTCGCCTGCTCTCACTATTTTCCTCCTTGAGCTTTGACACATTTACAAAAGTTTTTGATACATCCACCTGTCCAATGACCTCGTTTCCATGCAGCTCAGGCACTATTTCTGGATAGATCTTCTTGTTCATCATTTTCTTCATCCACTGCAAACAATAAAATGGGCAGCATTCTTATCATAGGATTAAGATCAGCATATGGTGTTATCAATAGGATTCAGTATATAGTGGTATTAACAACATGAATCAGTATATGGTGTTATCAGTGACTTGGGCATAATTCCTTGCACTAACTTTTATCATAGATTAAGTCTTGTCATTGATTGTACGGCTGAGTTTCAATGATGCTACTCTGCACTATCGAAATAATCTCACATAATGTTGTATCTGATCCTCCAAAAAGTAGTAAAGGATGTAGTTGGTGGTGTTGTATCTGATCTGGCAAAGAAGTAAAGGATATGGTAGGTGCAGGTGGATGCTACTATTGGAAAAAATTTAAATGGTGAATCGTGCAAGCAAGATTTGATGGTATAAATGTTACACGTTAGAAGATTTAAGAAACACATCTAGGAAAACAAGTTTTGAAGAATGGGTTAGAAATCATCAGAACAAGGAAAATGAAAAACTATTATTCATGTCTATTTAAGACCTTCTGTACCTAGAATGTATATTTGTAAAATATAAGCCTCGAGAAATCGGCAACTTCAAGGATCTGGTTTATTTGAGGATGAAGGGTCAAAGGATTTGAGGGATTCGAACCGGCTATCATATAAAAAGCACATACTGATAGAGAGATTTCATAGGAAAAATAGTGGCTATGCCAACACTAAGGACCATAAAATAACCGACTTCCACATTATACATAATACATGAACATTAATTGATTTTAAGCTTTAAAATATTCTGTCTCAGCTTCTCTCTTTCATTTTTCTCACTGACATAGTTCATTTTAAGCTAACTGCCATCACTATGAAGCACATTTGCATGATTGAATAGATATCCGGTTAAAGTTTAATCTAGATAATGGATCAATGAGTTGATCTGAAAAGTAAATCAAATAAAGCATTATTCATGGATAAAGAAAAGTAATACGGCCAACTAGAATTTACCTTTTTAGGACGATGCAGATCCCCTCCTTTCTTCAAGTTGAACACCTTCTTGATAAAAGATCTACCTGACTTCTTCAAGCTTTCATCTTTCTTCTTCATCTTTTCCTCAAGTTCGCATTCAAATTCCTTTTTGAGTTTATCATGGGAAGTGTTGGAGCTGGTAGAATTCTTGCTTCTAGAAAACAGATCTGCCAAGGTGGTTCTACGTTCCTTCTTTGCCAACAGTGGAACCTCAAAGAACTCCTGTAAAGGATAGATCTTGTTGCCATTGTTTTGGTTGTTGGCTTTCTTAGCAGACTCAGAGCTTTCATTGTGGTTTGAGTTAGAGTTTTCTTTGATAGATCCTTCTGGTTTTGTATTCACTTCTTGGCTTTGCCATTTCTGGGGTTTGAAACCATTCATCTGGTAATAGTCCTCATTCTTAAGCCCAAACACTTGCTCAAGATTTCCTTGAAAGAGATCAACTTCAATGGGATCTATAAGATCATATTCATCATCTGTTTCCTCAACATGCTGAGATTCATAGCCATAGTCATATCCCTGATCATGTTGCTCAATTCCAAATGTCCCAATGGCCAGCAAACCACTCTGCCACTTGCTGAATAGCTCCGTGACTGTACTGTCTCTTGGACCTAATAATGCTAGAGTATCTTCATTCACATTACAGTAGTTCTTGTCTTTTCTGCTGTTGTCTTTCACTTTATCCTCCTGTGGTATTCTGATCCTCTTAGTTGTTTCATCAAGAGGGTTTTTTAAGGGCAGCCCCTCGGATTTAACTGTACAAAGAAAAATTAGAGAAAAACCTTGTTTTACATAATAACAGAAACTGAAAATTGAAACTCTGACAGAAAGTAAGGTATTTTAATACTAATCTCTCTTATATAAATATATATTGAACAAATTCAAGCCTTAAACTGATTACAGGCTTCTATTAGAAACAAGAACCAAGGTCAGTAGCAAAGGATTTTGTGGGAATGCTTACCACCAGAAGGATCCTTCACACCACACTCATAATCATGCTCCTTTTGAAGAAATTTTCTGTGAACCCAATTGAAGATCTACAAAACAAAAGAAATCCAAAAACAGTAGAATACTCATTCTATAACATATTCAATGCTCTAACAATGGGCGTACAAGAAAATTTAAGCAAAGAGCCTAGAAAATCCATTCTCTGATTGCCTTGAGGATTGTAAACCATAATCACACACCCTTTAGTGGACTTACACTATTCTTCAACCAACTACTTAGATGGAGAGTATTTCATACACCCATTGCATATGACAAGGATGATAATCTATAATCTAGTGGGAGAAAAGGCTATGGATTTGGGAAGATTTCTCAGAAACATATAATCTCCTAAGCATTTCAGGAATCTTAAGCTTCTAAACTGATAAAGAATAGACAATAATATAGGATAATATATGTGAGGAGTATTTATATATTCCTGACCTAAAATGGGTGCAATGAAGGGCATTTATATATTCCTGACCTAAAATAGGTGCAAATAAATTTGTAGCTACTTCATGAAATCATGGTTTTATTTGACTCAATAAGAAACATTCAGAGGATTAGTATGTGACTAAATAAAATGGGTATGCATGAAATATAGGAAATCTTTCAATATGATTGCTTGGGAATCACATTTTTCTGAACTTACCCTCATTTTTGGTTGTTGTAAAGCCTGGTATTAACAAGACTGAGTTCTTGACCTAGTTGGCGCAGCTCTGCAAGAGAATTGCAGGAGATGGGTAGTTTCAAGATAGATGATTTGTTTTGGATGATGGCATAGAACATGCATCAAAGAAAAGAGAAAACACGAGCTACAGTGTAGATACCACTAAGCTCCAAATTGCACCAAGGACAGAATCTATAGAAAAGCGATAAGACCTTGCACAAATTCCCAGACAATTAAGAAAAAAACACCAGTTCAGAAATGCTTAGTTATTCTCCACTACTAATTGTTCCTCAACCCAATCCCAAACAAAATACATTTCAATATTTTGTCTCCATAATAATTCCCTTGAAAAGAGCATCATGCAGATCAAGATCAGTTTACGTAAATACAATACCACTATTTCAATCTTATGACCGTTGGACAAAAGGAATATACAGTCTAAGCTCTTCTTTCTTCAAGGCATGGCTATACAGCTCACTCAGTTATGTGGGACTACATGCTATAACAGGAATTTCAAAAACAAATAGTTCAATAAATCTAACCTTAACGATAGATAAAGAGAACTTCAAAAGAAAAAATAGTTCAAATAATATAACCTTGAATAGAAGCGATTGTCTAGCATTACTTTTATAGTCTAGGTTAATTGGGAACTGTCTATACAGTCAACCAAAAGTCATTTTAATATTAAGGAGATAAAAAAAAATTTGAACACTTTTTTTTGTAAAATGTTTTATTTTAGCTGGTTGTATAATGACACCTTTCTTTCTTCAATTCAAGATTAATCAAGAGTTAGTAGAGGATGTGTATAAAGACGGAGTTCAATGTATGAAAGAATTTAATAAATAATATTATAGAAACCATTTGAAAATTAGGTTATTTATGTAATTTTATTTTTTAAGATTGCAGTAGACTTTCATGTGATCTGTAAGACTGCCGCACTGTATGTAACCTTAGTACTGGGGTATGAGTTTCAGGGGACAGGGAAAATTGGTCTTATTTTTCTGGACAGTAAGGGGACAGCGACAATGGGGGATGTGTGTTGTATAGTGTACATATAAAACTTGGAGTTCTAGTTATGAAATGATGCTTTAGTAGAACATACCAAATTAAAATACTTGAACATAGCAAAATTGCAACATTTACTAGAATGATTGAACATTCAATATATTTGCATATTACATATCCAATTGTAACATTCAAAAATCAAAATTCAAATAGAAATTCAAGTACCAAGTGAGTGTGGTGCGTGTTACACTAGAAGAGACTGGATTTCATGACTGCTTATTGACAAATTTGTTATTATTTCATTATTCTTGATACAATTGTTTTAATATATTGATAAGTAGGAGATATTTTCTACCCCAAGAGAAATTCAATGACTTGTGTTTGAGAAATACACAGTTGAATCATGAAAACAGTATGATAATGTGAATATATCATTTAATCTCTAGTGAGAATAAATAAAAGATTATGATTATTGTGTTGCACTTTTGAATTCATCTGCCTAAAACAAATTTGATCAGCTTTTTCTGTTATACCTTATATATAACTCATTATTAAAATGAGAGAGTTGCAGAAAGAAAATAATGATAGATTGTACTATGTGATCTAAAATGTTGATTCAAATAGATTTTACACAGATGAAACATGTATAATAATTATTATACATTGTGAAAATCTAATACGAACACTTCAACTTTAAGAATAATTTTTTTTTTTTTGAGTTAAACTAGCAAACATAATGTAGACTTTTGTTCTAAAGACAAATTTGATAAGTTACTATATAATTGTTTATTATTTTATGACTAAAAGAAGAATATCATTTCTAAAATTTATATAGTTTTCCTTGCTGATATTAGGAAGTGTAAGAAAATTACTTTTGGAGACCTTTTTGTTTTCAAGGTTTAGTGTGTGCCAGATTTTTATTAATTTTCCGAAGCTTTGTTTTTCTGCTCGACAAAGAGACTTCACGCTTTTACATTCATCCTGAAAAGGGTATTAGAGAAGCTCTTCATACTGATTAAATGTGGTCAGAAATGTCAATTCATTATGTTATGGGATATCAATCAACTTTATTATTTATGCAAAACAAAACAAAATTCGAAAAAGTGTTGGTGGACTAGTTTTTAATCATAGGGCAGATTAATTTTGTTGATTATTGCACATTCCTTCAGATTGAGGCGACTTATTGTAATCTAGTGTTAGATTGAGGTGATTTTGCTTGTAATCTAGTGTAAATAGAATTGTTTGTAAATAATCTATATATAACTTATTTGTTTAGAGTCATTTAATGACTTAAAAATACTATATTGTCTATATTTATTTGTAGAGGATGTTATAATAGCTAAAAGATATTATATTTTAAATTTTACTTAATGCTGAGTATAATTTGGTAAAAGAATTAGATAATACTATATTCTTATAAAAGAAAATGTCAAATATATAAATTTATATAATTAATTTTAATCTAAAAATAAAAGATTAATAATCATTAATTTTTAGGAGTGATTTATTTAGAGTAAATAATTTTTTTAAAGATTTATAAGATGGGCTATTATGTTACAATGAGTTATTAAGATTGATAGAATGTTTGATGAATTAAAAATATTTTATCAAATTAGAAACAAAATTTAAACATATTTTAAACATAATTATATAATCTTCTTAATATCAATATTCTGAAAATAACACATGTGAAATAATATTAATGTTAAAAATATTCACACAATTATATCGACCAAATAAATAATTAGACGATGGCAACTTTAGAAAGTGAAAAAGGTCATAAACCCTAATTATTTTAAAGCTTTTTCATGTGAAACATGAATGGCCCACATTTAGGATCTTTTTAATGGCTTCAAGGCCGAGTCAAATATTTGGGACATGGTTCCCGAAATAAGAAATAAGTAAATGTCCATCAATCTCCATCCAATAGAAAAGAGTTTTGGATGTTTGCAATTCATGGCTCACATGTGTGGCACCATTTTACCTGGATATTGAAGTTGGTGAGTATTCTTAACCCTATATGGCAATAACAGGAGGACGAAAGTGGTATAGCATACAATGTGTTTGAATGGCTTAAAACACCATTGTAAATTAAGTAAAATCAATCATGTTAAGTGTTAATGAAACTACTTTTCCAAATATGTAACATTACAAAGGATGTGACATTTGTTTCAAATATGCAAAATCAATGAAATATAGTATTTATATCTTGAGTTTACCATTCTAGATGGATCATTTAATGTATCATCTTATTTAAATTTTCTTTACTATTGTGAAGGATTTTGGATTTGACTTGGTTAATGCAAGAGTGAAATTAGATTTTTATGTATTTATTTTTTATTTCTTTTAAATTTATTATGATCACATTATCTTAAATATATTGAACATCTGTGTAAGGTGGTGCATTTTGCATGGAAGTTGGTGTATAATATCACATATTTTCCAATCTCAACTTCACATATCCTCAACTTTCACTAATTCTATAAAATATGAAAATTCAAAATAATAATTTTAATTCTAACCATTTACCATCTAGTAGGTATGCCTGACGCAGTGCAAGGCAGGAGCATCCCCAAAGGAGATGTCCTAGCCCCCTGCTATAAAACCATGCAACGGAAACATAATAACAAGAAGCAACAATGCAAGATCTAATACCAAATCATAATAATATATTCATAAAATATAACTAATTACATGCAATGTGTCAGGCTGTAAGGCCTTCCCGGTTACAGCCAAATACAAAGCAAGTAATAGTTCTGCAAGATCCCTGAAGATCCAATCCCACACCCTAGCTAGTCTAGATCCACACTCTGGTAGAAACCTCCAAGGAAGATCTCAACTTGTGCTCGCAAGCCCACCAAGCAATCTCCTTGTTTTCCAAGCCGCAACTACTAGCCCTTCTCAAAATTTGCTCTTCCTAGCTCCTCTACCTCTCCTTCATAGATGAATAATTCAAGTATAGAGTGCCTCTCATTCGACGCTCTATCCACACATTCACAACCTCATCAAAATCCTATTGTAAACTACCTCACATTCGGCACTCTACTTACAGACTCAGAAAAACTCGCTCTTCAGCTACTTCCCACACCCACTCCTCTTCTGAGTGAATGAATAATCATTAAAGACTTCCCCACAACCCTTACTTATACCAATCTAAGCCACAGGTCAGCCTAAAACACAAATTAAATACAAATATATAAATTAAATGCCAAAGTCAGCCTCCTACAATAATTAAATTCCCAAAATTGATGTCTTAGTAAAATTGAGATATCTCCTAGCTCTAAATGAATTAAAACTCGAGCTTCAAACTGTAGTTATAAATCTAGGCCCTCTTCTATCCCAGAAATTTTCATCCTCTAACTCATTGTAGAAAATTAGATACATGGCCTACAATAGGTACCAAATTCCTAAGCAAAGCCGAGCTCCAAAGAACATGCCGAGCTCCCAGAGCATGCCGAGCTCCAATCCTTTTTGACTGAATACTAGTCCAAAAACCCTCCAAAGAACCTACTGAGCCTCCTCCTATGAACTCCAAAGTAGTCACCAAGTAAATCGAAGATGCTCCTACATCAATGCCTAACAAAGAAAAAAATAACAAACATGCTTGTGAATTGGTCCACAAAAATATTATATCAATGCTACATCATCATCATTATCTTGGGAGCATATTGCATGCTCATTTTCTATTCTTAATATTTCTCTTAGAGTTGTAAAATTGATATGGTAAGGGTATAAGTAATGAGAACATGAATCTTACAATTCAATAGATTCCCTATAGGTATGCATTAATTTTTAGCCTTCAATTGCATTAGACATTAAAACAAATAAAACAAGGGAAATCAACTATTTGTAAATTACAAGATCATTTCCATGATTTAGATGAAAATTATGCATATGATTACTTATGAACTCATGTAGATGACCTATAAAGTTGTGTGGTTATATCTGATTTTTTCATAGTGTTGATCCCTAAGCCATGTTGTCTATTTGTGTCAAACTCTTACTCATATATTTGGAAAAGTTGGTTAGTCATCACTATGACTAAGCCATACTATATAGGCTGAGTATTGTAAATAGACATGCATATATTTCATGTGTGAACCAAGTAGTAGTGATTGCTGAGAAAGTCTATGGTTCCTAAGTAGTCTAATTTATGCTGAGTCATCTAGAAAATAGTTCATGCCAAACATATACATGTTAAGTCAGTTTATGCTGAGTGACAAGATTGCACAATATTTATGACTAAGTGTCAAAATGTTCAAGTGTCAAGTAAACTAGTTTTGATATAATTGTTTGGAATGGCACAAACATTAAGGTAATCAACTTTTGTTGATCTAGAGATGTATGTTTTTTGTTCAAGGAGTAAATTATAGAGGTGATCATGTGTTTTGTTACAGATCATTCCCTATGCAAGGTGTTCACCCAATCAGATAAATGGAAGGACCAAGAGGAAAAAGAGAGAGATTAAGATTATTGATTTTAATCTGGAAAATTCTACATATGGTTATATGAAGAGAATCCAAACCCTAATTTTAGAAGGCATGGAAGAAAGCTTGTGACTTTGGATGTTAGAGGAAAAGTGCAAAGGAAAACTAGATATAGTGATTGTGTAGAGTAGTGAATGGAAGAATACAAATATATTAGATTAGAGACTGGATTAGTGATTGTAAAGAGGAGATTTGTTATCAGAATTCGAAGTGAAAATTAAAGGATTAGGTACTGATACATCCTAGCTAGTGTTTTAGGGTAAATCTCTTAACAGAGTGATCCTAACAAACCTTTGTAAATCTCATAATAGATTTCCTACATAGTTGTAAGTTTTAAATCCTTTAATCAAGGTGGATTGTATAATTCTTCTAAGCATTTTAAAAGGGTAGACCCCTAATAGGGTAGATCATTAGAAGTGATCAAATTTGTATCCCTAACAAGCAAAATTTATGCTATAGCAGTGAAGATTTGTGGGTGGAATCCCCACCCCAATTTCCCATTCAGCTTGGAGGGTTTCTCAGTAAGCAAAATTTGTGTGTTATGTGTTGATTTTTTTTTTACATATTTCATTGATGTGATTAGTTGTTAGATTTGATAAATCATTATGGTAAATATTTATGTGATTTATGATATTTTTGAGATAAGAGTTTAAGGTGAAAGATATTAGATGTATTAAATATTTTAAGTGAGTTAGGTTTTATAGATCTCAACTCACCCACCCTCATAGTATCTTACTTTCCCATTAGACTTCCAACAATTGGTATTAGAGCACAAGTTCTCTTAGAATAAGACTAATCATTTGAGAATTAAGATATTAGAGATGGAGGCCTACAAGTTGGGAAAAGTCATTGAGAATCAAAAGGTTGACATACAACTTACACTAGAGAAAATTGAAGCAACAAGAGAGGAATTGAAGAAATCCTTAAAGAAAAGAAAGAAGATGGCAATCCTGCAAAATGACACACAATATCAAGATGAAGATATTGAAGGTCTATTTGATGACGAAAATTCTAGTGAATGTCATGTAGCAATATCAAGTCTATTACAAATGAAAAATACATTGAATGAAGAGATAAGAGGAAAAAAGGAAAAAAACATGAAATCCAATCAGTAGGACTGTGTGAAGTGAACAAATAGAAAAAGAAAAGTGATAAAGATAAGACAATGAAAAATGAAGACAAGAGACAAATGACCAGAAGACTTGATGAAAGGACATTTGATGTGTAGAAACTCACACACAAGCAATTTGATGTGCTCAACCAACTGCTAACTATAAATCAAGAGCTAAATAGAAAAGATGTGGCGATTACAAATCTGAGATTAGAAAATTATCATCTAAGAAATGAGATGAGATATGAAAAGGGACTCATTGAAAGGATGAATAAACCTAAAAATTTTGTGAGATACTATGAAGAGAAGATGAGATTATAGAGAAGACCCATGACACCTCTAGACTAGGCTATACTAAGAACCTATCATCTACTAAGGAAGGAGAATTATCGAAGAGTGGAGAAGAAAGCAATGCAAAGATAAATAATAATAAAACTACATGTTATCATTGTGGAAAGCCAGGTAACACAAGAAATTTTTTACAAAAATAAGATTGGTAAGAAAAACCCTAAGCCCAATTTCAATAGATTTTGGTATAATTGTAAGAAGCAAGGACATCAATCACATGAGTGTATATCAAAACATAGTAATACACCAGTTGCACCTAGATTTGAAGGATAATGCTATAATTGTCATAAGTATTGACATAGAACACAAGAATGAAGATCAAAGAAAAAACCTAACTAAACACCAAAGAAGGAAGAAAATATGCCTAAGAAAGGTATCTTATACAATTGGGATTATAATACATGGCACAACTATCATTTATGTGGAGAATATGGCCATGTGAAATTGTATCAGGACACACTTTAGAGGTAAATCCAAATGTTGGATGAATGGTAGTATTGTTTGTTATATAGTAGGCTCTATCATAAGATTGGACATTTGAGTAGAAACTATAGAACCTAATCACCAACGCCTAGCAATGAATAAACAAAGGTTAAGGTATTATTGATGTGGAACATACAAGAAACCAGATGAATCAAACATCAAGATAGAAGGATGAAAGTAACAACAATGGAGCCAATGATGTTGAGATCACCTAATCCAATGGATCAAGTGATCACACCACTTCAAACTAAGTAAAAGATATGAAAGGAATTGTAGTTTTAATGATATATCTTACATTAGTTCATAGCATATGATATAGTGAAGTCCATATTTGCATGAGATGAGATGCATTAAGATAGATTTAAAGTTTGAATCAAGAAAAGGATACTTGAACAAAGTTGGAGCATAGTTGGTGCCAAGAAAAAAAATATTAATTTTAATTATCACTAAATTATAGTATGGATTGGGTCCCCATATTGATTGAGTTGATATGTTTGACCAATCTAAGATTGAAAGTAGGAGTACAGTTTCGATCGAGTCAAGGTATTGACCAAGTGAGTAAAATTGAGAATGGTTCAATTGATTTGTCTAATGATTGCTGAGACAACTGTATGACACCTACCTAAGTATGGAGCATTAATAGAAGACTTAATTCATCTATTTGAATCTATTTAGCATATTTTTGGTTCATTTTTCATTCATCCAGCATTTTATAACTTTCAAAGTGATATCAAGGTGATTGTAGAGTAATTTGTGCAAAGTTTGTAAAGATCTAAGTGTGTGTCGTAGGTAAAGTGAATTGAAGTGCAAAAGATTGTAGTTTTTGAGTTTTACAAAAGCCTATGATCAAACCCTAAAATAATGAAATGGTAACTAGCTCATCTAGAAGCATAAAGAAGAAATGAATTAAGGTTATTAATGTGAAATTAGTTAAGAATGATTCTTGTCCACCTTTGAAGTATAAGGTTGTACCTAAAATTGTGATGATGGGAGACTCTACAGGTGCCTTGTCATTGATTCCACCCAAGGTTATAATGATACATGATGTACATGAAAACTTGGTAAAGTGGAAGTTTATAAGATAAGAATGGCCAATGAGAAGATGTAAAAAGAAGGAATCTTGAAGTGTGAATTAAAAATCATTGCCGAGAAAGGGTTAACTTTTTCCCTAGATTTCCTAAAGAACTTTAGAGTTGAATGGATTGAAATTCGCTCAGCCAAATTCATGATATTTAGTTGTGGTTGGAAACTATACCAATCAAAATTACAAAGAAAATCATTCATGACATGACTAGATACCCTATGTATGATCGAACAAAGACAATGTGATGCCAAAGAAAAGAGGTAATTGGGAAAATAAAAACTAGTATAGAATGGGAGAGGATTAACCATTACAACCATTGAAGACCCTCTCATTAAATTTTTCAATTGAGTGATTATGCATAAGTTTTATCACTCAAGTTGAATGGATAGTGTGTCATGTATAATAGTTGACCAAGCATGAAAAATCATCAAGAACTTTGATCATGACTATGACCTTGCCAAGATATAGTGGACACAATTGGATGAGAATTTGGTTTCAACTTGCAAGGAAAATAATTCTATGTGTAAGTTTGGATCACTTATTGTATGTATATTATTTTATATTCATAATTATTTTCCTACAATTGGTGATGTGGTATGGGAATAAGAGAAACTTGTATACAAACAGATTAGTGATTTTATTCAAAAAATTGGTGAGAATTTTGAGAGTATAGTGGATAATTATTTTGAAGATGAAAAAGAGAATAAGGACCCCTAAGTCACTTGTTGACAAATATTGTGATGATGTATGATTCCTAGTTGATACTAATAACACATGTGTTTAGACAATATTACCTAGGGTAGCATGGTTGAGACCATTTCCCTATGAGATTAATATAGACAAAGTGATTGCTGCCATCACTTTATTATTGGGAGAGAAGTTGATTCAAAGGTTGAGCCACTCAAAAAATATATGAAGTTGCAAAGGCCAAGATAACATTAGAAGTGAATACTTCTCCTAGGAATAAGAGGAGAAAGAAGATGATTGAGGATTTGGAAGGAAACTTGGGAAAAGAAGATAAGATGGATACTCCCCTTCAAGTTACTCAAGGTCTAGGACATGATAGAAGTACTAATACAGATGAATATGAAGATCAACAATGGAAAGGAAAAGAACTTGTTGTTGTTGGGCCAAAGGAAACCAAAGCTAAGAAGATTGTGGTGATAGATCCTATAAAGTGAAAAATAAATTAAAGAGATTGGAAACTCCACCCAAATCTACACCACAAAGGGACACAAGATAGAGATCTAAAGAATTGACCCCTACTACTAGGGAACCTATAAGAAAGGGATTAGTGAAAATTATAAATCTAGTCAAAGGTAAGAGTCCTAAGAAGATGACATAGAGGCTACTAAGACTGAGAAAAGTCAAGAGAATATTAGACCAAGAAGGAATTTGGCTATTAAGATAAATGATGAACAAGATGATGAGGAAGAGAGTAAAACTGTGTCATATGACTTGAGCCAATTCCAAATAGTAGCAATAAGAGGGCCTCAAGACAATTAAATGGTATGTGGAAACATAATAAGTCCATCTAGTTTGAATAGTTTTAAACATGTAAAATATGAAACTTTAGATAAAGCTGTTAAGGAAAAAGTAGAGTAGGAAGTAGTTGATATGATGGTGAATTTTAAATATACACCAATAGAGTTAGGGGAAAAAAAGTCTTGAAGATCTATATAATAAAATTGATGCAAAGTGGAAATGGCATCTAACCACTAAAAGATAAATAGGGGAAACTACATTGGCCCAAACTATGCATGATTTGGGAAAAAATCATATGACTATAGGTTTGAGAGATTATATGAAGAAATTTATGCCAAAGAAAAGGGCACATAAAATTTTGGGGAAAAAAATGAGGACTTTGTACAAGAGAGAAGGTTAATTTGGAAAGCAATTTTTGGGGCGATGGATAATACAATAGAGGAAGAAGAGAAGGAAGCTAGAAGAGTTGAACTAGAAAATATAGAAGATATCTACTAAGATGCTGAGAAACTTGCAGAAACTATGCATTAGATGGGAAAATATTAGGAAGGTCAAGCAAGAGAAAGAACATTCCTCAAAATCCATCAAGGATATATTGACCGAGGCCAATTCTGCAATTGTGTAAATAAAAGAATATCCTATAAGTGGAGAGAAAATTTAGACTCAATACATAACAATTTTTGCAATAGAAGCACCTATAGTTACTATTGATTATAATGCACTACTACTATAAAGGATAAAAATTATAGATGTTGAGTATTAGAGTGTTTTGGGTACTAAAGAGAAAAGAGAAGAAGATCATGTTAAGAAATATCAAACTAAATAGGGTACAAATGAAGGAGACAAAGAGAAAGAATGGAGCTTGAACACTACTCTGAGGTCCTCCTAGTGAAAGAATAAAGAAGTCATTGCAACTAAGTACTGTAACAAGAACCAAGGAATGAAGATAGGAGTTGAAGGAGGTAGAGTTCACTCCTATGATAGTTTAGAGATCAGATGCGGATGTCTCATCAAACACTTTATAGATAACATTGCCAAGTTCTAGTACTCTCGATTCAAAAGGAAAGAAGTTGAAGAAAAGGGTTAAACAATCACCCTAGGGAATCAAAGGTAAACCAATTACATTAGATGGCAATATTGTCACACCTTACTAGGATAAGTCTACTTTAACTAAAGTGAAACTAATTATTTTGAGTGAATTATTTGCTAGAAAAGCTAAGCAAGCCAAGCTTAGAAAGGAGTATCATAAGAAGGATTTTTTTTTTGAGATAAAATATATTCTTTTGGAATATACCATTTTTATTAATGATTTATATGAACAAGCCCCCATTCTTGATCAATTGGTACATATTGTAGATAAAATAAATGAGCCAAACTTTGATGTTCTATAGAAGATGATGGAAAAAGCTAAGAAGAAATATGATAATAAAGTGATGGTGAGAGTCACAATTAAGATCGCTATAAATATGGTTGAGCTCTCCAAAATAGTTACTAATGCTGAGAAGATAGCATCTAGCATTAGTTCTTTATTTGATAAACATTTCTATGTACACCAATTTATCAAGTAGGTATGAGAACAAATGGATGAGATTGATGTAAACATTTAGCAAAGTGCAACTACCTTGATGTTTGATGCTAGTATGAGTTCTTTTCAAATTTCTAAGCTCATATTTTTTTAGACTAAGAAAGTTTGAATTATTGCATGAAGAAGGAAAGATATGAGCCAAGTGTTTAACAATTCAAGCTTTATTGACTCCACATTTGGCCGTCATACAAAAACACATTAAGATTGCTAATGACTTAATTTAGAGAAATGAATAATTATCTATTAACATGAGAAGATGTCTTTATAGACACTTACACCATCATACATTCTATCATGCATCACACTAATTCCCTCTTTTTTTTTTCATGGATGTTCTCATTTGTAGCTAGGGTCCATAAATTACTCCATATTCCTCAAAAATGAGCTGTGGGAGCTAAGAATAGTATCCATTGTATTCTCCCAATTCTTTTGTAATGCATCAAGAATGTGATTTTGAATCTTTGATGTTGCTGCAAGATGAACAAAGAAGATATTATGTAAACAAATTATCATATCAAGATGTTAAAAAAAAGGAAATAGCAAAAGGTAGCATTTGTGCATTTTTAAAAAATCCTAGAGAATAAAATATTGCTAAACATACAACTAAAAGGTTCTCCATCCATTAGTGCATACATGATGGTATTAGAAATAACTTTTGGAGTAGATGGTGGATGGTCTTTGATTCTTGTCCCTACAATAATTAAAAGGTTCCAATTTATTTCTTAAATAAATTGTATTGTGAATTTGTAATTGGGGAGATCCCAAATTATTTTGATATATTTGAATCTTAGGGTAGAGGTGGGGGTCATCATTTGAGAGGCCGGGGCCATGTCATGACCCTAATGTAGTTAGGGCACGTATTGTCAAGCCACAGGGTGAGCATGTGATTATTCTTTTAGTTGTGAAGGAACATGTAGAGAATAGCACTCTAGGGACTATCAATGCTTTGACATAGACCCTCATTCATTGCACTAGTCCATTAGTTGAGGAGGATCCTTTTGTGTGTCAGGATCATATGTGCACATCATGTGGATCCTTATGCACATTTGGTAGTCATGCTAGAGACATTATGGATGATGGGCTAGTCACTGATGAGTTCTTCAATGACACATTTGGCACTGACACATAGGTAAATTACAATTATAATAAACTAATTTGATCACATTTTGTATGTATAGTGATTGACTAATTGATTAGCATGTATTGACATTATTCACAATTCAAGGTAAGAGTGTTGTTGGCCATAGTATAGATTCCCTAGCCCCATTTTTCATCTTGTCGATGAGTTGAGAGGTATGTATTGATTTAATCATTTAAATTAATACATATATTTATTCAGTAATCATATGAACGATTGACAAAAAAAAATTATGCCTGTGCATTAGTTCGCTATTGGACCATCAATATTCACAAGGGACTCTGAGCCTAGGCATGATATGAGCTTCATAGAGGTACATTTGTTTCATGTTAATTTAATTTATTTGATTATATTTGTTTCATGTTTCATGTTACATGTAAATTGTATTATATAACATGCAACTGTTGATGTCTGAGACTCCTCCTCATCTTTGTCAGTCCATTAATCATGGAGTTGCTATAGCAATGGCTAGTTCAGAGCCATTGACTGAGGTATAAAAGAATTTTCTCGGTTTTAGTTGTTGTTTATAATAGTTAGTGTCAAAATTTCAAATGTTATTTATAAGTGATTATATTGATTGAATTGTTGTAGGGCCTTATTACATCTAATCATCTGTGAGCCTTTGAGGTGGATGTACAAAGTGACTATTTGATGGTGGTAAGAAAATAATTAATTTTGTGTGTATATATATATGATTTTAATGTATAATAATTAAATTGATTCATATTTATTTTGTTTGTATAAGCTCAAGTTAGAGAAGAGCCTAAACAAGAGGATGAGTGAGCATGTGAGGAAGACCCCATCATCCCCATTATCTCCCTCCACATAATGACTGAAGACCTCTAGGGATTTGTTTCCTTCCCCTCATGGGAAGGAGAAGATATAGTTGATAGACACACATGTATAGGCATTAGTGGACATATATGTTAGATTTTATGTCAGTGGACATATTTTATATGCATTTGATGTATATATGAAATTTTATATTTGATGTATGACATATATTTGATGCATGACATTATTAGACTTATGACATTATTGGTTAATATATGATATGTTTGTTTATGTATGAAATTATTGGTTATCATAATATATTATATGTTTGTTAATGTATGATATTATTGGCTATCATAATATATTATACGTTTGTTCATGTATGACATTATTGATTATCATAATATATTATATGTTCATTCATGTATCAGATTATTGGTTATCATAATATATTATATGTTCATTCATGTATGACATTATTGGTTATCATAATATATATATATATATATATATATATATATATATATATTCTTGTTTATGTTTTAAGTACATTTCATGTATTTCATTTTAATGTAAATTGCATCCAAAATGATGCAAAGTGCTTGCACTAAAAGCTAGTGGATTCCCAACAAGAACACTTTTAAGGAAAACTACATTTCCCACCTTCCTAAGTGTCTTCAAATAATCTTTCCAACTTGGTTACAACATTGAACAAACTTTTACCTAGCTTCACAAAACTACTTGATCACTTTCTCTATTCAAGAGTTGGGAAGCAATAAGGGAAAAATGAGCAAATTTGAGAAATAGATCATAATCAACTTCTTGCTTCAAACTAACATTTTAGATACTTCAAGAAACACCTAATAACTATCTCACAAACTTTAGTCTATCATCTATTCCATCCTTCCAAGAGATTATTCAACATCCTATGAGTGAAAACAATCTTCCAATGTCTTATGATTGTATTTTCTTTGCAACAAAATGTAATTTGTTGATTTTCAGACAACTCTTCACAAAGGGAAGTGATTGTGTTTCAAACCCATGAAATGGCTATTAAGACAACTAAGAAGATCTTTAACATCTTCCACTAACTCCATTTAGTGATAACATGCAACTAAAGTGGTGTTTCATTTTGAGAAAGTATGAGTTTGCTATTCTAAATAGGAAGTAATGATATTTGACAATAACTCAATGACTCCTATATACAAGTTTAACATCAGTAGTGATTCCTTTTCATATAAAAAAAACTTAATAATCACCAATACCTTATGACTCCTCTAAATTCATAGAGGGAATTTTCATCATTTAACATCCATTCCCACTGATTACTAGTTGGTATGATTGGTTACAAGGTTAATTTCAAGATTTTCCAAAAAATTGCTAAAATTGCCAAAAAGTTGTCAGCAACTTTTATTGCAAAATGCAATTTTTGCACTAACTCTTCCTAGAACTTAACCAGGTGATTTTTGGTAACACATAGGACCTATATAAGGTGTAATTACTCTCAAAAAAATTAGTCAATTGACTTATTAGGGTGATCCCACAATAATGGGCTCTACTTTTTGACCAATTTTGACACTGAAATCAATATTTTTGAAACAAACATCACATTCAAGTGACTACATCTCTAAAACTATGAATAATTTCAAGATGATGTAAACTAGTGATTTCTAGTACTCTATTCCTTATTTATAACCATATATATATATATATATATATATATATATATATATATGTCAAATTTTTCTTCTCCTTCGAAAAGTGGTACATATGAAAAATCAATATTTTTAAAGAGTGACAGTCTATTTGACATGCATAACTTTTTTTCCTATAAATGATAATGAGGTAATTTTTTTAGTATTGGATTTGTAACATCAATACTCAGAGGATGTATTTGGTTTGATTCAATTTGGTTGAATATTGTATAGTTTATGAAGTTTTGAAGTGACATCAATCATAATTCAAACATACATTCATTTTGACACAGATAATTTGAACTCAATTTATCATAAATCTATTTTTTTAAAATAGAAAGCTATCTTAGCAACCTATTTCCTAGATTTTTTCAAAAAAAATTTGACCTCATTTTCAAATTTTCCTGAAGTGTCGCAGTCAGTTGATGTTCAACCTATAACGAGCTAAACTTATATTTGAAAGTCTTAATGAAAATAATATGTATTATAATTATAGTTGTTAGAAAGCTTGCTCCGAGTAGCACAAATTAGAATTTTTTATTTTATAGTAGGAGATCATCAATCTCAATTTTGGGGTCAAAAGAATTTCATTTTTTTTTAGAAAACAATATAAAAAATGTGTAAATTGACATGTTTGCACGAACACTATATTTGCACTAACACTATGTTCATGCAAACATATTAGACATGCTCGCACAAATGTATGGGTAAAATAATTTGGTGATTAGAAATTTAAGTTAACATGTGCATGCAAACATACATAAAAAGAAAATTTATCAATATCTCAAATGGAAAAATGACATTTTAATCACAAAATTACCATTAAAATATGTTTGCATGAACATATTAATAAGGTATGTTCATGTGAACACACCTTATTTAAACTCAATATGTTCATGTGAACATATATATTTTTTATGTTCACACAAACATAGTTAGCACATTTGTACAAACATACATAAAATTCAATATGGAAATTTTTCATCATTCTATGATTTCCTTCGTCCCCCAAAAGTGATACCCAGTATTGTGGGTTCACCCATTAACAAAAACAACAACAAAAAATTGTTAGGACTAAGGTGACTTGGCTTTATAGGTGACCTCAAGTTCCTTGACCTTAGAAACAAGGATTACCTTATTACCAAAAAAAAAACATGTCCAAAATGAGGTGTATGATCACCCCTTTACTTTCTATCATGAGTCTCCATTATTGGATGAGATGACATATCCAGTTGCCACAGTCAAAGATCTTTGCCTTATGGCATTTAGTGACTCTTAGGTATGATTTAGTTTAGCATGCCTAAGAATATTTGAGCACTCAATAGGATGGGAAGAGCTTGGGGCTTGTGTTTACCCTTCCACCAAAGCTAATGAAATAGATAGTTTGATCCCACGATGAAAGGTGAGAGAGATTTGGTAGTTGGCAACTTTGTATTGGCCAACACTACAAGTTTTAGCATCATTCGAGATGGCGTCACAAAATCAAAACGGAATAAGATGTCCAAAAATTAAGAGGTTATTAGAGGAATCTACAACATGGTCCTATAGCACCCAGAATCACATCCATACCTCACACAAGCTCTGAGATACGCCCTGTCAAAGATCACTACCCTATGACATTTAGTGACTCTTAGGGATGTTTCTGTTCAATGTACCCGAGAATGTTCAATTTCTCAATGAGATAGGATGAGGTTGAGTTTAGGGTTTACCTGACATCCCATAGCTAATAGAATAGATAGTTTGATCCCATAATGAAAGGTGAGAGAGATTTAGTAGTTGGCAACTTTGTATTGGCTAACACTACAAGTTTCAGCATCACCCAAGATGGCATTGCAAAATCAAAATGGAATAAGATCTCCAAAAAGTGAGAGATTTTATTGTAAGTCTCTACAACATAGTCCTATAACACAAAGAATAGCATCCATACCTCACATGAGCTCTGAGATATGCCACATCAAAGATCACTGCCCTATGGCATTTAGTGACTCTTACAGATGTTTTAGTTCAGCATGCTTGAGAATGGTCAAGCACTCAAAAAGATGGGATGAGCTTGGGATGAGGGTTTACCTAGCCACTTAGATCTAACATAATAGATAGTTTGATCCCACGATGAATAGTGAGGGAGATTCAATAGTTGACAACTTTGTACTGGCCAACACTACAAGTTTCAGAATTAATCGAGATGGGGTTGCAAAACCAAAATGAAATAATATCTCCAAAAAGAGAGAAGTTATTGTAAGTCTCCAAAGCATGGTCCTACAACACCTAGAATTACATCCATACCTTGCATGAGCTTCGAGATATGCCTCATCAAAGATCACTACCCTATAGCATTTAGTGACTCGTAGGGACATTTTGATTCAGCATGCTCGAGAATGTTCAAGTGCTCAATGGGATAGGATGAGCTTGGGGCTAGGATTTACCTAATCACCCAAAGCTAATAGAATAGATAGTTTGATCCCAAAATGAATGGTGAGGGAGATTCAATAGTTGACAACTTTATACTGGCTAACACTACAAGTTTTAGCATCACCCAAGATGGGCTTGCAAAATTAAAATAAATAATATCTCCAAAAAGAGAGAGAGATTATTGTAGATCTCTAAAACACGGTCCTAAAGCACCTAGAATCACATCCATACCTTGCACAAGCTCTGAGATATGCCCCATCAAAGATTGCTGCCCTATGGCATTTAGTGACTCTTAGGGACATTTTGGTTCGGTGTGCCTAAAAATGTTTGAGAACTCAATGGGATGTGACAAGCTTGGGGCTAGGGTTTAATTGGCCACCTAGAGCTAACATAATAGATAGTTTGATCCCATAATGAATGGTGAGAGAGATTCAATAGTTGGCAACTTTGTACTGGCCAAAACTACAAGTTTCAACATCACTCGAGATAGGGTCGCAAAATCAAAATAGAATTAGATCTCCAAAAAGTGAGAGAGGTTATTGTAGGTCTCCACAACATAGTCCTATAACACCTAGAATTGCATCCATACCTTGTACGAGCTCTAAGATATGCCTCGTCAAAGGTCATTGCGCTATGGCATTTAGTGACTCTTTGGGACTTTTTGGTTTGGTGTGCCTGAGAATGTTTGAGTGCTCAATGTGATAGGATGAGGTTTGGGATAAGGTTTACCTAGCCACCTTGAGCTAATAGAATAGATAGTTTGATCCCACAATGAACAATGACGGAGATTTGGTCGTTGGCAACTTTGTACTGGCCAATGCTACAAGTTCCAGCATCATTTGAGATGGGTTCACAAAACCAAAATGGAATAAGATCTCCAAAAAGTGAGAGAGATTATTTTAAGTCTCCACAACATGGTCCTATATCACCTAGAATCACATCCATACCTTGCACAAGCTCTAAGCCCTATGGCATTTAGTGACTCTTAGGGATGTTTTAGTTTAGCATGCCTGAGAATGTTTGAACACTCAACAAGATGGGATGATCTTGGAGCTAGGGTTTACTTGGCCACCCAGTGTTAATGGAATAGACACTTTAGTCCCACAACAAATGTTGAGGGAGATTCAGTAGTTGGAAACTTTGTACTAGCCAATACTACAAGTTTCAGCGTCACCCGAGATGGGGTCAAAAAATCAAAATGGAATAAGATCTCTGAAAGAGAGAGTTTATAGTAGGTCGCTACAACATGATCCTATAGCACCTAGAATCACATCCATACCTCGCACAAGCTCTGAGATATGTCTCATCAAAGATTATTTCCCTATGGCATTCAATGACTCTTAGGGATTTTTGGTTCAACATGTCTAAGAATGTTTGAGTGCTCAATAGGATGGGAGGAGCTTGGGGCTAGGGTTTACCCAGCCATCTAGAGCTAATAGAATAGAGAATTTGATCCTACAAAAAACAACAAGGGAGATTCAGTGGTTGGAAACTTTTTACTAGCCAACACTACAAGTTTTAGCATCACCCAAGATGGGGTCACAAAATCAAAATGGAATAAGATCTTCAAAAAGTGAGAGAGGTTATTGTAGGTCTCAGCAACATGGTCCTACAACACTTAGAATTTCATACATACCTCACATGAGCTTTGAGATATGCCTTATCAAAGATTGTTGCGCTATGGCATTTATTGACTGTTAGGAATGTTTCAGTTTGGCATGCTTGAGAATGTTTGAGTACTCAATAGGATTTGATGAGCTTGGGCCTAGGGTTTACCTAGCTACCCAAAGCTAATGGAATAGACATTTCGATTCCACAATGAATGGTGAGATAGATTTGGCAGTTGGCAATTTTGTACTAGCCAACACTACAAGTTTTAGAATCACATGAGATGGGATCACAAAATCAAAAATGGAATAAGATCTTCAAAAAGTGAGAGACTTTAAGGTTTCCATAACATGGTCCTATAGCATAAAGAATCATAGCCATGTCTCGCACGAGCTACAAGATATGACCTATCAAATATTGTTGCCCTATGGCATTTAGTGACTCTTAGGGAAATTTTAGTTTGGGGTGCCTGAGAATGTTCGAGTGCTCAACAAGATGGGAAAAGCTTGGGGCTAGCATTTACCTGACCATTTGGAGCTAACAGAATAGACAATTCAATCCCATGACGAATGGTGAGAGAGATATGAGCAAGATATGAAAAAAAGTTGCTAATTAGCCAAAATTGGGTCTTTTTGGGTTTTTGGTCAAGATAGCCTAAGATTAGGTGTTTTTAGTTGTTTTTTGATAGTTTGGGACTTTTCCATGTCCTAGAAGTGAAATCTAGTGAACTTTATAAAAGTTGCACTTTTTGTGCAAAATTGCAAAAGTTGTAAAAGTTTCTTAAAAATGCAAATTTGACTAGAAACCTTCTAATCTTCAAAAATATGTTTCCCATGCTCATATACCCAAGCATGGATAGTTAAAACTTCCCAAACTTCCATTTGTAAATTTTTTGTAAAACTTTCAAAAGTTGCTCAAGCAACTTTTTGAGCAACATTGCAACTTCTGAGCAATTTTTTCTCTTTACATATTTAGGTCAAATGGGTTCATCTAGGACTATTTTAGAACCTTAGCTAAGATTCCTAGGACCTATTAGGTAACTAAATACCTTAGTTTCCCATGAATATTGTAAGGCAATGAATAAGCAATTGGCTACTAGCTACAGACATTTCAAAGACATTGAAAATAATATATATTATTCTTTCAAGAAAATGAGGTATCGATTCTAAAAGTAAGATTGACATGATTCCCATTAGTGGCATGGCCAAGAACTACCTTTTTAATACAGTGACCAATAGTTGGCCTCACTCCCCATGACTTCTCATTCCTATGAAGGAAAACCTAGTATACAAAGGAAGATATATAAAACCTACTTAATAGAGAGATTAATCTAAGAGAAAAGGACATTTTGGAAGAAAATGGTTATCTTAGTGCCATCTAGGGTATGCCAATGACTTAGGAAGAAGAGACAAAACCTACAACTATTGGGAAAGAGTGCACATATACACAAACACAAAATTTTTAGATAGAGAAATAACTAGTGCTATAGAATTGTCCATAGAGCAATGTAAAGTGAAGCCTCAAATTGGCTCATTAGTAGGCAAAGAATCTAGTCACACACTTTATTCCAACACCATAGATGTTTCAATAGAAATGTATATTCATCAATGGCCTCACATTTATAGGACTTGGGAAGCTAGGATACTCAAGTTTGGCATGATCCCTCAAAGTTCTCATTGAAATATATTAATGATCTTAATAGAACAACAAAAAGCTCATCACCACCTTGAAATGGAGACTTGAGTTTAAATGGAGATTGTTAGTTCCCAAACATTTCCCAGTAAAGTAGATGATTGATGTGGGAGCACCCATTCTAGACTTATCAAAGAAGGCACCTAAGGATCCTAGATAATTCACTTAGGATAGGTTGTGATGCAGCAGTGCACGGTGGAAGCTTCTAAAAGGCAAGCCACTAAGAAATTAGATAAGGTTGGAATCCTTTAGATTTCCCAAAAAGAGGGTTTAGTGCTCGGACACTTATCAAAAGCATCAATGATGAATTTATCATAGGTTATCACAACCCAAACAAGGCAAGGAACCTAATCACTAGGTTTATGTAAGTTTAAAAGCACCAAAACATAAGGATTCTCCAAAAGCCTAATAAGGGAACATACCCCCAAACATGAATGAAAAGAGAAAAATGATCATGGAATGAAATACAAAAATCCCTTAGACCTATTAAGGTACGTATATAGTAGATAAAATGATTCTCTTGTATCCAAACAACACTGATATATAGTTACAACGGTTTGCCATTGAAAAGGCTAGTAACCCTTCAAACTATAAATTGAACATAATATGGAAAAACCCCACATGAAACATAGTTTAAAGTGAGATTCAAACACCCTTTTAGGACATATGCAACATATATAAACCTCACAAACTGGAAGACACTAGAAGCCATTGTTGTAACAATATTTGGAAAGTGTTCATAGGCCTAACTAGGCTGCAGTTCAACTATAGGTACCCTTTCATGCGTGCTAATCTAAAAAAAAATTATTGGAACATCTAGGAGTATTTGAAACAATGAAAAAAGTCCAAATCCAAAGTTATAGACCTTGGATCACTCTATAGCAAAAGTTATAGTGACTATGGTAAAATGTTGGATGGTGCATGTATGGAGCCATACACCTAGGGTATGGTGGGAAAATTCATTCCTTGTTTGGCCATCTATAAAACCTGAAAAATCATGAAGTACACTGATAGGGCTTGCATTCCACCAAGGGGCATCAAATTTCAATGGTGGAAAGTGCCAAAACAACAAGGCCCTAGGTGAAACCCTTGGTTTAATGCTGATTTCTAGGTACCTTCAGTAAAACTTGAATAACTTACAAACTACAAAAGATAAAAACATGAAACCAAGTGAAAATGGAAGGTAACTCACCCCTCTAACTGTTGGGATCATTGGTACATGTCTCAATGTCTGTACCAGTCCATACAATGATCTGAAACATAAAATTTTGTATGAAAAATAGGTTATTTTATTGATTTCTTGCCAAAATAAGTACATCATACCTATAACCCACCTATAAGGGATAATATAGGTTGTACCCAAAGGTTACAAGCTTGGTTTGAACTATCTAGTTGTTTGGGGAAGTGTTTTTGAAATTTTAACAACTTTTTAAGAAGTTGCTCAAAAGTTATCAAACAACTTTTTGAGCAACAATGAAAAGAAAGATAATAAAACCAAACTTCCTAAAACAAAATTGTTCCAAACAACCCAATCTACCATGGTAACTAGTACAATCTACAAAATAAATGTTTAAAATGCCTTAAAACTCAGAAACTTGGTAATTTTGCCTTCAAATATCATGTTATAGCATGCTGACCATACACAATGATATTAACTTCTTTCATTTTAGGGTTTGAAAAGTCTTTATATCTTCTCCTAGGTATTTCCCCTTCATCCTTATGGTTTGAATTGGCCTCCTTCAAGTTTTAAAATGAAAATCCAAAATTTCTTGCAAAATTGCAATATAGCAACTTTTGGAATTTTTCTTGCTTGCTCTTCTTAACACTTCTAACTTGTTATTTAGGCTATCCCTTATAAATTTCATGCTAGGGACCCTTCCCTAAGCTAATGACTCATCACTTAGGTTACTCATTTCCCTATGGTAATGTATTCCTTGATTTTTAGGCCAAAATAATGACTCTTCTAAGGACATTGAATGACATCCAATACCCTAACTACCACACCTAGGTCCAATGACCCTTATTCTACTTACATGGCTCACTTGGAACATAAAACAAAAAAAATGAAAAGGTGAGGGCCCTATGATTCAAGGTGCCCCTACACCACTCTCTCTCTCTCTCTCCCTTCCTCTCTCCCTATTCAATCTAATGAGCCAACTAGATCTATTCTACATTTTAATATATCAAGTATTGCCTTATGGTCTAACTTGTGAACTTTCCAAAGAGTCTTATTATGTGATTTTCCAGCATATTTAATCAAGTGGAGATTTTATACAACAACAAGGTTTGAATAATGAAAAATCTTCCTCTTTATTTGACAATCCTCAAATAACCATAAGTTAGGGTTCCTCATAGAATATCATCTAAACCATGTGCTGGTTACAACTACCACACCAATATGGTACTCTAAAGCTAACCCTCACCATCTATAACTGAGTGATCCAATTTTTTTTTAGCTTGGACACAATGACACAAATAATAATATATCCCTTCTTCATTGTCTTCAGGTGAAATAACAACAAAAACATGGCTTGCAGTGATAAATGTACAAAATGCAGTCATTAATTAAGAAAATACTTAGGTAAAAGTTATAAAATTACATATTGAAATTACAAAGATATATATATATATATATATATATATATTACCAAGTTGCACTAGATCAAACAAGTGGTCAATGTTAATGGATGAATCCATCTCTACCATTTCCAGTGCTTGTGGGGAATGATAGGTGTCAATTGGATTCAAAACCTGTATATCCCATTTGTCCACCCATTCGGTTGACTCACACTCATCCCAATTTTCCTCTGTACATGATGGACAATAGCATGCCATTTTGTGTGTGTGGATACTCCATGGACCTACATCAGAGCCTCGAAAAGAGTGTAACTCACTTGATCTTGTTAGTGTGAAATAATCCTCATATGGTGCAATGTCAGTATTATCTATCAACCAAAATAATCTACAAACCATAGACTCACCTTCCTTACCTAAACCCATTGTAGCATTACACCACTAGATGACGGATTTTGCATTTGTCAATATTGCTCCATCTTTGTACTTTAGTTCTTCATGAGCTAAGGCTATTTTGATGCATATGCCTACACCATAATGCTCTCTCTTTCCATGACCAACCTTTGTGAAATTCTATATATATTGAATTCTAGACAACCTGTGCATCTTACTTGACCAATAGAACATCCATGCATTCTTTAATTGAGATGGACAATTTTCTGAGCAAATAATGTGCTGATGATATGGTATGCTCCTATTAGCCAAATCTCCATAAAATAGTTGAAAACAACCATGTACAAACTTTGTAGAATGTGATTGATCATCACTAACATAAAAATGGTACTCCCTCAAAATTATCCTGCTTTCCTCTGTACTTGTAGGTGAATGCATGAATGTTATGTGAACAAATATGGAAACCTATTGAGAAGTATAATACTTTTCTTCCACCTCATTTTTTTGTTTTAGTAAGTCTACAACTTAAACAATGGTATCTAATGGAAATATATCCTTTCACAATTTGAATTACAAATCTAGCCATCGAGCTCATGTGTATGCCTTGCATACTCATAAATAATATTTTTACAAAAAATCTTCATGAACTCATACACTGGAATATTTTCAATGACTAAGTCACATCTTTTACCCTGTTTCCTATCTTTTAGAGCATATTCACTATCTTATATTTTCTGTAATCTACTATTTTATTTCCAATTGCATGTGTACTATCCATATGTTTACAAGCTGATAAAAGTTGCAAAGAACCACAAAATAAGCATGTACCATCCGAGCATGATGTCTTGTAAAATTGTTGGCCATCCCCTATTTCACATAAAATGTTGGATATGAATTCCCTTGAAGATCTAGGTGGCTCATTCATGCCACAATCCTACAAAACAAACTTAAAATGCAAAAACACACATATATGCCTAGAAACATCAAAATGGTTAGAAAATTCAATATGTATCCTATAACAAGAAGTTGTTTGTGTATGATTTATCTTCACATAAAAGGGTTTACCCATCTTAAAAAATCTTTGACTTATTCAAATTGAGGATACATACCAATAAATTTTGCAAAAAATTGTGTTTGGGTTGAGTCCAAAACATGTTTCATATGTAGGTCATGATTTTGGCTTCCAATCTTCCTTATTACAACATCTCTTTGATTAGGGGAAACACATATGTTATTTGTCCAAAAATATCTAATCAATGATTTGAAAGCTTCACTAATCTCTTCATCCTTTTTCAGTAGTCTACCACTAAATGTCCATAACTCATTTTTTGTTAGATCTTCCAATCTCTCAAACCTTAGCGTGGCTCTCCTTAGAGTATCTCTATCGATTTTCAATGTTTTTCTTATTTTTCTCATGAGTCAAGCTTTTTTCATTTGGGTACTTACTATTATCAATGTAAGTACTCACCTTGTAATATTACTATCTTTGGTGTGTGATTTAGAACCCACTTTGTCATAAGCACTCATTAGATTCTTTACAATACTTTTTTCATTTGAATTGTCCATCATTCTTAGCCCAAGAATCTTCATGATAGGCCTAAATTTCAAATTCCTCATCATTTAAATTTTTTTTGGCATTGACCTATACTATCTAATTTTTCAAAGAATAATCTCCACATATGATTATTGTTTCTTTGACAAGTATGCTCACTAATCTTGTCAGAAATTGATTTAAAAATGTTAATATCAATATCAATCAAATATTTTGGTCTTCTATAATGAATTCTAGAAGGTGTTATAATGTCTTCCATTTCCTTAACATTTGAACATCAACATAAGGGTGAGTGCTTTCTGTACCTTGAACCAAAGATGATGTGCCTTGGCAATAAGATGCAAAAGATGGAATATCACCTACTTGTTATGTTGATGTTGTGCCTTCAAAATGACATGATGGATCCTATGCATCATTGGATCTACAAATTATCATCTCTTCAACATGAGATGATAATATGACTCCAACATTGGAAGATGGTGTAGCTTTACAATTCAATTGTCTTCTTCAGTGTAGTAGTCTCATTCATTCTCTTTGTCTTTCCAATTCTTCCTCTTTGTTTCTTTGTATTGATGGTTATTGTTCCTCTTCGAAAGTCAATTCTTCATTATTGCTTTACAATTTTCTTTGTTCACATAGTAGTTTCATTTTATCTCTTTTAATTGCCAAATCTCTTTTCCTCTCTTTTGTTGTTTGAGTTTTTGGTTTCTTCCTTGGCATGATGATGATTTTTATATGTCAAATTATTCAAACATCTAAATTATTTACATTTTGTGAATTATAAATCATTCAAATACATATACAAATTACAATTATTTCAATAAATACACAATATATTAAACAATATGTCAAATTATAATCAAATTTGTCTCTATATAATAACAAAGAATATTTAAAAAGGACTACACTAACCTTTTCTATAGAAACAATATTCAAAAAGCCTTTAAATAGTGTATCGAATGATTGAATTTGGTGTTTTCTAGCTTCAAATAGAATGAAAGAATATTCAACAAGCCTTCACATAGTGTTTGCTAACTTTCAACAGCTTGAAACCCGTGTTTTCTATCAAAACAATAGAATACACAAAAAACAAAAAGAAGAATATGGATTGACAAGGACCCAAACTTTTTTTAATACCCTTTTTTGGTGTTTTCATATAGTGCATATGCACTATAGCATGTATGCACTATGTGAAAAATAATATATCCCTATCCCACCATCCCCAACTCTCTCTCTCTCTCTCTCTCTCTCACACACACACACACACACACACACACACACCTCTCCCATCCCCTAATATCTCTTTCTCTCTCTCCCATCTCCCATCCCCTACTCTCTCTTAGGCTACTCTCTCTCTATCTCCCTCTCTCACTCCCTCTCCCACTACCTACTCTCTCTCACTCTCTATGTCCCATCCCCTACTCTCTCTCTCACTCTCCCTCTCCCACTACCTACTCTCTCTCACTCTCTCTCCCATCCCCTACTCTCTCTCTCTTAGACACACACTCTCATCCCCCCTCTCACTCTCACTCTCCCTCTCCCACTCCCTCTTCCACCACCTACTCTCTCTATCTCTCACACACTCTCTCCCATCCCCTACTCTCTCTCTTACACATACTCCCATCCCCCCTCTCTCTCTTGCTCTCCCTCTCCCACTCCCTCTCCCACCACCTACTCTCTCTCTCTCTCTCTCCTCTCATTCCCTACTCTCTCTATTACACATACTCCCATCCCCCCTCTTTCTTTCTCTCACTCTCCTTCTCTGAATCCCTCTCCCACTGCTACTATCTCTCTCTCTCTATCTCCCTCTCCCACTCCCTCTCCCATCACCTAATCTCTTCCCCATCCCCTACTCTCTCTCTCTCTCTCTCTCTCTCTCTCTCTCTCTCTCTCCCACTCCCTCTCCCACCACCTACTCTAGCTCTATTACTCTCTCTCTCCTCTCCTATCCACTACTCTCTCTCCTCTCCCATCCCCTACTCTCTCTCATACACACACTCCCATCCCCCCTCTCTCTCTCCCTCTCCCACTCCCTCTCTCACTCTTTCTCTCCCATCCCCTACTCTCTCTTACACACATTCCCATCCCCTCTCTCTCTCTCGCTCTCCTTCTCCTACTCCCTCTCCCTCCACTACTCTCTCTCTCTCTCTCTATCTCCCTCTCCCACTCCCTCTTCCATTGCCTACTCTCTCTACCATCCCCTACTCTCTCTCTCTCTCTCCATCTCCCACTCCCTCTCCCACCACCTACTCTCTCCCTTTCCCTCTCACACTCCCTCTCTCACTACCTACTCTCTCTCTCTCTCTCTCATGTGTTTTCCCTCTCCCACTCCCTCTCCCATCACCTACTCTCTCACTCTCACTCTCTTCCTCTCCACTCTCTCTCTCCCATCCCCTACTATCACTCTCTCTCCCCCATCCCATAATCTCTCTTTCCCACCCCCTACTCTCTCTCACACTCTCACACTCTCTCCAATCCCCTACTCTCTCTCTCTCTTACACATAGTCCCATCCCCCTCTCTCTCCCATCCCCTACTCTCTCTCTTTCATACACACACTCTCCCATCCACCCTCTCTCTCTCCTCTCCCATACCCAACTCTCTCTCCTCTCCTATCTCAATCTCTCTCTCTCCCATCCCCCCTCTCTCTCTCCTCTCCCATCCCCTACTCTCTCTCCTCTTCCATCTCAATCTCTCTCCCATCTCCAACTCTCTCTCTTTCATACACAAACACACACTCCTATCCCCCCCTCTCTCTCCCTCTCCCACTTCCTACTCTCTCTCACTCTCTCTCCCATCCCCTATAGTCTCTCTTACACACACTCCCATCCCCCCTCTCTCTCACTCTCTCTCCTCTCCCATACCCTACTCTCTAGATCTCTCACACACACTCCCATCCCCTCTCTCTCTCTCTCCCTCTAACACTCCCTCTCACATTGCCTACTCTCTCTCTCTCTCTCTCTCTCCTCTCTACCCTCTCTCTCTCCCATCCCCTACTCTCACTCTCTCTCTCCCATTATATACTCTCTATTCCACCCCCTACTCTCTCTCACACTCTCTCTCTTACACACACTCCCATTCCCCCTCTCTCTCCCTCTCCCTCTCCCACTCTCTCTCTCACCACTTACTCTCTCTTTCCCATCCCCTACTATCTCTCCCTCTCTCAAGCTACTCTCTCTCCCCTCTCCTATCCCTTACTCTCTCTTTCACACACACTCCCATCCCCTCTTTCTCTCTGTCTCTCCTCTCCCATACCCTACTCTATCTCTCTCTCTCTCTCACACACTTCTATCCTCCTCTCTATCTCTCTTGCTCTCCCTCTCCCACTCCCTCTCACACCACTTACTCTCTCTCTCTCTCTCTCACCCATCCCCTACTCTCAATATCTCTCTCTCTCCCATCTTGTACTCTCTCTTTGCCACCCCCTACTCTCTCTCACACTCTCACTCTCTCCCATCCCCTACTCTCTCTCTTACACACACTCCCATCCCCCTCTCTCTTCCTCTCCCACTCCCTCTCCCACTACCTAATCTCTCTCTCCCAACCCCTACTCTCTCTCTCTCTCTCTCTTAGGCTACTCTCTCTCCCCTCTCCCATCCCCTACTCTCTCTCTCTCTGACACACACACTCCCATCCCCCCCCTCTCTCTCACTCTCCCTCTCTCACTACCTACTCTCTCTATCTCTCTCTCTCTCTCTCTCTCTCTCTCTCTCTCTCCCTCCCATCTTGTACTCTCTCTTTGCCACCCCCACTCTCTCCCATTCCCTACTCTCTCTCTCTTACACTACTATCCCCCCTATCTCTCCCTCTCTCTCTCCCTCTCCCACTACCTACTCTCTCTCCCATCCCATATTCTCTCTCTTTCACACACACACACGCGCACACACACACACACACACACACACACACTCCCATCAGCTGCTCTCTGCCTCCTCTCCCATCCCCTACTCTCTCTCTCTCTCTCTCTCATAAACACTCTTATCCCCCCCCCCCTCTCTCTCTCTCCCACTCACATATCCCACCTACCTACTCTCTCTCACTCACTCACTCTCTCTCTCCCATCCCTTACTCTCTCTCTCTCTACCACCCCCTACTCTCTCTCACACTTCTTCTCTCTCCCATCTCCTAGACTCTCTCTCTCCCCTCTCCCATCACCTACTCTCTCTCTCTCTCTCTCACACACACACACACTCCCATCCCCACTCCTCTCTCTCTCACTCTTTATCTACCTCTCTCCTTCCCTCTATCAAAATTTAGGTCTTAATAGTGTGTGTGTACTAAAGCATGTACACACTAAAGCATGCACATGCTATTAGGAACCAAATTTTAAAAAGCCTTAAATAGCATGTGCATGCTATAGCACGTGTGTGCTATACTGCACATGCACTATTTAAAGCTTTGCATTCTACCAAGCCTAAGGCTTGGTTTTTCCTTGGGGATCCAACCCAAAGGTTTAGAGTCTCTAAACTAGTTTGAGATGTGTTTTAATACAAACATACAAAAATGGATTAATTTTTCTTGTGTGCTCTCCTTCAAGTTTTCTCATGTTTGAGCATCGATAAAATTAGGTTACATGACATTCTAGGTCTCTTTGTTAGCTATATAACCATATAATTTATTTTTTATTTTAAATATTTCAAGCCTTTCAACTATAATTTATTTTGAATGTATGTCTATTTTTTGTCAAAAACCAACATGTACTAATTGGGTTGTAGATTTTAGCTCGTTCATCGAATTTCACAATAACTTAGTTTTTTAGAAACTAGACTCCATTCTATACACTTTGAAAAAAAGCAGCTTTGATTTTAGTTTAATTTTCAATCATTTCTATGGGGAGCACACAAATATTTCATGTTCTTGGGATGTTTCCAATTAAAAAATTCATTAAATATATATATATATATATATATACACATTATAAAATTACTTGTTAAATTTGGGATAAACTACACAGTGTCAGGTAACTTTTGACTAGAGTGATTAAAGAATTTCAAAAACAAAGATAAAATTTTAGGGGGGCCACACTTTGTATTATGTTATGTTTTTTCTGAACAAATAGTACCACTTTCTATGGCCTCCTTTTTTGAGGACCTAAAACTAAATCATTTTGAAAAATCATTAGTAGTTTAGAAACCATATTCAAAGGACTACTACTTTTTTTTTTCATATCTTAAAATTTTGAGTGTAACTATCTTCAAATTCTTGTTGAAGTTCAGAAATTGCTGATTATAGAAAAAAAGGTGTCCACTTATACCCCCCTTTTGGCACCACAACTTGGTGCACTTACCCTAAATGCCAAGTGATAACATTATAGAATAGTTATGATCGATTGTCATAATGTTTAAGTGTCGAGTAAGACACTTTTGATATAATTGTTTGTAATGATACAAACATTAAGGTAAACTATTTTGGTTGATATGGAGATGTATTTTTTTGTTATGGATCATTAGTCCCTATGCAAGGTGATCAACCAAATTTGATAAATAGAAGGACTAAGAGGGAAATGAGAGATTTGGATCATTGATTTTGATTTGGAAACTTCTACATATGGTTATAAAAAAGAGAATCAAAACAATAATTTTATAAGAAATGGAAGAAAGGTTGCGAGTTTGGATGTTAGAGGTGAAGTGTGAAGGCAAACTAGATATAAAGACCATGTAGAGAATTGAAGGTCAAAATATAGATATATCAGATTAGTGATTGTGAAGAGGAGATTTGCATTTGAAGTACAAATTTAGCATGTGTTTTAGGGTAAATCTCTAAATAGAGTGGTCCTAACAGACCTTTGTAAATCTCTTAATAATGTGTTTACTTGGTTAAAATTTTTAAATATTTTAATCAAGGTGGACTATATAAGTCTTGTAAGCTCTTAATATGGCATACCCCTCACAATGTATATTATCAAAAGAAGTCAAAATTTTAGCCATAGTAGGAAAAATTTATTGCTATAGTAGTGAACATTTGTGGGTGTTATCCCCACCCCACTTTTACCTTCACCTCATAGGCTTTTTGGGTAACCAAATTTTTTTTTTATGTGTTGATTGTTTGTTTACATATTCCATTGATGTGATTAGTTGTTAGATCTAATATATCATTGCAGTAGATATTTATGTGATTAAATGATATTGTTGAGATAAGAGTTTAAGGTGAAAGATATTTGAACTAAGTTAAGTTTTATAGATCTTGATTAACCCCCCCACCCAATATCTTACTTTTCCATTAGACTTTCAACATAGTACAAAATTTAATTCAAACTTAATAACAAAACATAAAAATGTAATGCATTGGAAAATGAAAATTTGAAACTTTGATCGATATTTGTACATAAAAGATAAACGTAAATTACAAAGTTTCACAATATAATAATATAATAATAAATGATCTTAGAAATGTGATAATAATATTGTTAATAAGTACTTGATGAGTCACTTAAAAAGATAAAATCTTCATTCTTTTCAAAAAAGAATAAAACTTTGGGATAAGAGTATCAACTAATACTAAGTGGATTTTATCTATACTATAAGTATGCTTGAATTCTAGATGTAGGCCAACCCAATTGATTATACATAACTATATAAATTACTACATAACTTAATTAAGGAGTTTGAGCAACCACAAGATAGTTATACATTTTTTAGCATATGTGTTCATTGAAGTAAAAAGAGTGACGATGGAAAAAATATCAAGAAGTATCAATTGTTTATCGCTAAGCCTATGTTGTCAATTAGTGTCCAAACACTTAGTTATTTACAAGGAAAGATTACAAAGTCATCTTTGCGACTAAGTTATGTAGTAAAGGTAAAAGCATACAATGCTTATATCAAGTGTAACAATGATTCTTGAGCATTTAGAAGAGACCAAGCATATATATGTTAATCTCAAATTGGTTTTGACAATTGAGCGTCTATAGACTTGAGTCATTTATAAGTTATGTACTTAGTTCATGCCAAATAGGTAATACATGTTGAGCATAACATGTCAGAAAGTGCATGCTGAGTCACTCAAGTTCTAAGCAATAGTAGATACCAAGTGAGTCAAGAGTCAAGTAACTAGTTAGTGTCAAGTCACTCAAGTGCCAAGTAGATAGTATGTGTTGAGTTATACAAATGTTGAGTGATCAATGGATGTTGAGTCGTTCAGATGTTGAGTTATAGAATTGAAGTTATATTTAATGCCGAGCATTAGGGACTTCAAATGCCAAGTTATAGAATTTTGACATAGCTGTTTATAAAGGTACAAAATTCTATGTAAACCATTTTGGAGCCAACTTAAGGATTGTTTTTCGATCTTAAGTGATAAGGACAAATATTTATTATGAATCCCTATGTAGTACATGCATCCAATCATAAAAATGGAAGGTTGAAGTAGCTAGATGGATGAATTACAATCATTGATTCATACCTAAACCTAAGTCACCTAGGTCTTCTTAAGGAGGACAAGCCCTAAAAATTTTATGTGCATGGAAGGAGAAAAGTAGAGAAGGTTCGCATGCACAACCTAAGCTTTCATGGTGACTAAGGAATTATGAATTGAGATACATAGTAGAATCAGTTAGAGGAGAATAGAGGAAAGGAATTAGAAGACAATAGAGATACATCTAATTAGAAAGGATCAAGTACACATTAGGAAAGAAGTGATCTACCATCAAGAAACACAGTGCTAATCAAAGAATCATTGCTAAGACATTCTAATAGGTAAATTAGTTAAATCTCTTAGAGTAGTCTTAATAGGTTCTTGTAAATCCTTTAATAGGGTGCTTACTTAATTATAAGTTAAAGTCCTTTAATTAGGCACACTTCTAATAGTGTGTAGAAATCCTTTAACAAGGTGAGACCTAATTGTCTTTGTAAGCCTTTAACAGGGTAGATCATGTCTCATGATCAAAACATTGTAAGCTTCATTGAATATACTTTATTACTATAGTAGTGAAGATTTGTAGGTGTCATCCCATCCCAGTTTTACCTTCTCCTTGTAGGGTTTCTAAGTAACCAAATATCTTATATCATATAGGTGATTAAATGATTTACTTTCATGCTATGGATGTATATGCTTAACTTGGTATTTCAATTTATATGCATAGATTGTGAGATGGATGTGTGGTGAATGTTTTAAGTGCTAATTCACCCCCCCACCCCCCGCCCCCCTTAGAATTTCCCCTCTCAAAGTTCACTTTCCTATTGTATCTCCAACAATTGGTATCAAAGAAATAGTTCTCTGATAGTAAAGCTTTGCATCTTTGAGGAAAGATCTTGGAAATGGAAATCTTCAAGTTGGGAAAGACTATTGAGAACCAAAAGATTGAAATACAACTTGCCCAACATTAGTTGAATGAAGCAAGAGATGAGTTAAAGAGGTCATTGAAAAGAAGGAAAGAAATTGCTATTGAAGAGAATGACACACATTACCAAGAGATTGATACTACTAAATTGTTTGAAGATGGAAACACAAGTGAATTTGATGCAATAGTTGCAAAACTAATGGAAAAGAGTGGAACCCTAACTAAAGAGGTTAGAAATATCAAGATAGAACAAGAATTCTAATTAGTATTGCTTTGTGAAGTCATTAAATATAAAAAGAAAGTCAAAGAAGAAAAAATCATGATTGAAGATGAGAAAAATATTTTGACCAATAGATTGGAAGAGAAAACATCAGAGGAAAATAGGATTGCTAACATGAAATTGGAAACATTGAGTCAAATGATGATTACACATCATGAATTGAATGAAAATGATATTCAGATCTCAACACTAAAGTTGTAGAATGTACAACTAAGAAATGATCTAAAAAGAGAAAAATAATTTTCTGAAAGCTTCAACATACGTAGTGAATCTATCAAGTACTTTGAGCAATTGATGAGATTCCCTAGATCCATTAGTGATACTACTAAATTAGTCGACACTAGTACTGAAGAAGGAGAATCATCCAAAAGTGGTGAAGAAAGAAGTAACAAAGGTAAGAACTCCAAGCCTACTTGTCATAATTGTGGTAAGATAGGTCATACAATTAATTTTTGTAGGAGCAAGATTGCAAATCAAAATCATAAGTAAAAATCCATGGGTCACTACCACAAATGCAATAAACAATGACATTAGGTACATGAATGCAAAACCAAGACCATAAGTGCACAAAGATTTGAAGGATACTTCTATAACTATCATAAGTATGGACATAGAGCATATGAGTGCAAATCTAAGCCTAAATGATCATCTAACAAGTAAAAAAAGGTAAATCACAATGGAAACTCTTATAATTGGGATTATAATACTATGTATAGTTGTCACTACTGTCAAGAGTATGGACATGTTTCTGAAAATTGCATAAGAACACATTTTAGAAGTGACTACAAAAGATGGTTGAGTCAAACCACACGTTTTAGCTCTTTTAAGATAGGTCACATAAGTAGGAATTTTCCAATAAGGTCAAAGGCACCTAGTAGTGAGTTCAAAAAAGGAAAAGGAAAGGTGGATGTTGAGAATTTTAGAGATGAGATGAAAAAGACATGGAAGATTGCATCACATCAAGCTCAGATGAGGTCATTTCACCCAATGGGTCAAGTTATCACACCAATTCAAATTAAGTAATCAAAAAGTATGTTGAGACTGATAGATAAAAGGCATATTATGCATCAATTCCAAGGATTTTGTTCTAAAAACATTATATATGCATGAAGAAAGATGCAAAGTTTTGGTTATAACTTAGGAGAATGTTTGAGTTATGATAGTTTTCATGTTATTTCTAAGCATGAAGAGTTTCACTTTGGTTGCTGAGTGAAATCTTAGTTGATGCTGAGCTATCATTACTGATAGTGTTGGCTAAGCTTGTAGTAGTTTCTGACCATAAAGGGAACTTCGTTGAAGCTAGGTGAGTCAAAATCTCTATTTAATCTAGTCTTATAGTTGTGTAAGAACTTAGAATTAAATGGGAGGTTTTAAGGTCTATATGAATGATTTCTACTCATTTGACATCATTAAAATTTGAAGGAGAGCTCAAGGAATTGAAGGGAAATTGAAGAGGTTGTTCCAAGTGTTTGCAAATAGGATTCAATAGTTGATCAATATCATCTTAGTAGATTTTCAAAGGTATTTATCATGTGTCGAGCTATACAATTTGAATTTTTGCAAACCCTAGGTTTTCATAATGACATCTAGTTCTTCAAAAACTAAGGTTAAAGAGGGAAAAGAAGTTTTGAATGTATAGTTGATAAGAAATGAGATCAAACAACCAAAATTTAGAGTCGTTCCTAATATTTCTTGCAAGCAAGATCCATTTAGTGAGTTATCAATGATACCACCTCAAGTTTTGATGATTCAAGATATAAGGTGTTGCTACACATGCAAGGTGCATAGCATAGGTGACATGGAGATTAGTGAAACCTATGGAAAATTATGTGAAAAAAATGCATTAAGAGATAAATTCAAAATTGTATAGACCAAAGGGTTAACCCATGCACTATATTTCCCTAGTGTTTTAAAAACTAAATGAATAAAGATAATTCTAAGTAGAATTCATGATAATTCTATATGGTTGGAAAATGGACTAGTGAAAATCACCAAGAAAATTGTACATAGAGTGACAAGGTATCCAACCCTTGACTTACCTAATACTATGAGGAGTGAATCTAAGGAAGTTATTGAGAAAAATAATGGGACTATGTGGAATAAACAAGGTATGAAAATTGACGCTATCTCAAATCCCCTAATTGCTTTTGTAGTGAGGATTATAGCACACAAATTTTACCAATCTAGTAGGCTCAATAGTGTACCGTGTATTGTTGTTGACATAGGGTACAAGATAGTCAAGAAGGATCATACATATGACCTTGTTGAGTTGTAGTTGCAACAATTGATAGAAAATTTGGGAGCAATGAGGAATACCAAGAGTGCTCAATGAAAATTTGGTTCAATTCTTGTATGTATGTTCTTTTATTTATAGAATACATTCCCCACATTTGGTAAAGTTGGATGGGAAGCAAATAGATCCATTGCAGTGCAAATTGGTGAGTTTATTGAACAACTTGGAGAGAATTTTGATTCTGTAATGGCCAACTACTTTGAAGATTTCAAGTAGATAATGAATAAAAGATTGGGGATACTAGTTTCACTAGTGGAGAAACATTTTATTGATATTTTTTTTCTATTTGACAATGATTTTATATATGTTTAGGCTATAGTGCCTAGGTTAAGGTGGCTAAGGCCACTAGGCTATGAAATCAATGTAGATGAGATCTCTACAGAAATCACAACCTTACTTGCAAAAGATGTAGATTCCAAGGCTACTACCTTTGGGAATTATGATGTGCCTAAATATAATATAAGGATGGATTTAAAGATAACCTCAATCATCAAGAAGAAGAACAAGATTATGAAGAAACTTAAAGAGAAATTTGGGGAAGGTACAAAAGAAGATGTTACTATCCAACCACCATTGGCCTTAACTCAAGGTTAAGGTGAAGATCAAGAAGAAAAGATGGAAATTGAAGAAGGTTTCAAGGGAGAAGAATCTGATGAAGCACTTGAGACAAAGAAAATGAAATCAAAATCTCCAGTAGTTAGGAAACCAAGAAAGGTTGTAAAACCTAAGCTTGTAGTTCAAGCTACTCAAACTAGAATAAGAGCTACTACCAAGAAAGCCTAAGAAGTACTAAAGAAAAAAGAAAAGAGGGAAATATCATATGCTAATGAAGGAGTGTCTGAGAAGAGACCGAGGAGAAAGTATATGGCTCCAACAAAATTTGATGAAGATAGGACTAAATCTGATGATAACAACAAATTCAAAGTGGTGAGTAACAATTCATCCTTAGATCTAGATAATATATGTGAAAATGTAAGGAATAATGCTGATTTATCTAGTACTACACATTTATTTTAGTAAAATTGGAAAAGTTGAGATGAACTAAGTAGAGGAGTTGATATATGACATGATGACAATATTCAAATAGACTCCAATTGAGATTTCCAACTCTTTACCAAAGGATCTATATGAAAGATTTGAGAAAAATTTGTAATATAGTCTCAACATACAAAGACAAATCAAAGAGGCTAAACTTGCCCAAGTGATTCCATAATTGAATAGGATCACAATGACAAAGGAAATCAAGAAGCATGTAGGGAAATTTGCACCAAAATATAGAGAATTTAGCATAATTCAAAATTATATTAAGGATGTTGTACAAAAGACCACTCAAATTTAGAAATCACTATATGGTTTGATAGCACCCAAGGCAATCGAGAAGACACCTATTGAGGTAGTTGAAGAAAAAGATTAACAACAACAAGTAACTAAGGTTACTACAATTGACATTGAGCAATTGCACAAGAGGAAGACACTGGAACATATGAAGATAAACAGGCTACAACTGAGGATGAGAAACAAACATAATAGAGTGTACAAGATACACTAATGCTGAGTGTGAGTCCTCAAGATGAGTTGAATATAGATACTAAAACTAAAGATTAAGGATGTTTCTAATACTACCAGTCATAACATCAGCCTCCTTAAAGATGAAGACTTGAAGAAGATAATGGTAGAACCCACTACCCATGCCAAACTTTATGAACATCCTATATTGGTCAGTGTTGATGAGATTGAGAAGGAAGACAAGGCATTTGTAAGGGAGAAAGTTCAAACACAAGAGACATCTACAACCCCTCCTTAATTTACCATGATACCTATTACATTACCTATTATAGTATATCAAAGGAAGGAGATGGAAACTTCTACTATCATTACCTTGGTATAGAGTTCTCCAACCTCAGGACAGGAAAAAGTTTAGAGAAAATGACAAGGGTGAAGCATTTGGAGAGAAAAAAGTTGGCACGATAGAGAATGCAAAAAAAAAGAACAAATAGGTCAGGTAGATACTCCTATTAATGCAGGGAGGTTATGAAGAACTAGGGCCAAAGGCACACCCAACTATAAAAACCACCTACACAGAGTCAACACAAAAAAAAAACAACAAAACCAACAAATTCAAAGATAGAGGAAGAAAATTTCTTCATTCATATATGCATTCAAAGATCTATTATATGTCCAACTATAAGGCCTTCTAGGTTATGACCATATATCAATTCAATTACAATCTTTTATGATCCAACTTCACATTTTTCTCCTACTCACTCTCCAAGTTCTCCTCAAAGACTCTAACCAAGGTCTCTTAAATACATGCATGGCCACATGTCATACTATTGCAAATACAACTAAATAAACTCTCATATTAAATGCTAGGCTAAGCCACAAGTCAGCTCGCAATAAATATCTAACATTAAATTAAATGCAAAGGTTATACTCAATAGGAAACTACACATAAAAAACTCAAAAAATGAAAGCTCCTCAACTTACTAACACTCAAAATCCAAATGAACTTGGCAACCACACAAGCTTAGACACCACACAATCTTGGCAACCACATGAACTCTGAAACTAAAGAACACTCAGTAGCAATTTTGAACTTACCATCAACCAAGAAGCTCGACATCCAATAAACACTTAGCACCTACTAAGAATTTAGCAATGTAAGACATTACAATTTGGTAGAAACTGGGAAAACTAAAAACATGTAGGATAGCAATACAACCCAAGATGCTCCTACATCAAACAACCAGGGTAGAAAGAAATGATTCTCCTAAATCATTCAAGTGTCACAACCTAAGCTGAATCTAACTTAGATTGAGAAATCCATGTAGCATCTTCACTAGGTTTATTTTTCCATTTTACCAAATACTCATAGTAGTCTTTTCCTCTCATGCTCTTATGAATTCTCTACTTTAGTATCTATTCAACTTCTTCAATCTTATTTTTAGGACAATCATCTCATGCACCCACTTCATCTTTTGAATCATGATATTTTTATAAATCAACAATATTAAATATAGAAGATATGTCCATGTCATTAGGTAACTCAAGTTCATATGCATTACCATTGTCAAACTTCTTTAGGATCACACAAGGTCCAAACTTCTTCATTTTTAGCTTACTGTATGTTCTAATAGGAAATCTTTCTTTCTTCAAATAAATCATCACCTCATCACCAACTTCAAAAACAAGATGTCTTCTAGCCTTGTCAGAATTCTCCTTATACATCTAATTACTTTGTTCCATTCTCAATTTTACTTATGCAAAGACTCCATAAAATTAGCATATTCTTCCCCTGTAGCACTTCTCTTTTCTTCACTAGTAACATCTCTCAAATCTAATACTCCTCTAGGCTACATTCCTATGACAATATCAAAAGGTGTCTTTCCTATACTCCTATTCATAGAATTATTATATGAAAACTCATCCTGTGCTAACACTACTTCTCAATTGCTTGGCTTATCTCCAACTAAACATCTTAATAAGTTACCCAAGCTTCTATTCACAACCTCTATTTGTCAATCTATCTGTGGATGGAATGTAGAACTAAACTTCAACTCAATACCCATTTTATTCCACAAAGTCTTCCAAAAATAACCAACAAACTTACTATCTCTATCAGAAACAATACTTCTTGGTAATCCATGCAATTTCACAATCTCTTTGAAGAAAATATCAATAATATGCTCAGAATCTGATGTCTTCTTACATGGTATGGAATGAGCCATCTTAGAAAATCTATCCAAAATATATATATATATATATATATATTATCTTACCCCTTCACTATCTTAGGAAATCCATGAGCAAAATCCATACTAATGTCACTCTAACTTTTCTCAAGAAGAGTAATAGGTGTATACAAACTAGTATTCTGACTTACTCCTTTTGTAATGTGAGAAACTCCACAACTCCTCACAAATTTTTGAACATTCATATACATTTGTAGCTAGTAATTCTTACCGTTCAAAAAATTCAATGTCTTATCAATTCCAAAATGTCCAACCAATCCACCACTATGCTTTTCTTTAATCAAGTTAACTCTCATGGAACTTCTAGGGATACACAACTGAATTCTTTTGAACAACATACCTTGTTGAATGAAATATTCATCATACTTACTTATGTGATCTATTAAATTTGGTACTCTACACTCTCTCCACACCTAAGAAAAATTAGGGTCAATATCATACAACTCTTTCATGGCATCAAAACTAAGAACTTCAACCTTCATTTTAGTCAACAAAGAACATCTTCTACTCAATGCATCAACAACTCTATTACTAACTCCACTCTTATGCTTAATAAAAAATATAAAAATACTTAACCCACTTCATATGTCTCTAATTCAATTTATGTTGACTTCCCAAGCACTATAAATCTTTATGATCAGTATACAACACAAACTCATTAGGGATCAAATAATGTCTCCACTTCTTCAAGGCTTGAACAATAGCATAAAATTCTTAATCATTTACAAAATAATTCCCTTTAGCATCATTCAATTTCTCACTAAATAAAGAAACAAGTTTATCTTCTTGACTCAATATAGCTCCTATTGTACTACCACTTCCATCACATTCAACTTGAAATACCTTATTGAAATTAGGTAAAGCTGTTACAGGAAATTCAACAAACTTTTGTTCCAAAGTCTCAAAACTCTTATTAGCTCCATGTGTCAACTTGAATTTCTTTTTATCTCCTCTCATTTTTTCAATCATAGCATTACAAATAGTACTAAAATTTCTTATAAATTTCCTATTAAAACTAGACAAACCATGAAATTCTCTAACCTCACCCACATTCTTAGGTGTAGGCCATTCCAAAATTTCTTTTACTTTTAGGATCCATCTTCAAACCATCGACCAAAATCACAAATTCTAAATACACAATCTCTTCTTGCATAAAAGAATAATTTTTCAAATTAATCATCAACTTCTCCTCCTTCAATATCTGTAATACTTGTCTAACATGCTCAGGATGTTCTTCCTTAGTCTTACTAAATATTCGAATGTTATCCAAATAAACAATCACTAATCTACCCAAGAATATTTTCAAAATTTCATTCATCAACCTCATGAAAGTACTAGGTGCATTAGTTAAACCAAAAGGCATAACCAACCATTCATACAAAGCATATTTTGTCTTAAAAGTAGTCTTGCACACATCACCTTCTCTAATTCCAATTTGATGATAGCCACTTGTTAAATCAATCTTGGTAAAATACTTTGCTCCACTAAAACAATCCATTATGTCATCCATCCTTGACATAGAAAACCTATTTATTATAGTGATCTTATTGATAGCTCTAGAATTGGGACACATTATCCATTCTCCATTCTTCTTAGGTGCTAATATAGTAGGTGCAACACATGGACTCAAAATTTATCGAATCAAAACTTTTTGTAACAACTTAAGCACTTGTTTGTTAAGTTCTTCATTCTCTATAGGTGTTAATCTATATGGTGTTTTAAAAAAAAAAAATTAGCTCTAGGAATCAGATCCATACAATGACTTATACTTCTCATTGGAGGTAAACTATCAGGTATATCTTCTACAACAATATCCTTGTATTCATTTAGAAAAATTTCAATTTCTTCTAGTACTTAGTCAATACTATCAGCTATCACTCAGTCACCATTGACTAGTAGTTGGTTTCTATTGGCACAACTCAACCTCCTTAGAATTATAGAAAAACATAATTGATTCTTCTTCATCTCTTTTTCATATTGTTTTCTATTAACCATACAAATTCTTATAGTAGTACAATTAACCTCATCTAGACTTTCAATCAAAGGCAACAATATTTGCTTCTTCCCATTCACCCAAAGAGTATATTGATTCAATCTTTCATCATGTTTAGCATATCTATCATATTGCCAAGGTCTACACAACAAAATATGACAACAATTCATAGGCATAATATCACACAAAACTTCATCAAAATAATGTCCAATCTTGAACTTCACAAGGCATTGTTCACTTACCAATATCTTATGTTCATCTTTGATCCATGGAACATGATAGGGTTTAGGATGATTTAACTTTTTTAATTGTAACTTTGTAACCAACTCTTTTGATGCCAAATTTTTAGAACTTCCAATGTCAATGATTACCTTGCAACATTTTCCAGCCATCTTACATCTAGTTTTGAAAAGACTTCTCCTTAGCATAGGTTCCTCATCACTTCCTTTATTACATAAGGTTCTTCTTACAATCATATTTTCTCCAGCCTCAGGACCACTAGGTGAACCCACAGTGTCTCCTTGAATCACAACATTTCTATTACCTTTCCTAGTTTCACAGGATCTACACTCAAATAATCTATGCCCTTCTTTACCACATGTGAAACAATTACCATGAAATCCACCTCTAGAATAAGAATTGCATGTTCATCGATATGAACTAGTACCTTTTTGGTAAGAATTAATCCCTTTCCATTAAGAGTTGTTTTTATCATCACTTTTCCATTTAGATTTCCCTTTATCTAGTACAAAACTATCAAATCTACCACCTTCTCCATAAGATCTACCTCTACCTCTTAGTCTTTGTTCATGCTTCTTAGTAAATATTTCCTCAGCTTTCAAGGGATATTAGTATGCTTCTTCCACATTTTCTAATTTTATAAAACTTATCTCATCTTGAATTCTAGTTCTCAACATCATCATGCACATGTCCAGATCTAATGTCCAATCTATAGAATTCCTCAGTATGCTCCTTCATAGTCATGCTCTTTGTCTTAAATTTTGCATCTTTCTCAAAAAACTAACTTGGTAATCAATAGGAAGGAATTTTTTCTTCAGTTTGTTCACCATCTTCACCCAAGTTCTAATATTTTCCTTTCCTCTCCTTTGTCTATCAATTTGTAAGTGCTCCCACCATAGTGAGGCATGTCCTTTCAATCTTGTAATTAAAATCTTTGCCATCCTATTATCAGGTGTATTTTCATACTCAAAGAACCTCTCCATTTCAAAGATCCAATCCAACATAGCATTGGTGTCAAATTTCCCATCATAAGGAGTAAATTCTATAATAGGCTTTGATTTTTCTCTACACAATACCCTTAACAACCTTTCTTCATCTTGATCTTCTTTAGGTTCTAGATTAGGGTTTTTTGTTACTACTTCATTATCACTTACATCATCAAGATTTTCTCCTCTCATCTGGGTTGTCCTTATAACATCTAATCAGGCTATAATTTGTCTCAATGTATCTAATATTACGTTATCAACATTTTCTCTACCTAGAACCATTTTCAAATTAGGTTTCTGCAAGATTGTAACACTTTGCAGCTTGGAGGTCAAATCCTTATATTTTCCACCCCTCAACTCAAATTCACTTAGGGTTCTACACAATCTAATCTCTATAAGGAAAAACCTCTACTTTGATAACACCAGACTTAGGGAGGCAAGAAGAACTAGGGCCAAAGCCACACCCAACTATTCAAACCACCTGCACAGAGTCAACACAATGCAAATTACAAAAGAACCAACAACTCCAGAGATGGAGGAAGGAAATGCCTTCATTCATATATGCATTTAAAGATCTATTACATGCTCAACTGTAAGGCCTTCTGAGTTATGATCATGTATCAATTCAATTATAATCTTTTATGATCCAACTTTTCATTTTGCTCCTACTCACTCTATAAGTTCCCCTCAATGGCTCTAACCAAGGTCTCTTAAATGAATGAATGCCCACAAGTTGTTATGTTGCAAATACAACTAAATAAACTCTCATATTAAATGCTAGGCTAAGTGAAAAGTCAATTTACAATAGATATCTAACATTAAATTAAATGCAAAAGTTGGCCTCAATAGGAAACCACACATAGACAACTTGGAAAATGAAGGCTCCATGACTTATTGACATTTAACATTCAAAAAAACTTAGAAACCACATAAACTCAGCATCCACACAAACTTGGAAACCACGTGAACTTGCCAACCATATGAACTTGATAACCAAAGAACACTTAGCAACAACTATGAACTTGACATCAATCAAGAAGCTCAATATCTACTAAATTATTGGTACCCACTAAGAACTTGACAATGCAAGACATTGCAACTTAGAAAAAATTAGGAAAGCTAAAAACATGTAGGATAGCAATGCAACCCAAGATGCTCTTGCATCACCAGCACCTATAGCACAAGCACAAGGTGCAACCAAGCAAGTAGAGCTAGACAAGGATAGTATTGAAGAGATAGATTTGACTATAAATCCTGAGGAGAAACTAGTAATACAAACACTGGTAAATTTACCAAGAACTACTAGTCATCCTAGTCAAGCTCTAAATAGGCCAAGTATAGAAGCTATAACCCTACAATCATGAAGGCCAAGTCCAAGCACATCAAAGGTAGATGAAGTTACATAAATTGGTTATGTGAACTTGGATTAAGTGATTGAGTCACCCAAGTTTGATTTTGAAACTATCTCTATTGAATATATGAGCATACTACAGGATGCTCTTGCAAGGAAGAAACACCAATAACTACTTAGATAGGAGCATAGGAAGAAGTAAGCATTGTTAGATATCAAGGAATTTTTTCTTGATTCATTTAGTATACCAACACTAGAAGGAACCATGCCAATCTTAGAGTAGTTAACTAGCATAATAGAGAAGGTAAATGATGTAGACCTAAATTCAAATATTAAGTTACTTGAATGGTCAGAAAGAAAGTTTTAGAATAAGGTCAATGAGAAAATATCAAGTTTTATTTCACTCTCATAGGTTGAGTGAGAGTTGACCATTTGAAGAAGGTACTAGAGAAAATTCTCTCTTTGTATACCAAATTATATAGTCCCACACTCTTCACACAAGAAATTAGGAGCCAGATACTAAATTTGGAGAGTCATATGTAATCATTTGGTATAACTTTGCCAAGGTCTCTAGCCCAAAGTGAGAAACATTTTAAGAATCTCCTAAACTCCCAAAGTCACTTAGAAGAATTACACATAGATGAAGAAAATAGCAAGGTTTAACCAATTAGCATCTAGTCTATGCTAACTGCACATATGGAGATGTTGCACAAGGAACTAGCCTTTGCTAAAACACTCATGAAGAAAGATCTACATCTTTCTACTCATGAAGGCTTAGTTCACCTTGATACTGAGTTGGCCCTCCAAATCAAATTATTAGAGGTAGCTTGTGATAATTGATATGTTTCTTTGAAGATTATACTTGAGACCAATAATTTTTTTTTTTGGATAAACACACTATTAGTGTATAACACTTTGACATAAGTGCCAAAAAGGGGGAGAAAAAAGAAATGAGGAGAAATAAGAAATGGGGAGACTAAGAGAAATTGAAAAAGAAAAAGACATAATATGATGCAGTGCAAGGTAGGAGTATCCCCAAAGGAGATTTCCTAGCCCCCAACAATATAACCACATAGTGAGAAAACAACAACAAGAAGCAAAAATGCAAGATCTGATACAAAATTACAATAATTTATTCATAAAATATAACTAATTACATGCAATATGCCCAACTATAAGGCCTTCCAGGTTAGGGCCAAATAAAAATAATGATTACAAAATTAGTTCTACAAGATCCAACAAGATCCAACTTACAAAACCAATCTTAGCTAGTCCAAATAAACAACTGAATAAGAACACCAAGAAGAATCCACACTTCTACCCTTAGGTCCACCAAGAGATCCTCTAGTTCCTAAGCTACAACTCTAGCTCTTCAAATTTTCATGTATCCTTCCTTACATCCCAAATGAATGACTAAAAGACTCCACAAGACCCCTAATTATACCAATATAAACAACAAGTCAGCCCAAAATGTGAAAAGCTAACATTAAATACTTCAAGAGCCACAAGTTGGCCTCCAACAAATTTTAAATGTCCAAAAATTGATACCTTAGAAAAATTATGATATCTCCTAGCCCTGATTGAATTAGAACTTGTACTTTGAAATGAAGATATTTATTTAGGTCCTCTAGAACTCTTGAAATACACAAAGGCAGATTCATTAAGGATATCTATGCATCTATCCTAAAATTCATTCACTAAAACCTATCATTCAAACTGCCAGAAATTGATACTCCAAGAGAATTTCCATATCTCCCAACTTATAATGAATAAAAAACTTTTCCTTTGATACCTAGGTCCTCTTCAATACCTAAAATGAAAATATTCTCATACATATTGAAAAATTAGTCACATGGCCTACATTAGGTACCTAGAAACCAAAAAAATGCAGCTCCAATAGCAAGGAAAAAATGGTTCAAACTTCAACTCAATCCATCCAATCTCTATGAAATCATGAGGAAAAATTTCCCAATGTGTCTCCAAAACATCCCTAACCATTAAGGCATAACTCCACCAAAATCCAAGCTTGATGCTCCTCAACACTTAACCAAAATCCCTCTAAACATGCAGGATTGCAAGAAAGCCTAGGATGCTCCTGCATCAGACACCCCAAGATCACAAAGATGTTCTAGTAACTAGAAGAGCATCTTCTAGGATTCAACACATAAATCCAAAAATAGTTCTTCACATACATTTCCTCCAAGTCTTCAACTTGCACACTCTTTCCCTTGTTTTTCTTCTTCTTCTTCACATCCACCATAGGTGTTCCATAAGTCTACTTTCCATGCTGATCTCCAACCTTCTCAAAATATATCAACTCAACTTAGCTACCATTCTTAGGTTCCCCCTACCAAGCTCTTCATTCTAAAAAGGAATTAGGGAAAAATTCCTACCACCTTTCTCAATAGTAAACACATTCCTAACATAATCATGTATAGCCCTGCAATCATACTACCAGGTTTTCCAAGCAACACGTGACAACTATTCATATCTACAATATCATACAATACTTAATCCTTATACTACCTAATCTAGAAATCAACAAGGCACTGATTCCTTACTTCCAAAGAATTTTCACCTTGCAACTAGCCAATTTGATAAGGATAAGGATGTCTCACTCTCTTCAAACCAAGTTTCTAAACCATCTCTTCAACAACAAGGTTATCAGTACTACCACCATCTACAATCACCTTGTAGATTTTACCACTAGACTTAAAACAAGTTCTGAACAAAACTAGTCCTTTGACATGAATCCAAATGTCCTCTTACCAATCAGTATTCATCATACCAGCAAACTCTCTCCTTGCTTAGGTTGACTATCCTAGACTACATCCTCATTCACAATAGTAGTTGTCCTCCCAATAAAATATTCAAAAAAATTATGCCCATCTCGACCATACTTGAAACAATTACCTCTAAACCCACCTCCACCTATCCTTTGTTTCTATTTAATAGGTTTTGGTTCACCTTCCTCTTTTAGTTTAGCTTGTGCCAAACTATCCTTCTTTTCCTTCCCTTAGGAACTACCTTGATTCTTCCTCTTTAGCTTCTCCTCTACTCTCAAAGCATACTGATAAGCATCCTTAGTTGAAGAAATTTTTAGCATACCAACTTCATGCTGAATATTGAATTTCAAACTATTAATATACCATTCTAGCTTCTCCTTTGACAATTCACTATGCCCAAACCAAATAGTCAACTTGTAGAACTCCTTGGTATAATCTTTCATAGTCATATCCTTCTGCTTCAAAGTCTGCAACCTCTTAAACAACTCAAGTTCATAATCAATAGGAATAAACTTAGTCTTCAACTTAATCACCACCAACCTCCATCCAGTGATATTCATTTCACCTTCCTCTTCTCTATTTAATTGTAGTTCTTTCCAACAAAGAGCAACAAGTCCCTTCAGCTCAGTTTGTGCCAACCTTACTTTGAGTGGATCCTTAATATATTCAAGCTCAAAGTAGTCTTCCAATTCACCAATTCAATCAATCAGGTCTTTAGGATTCAAAGTAATTGAGAAATTAGAAACCTCCATCTTATGCTTTAGCTTCAACTAAGATCCAAGTCTAGCAAACTAACCAGCCCTAATTCTAATAGGTCTCTCCACACGATCAGTTCTAGCCTCACTACTCAATCTAGAAACTTAAAATTCTTTAGAAACTTCTTCATAACTACCTTTAGTACCCACATGCTTAGGTACACCACCTAAAGCACTTATAACTTTAGCAATCATGTCACTCTTTATCAATGCTATACAAGATGTGAAGCTGGCTTTACCCTCCTCCATCTCAGATTTTAAATCTTGTTTAACCTTCTCTGAGATCTATTCTTCTACAACATCACTAAGATCATCAATTGCCTTAGGTTCCAATCTTCTTGGAGGAATCTTCCAAAATTTTAGCAAACCCTAATGAACAAATCCACTAATCTAGAAGATCAATTAGCCACAAGATCAACCTTCTTTGCAAATCCTGGTGTAAAATGCTTTAGCTTTGGCAATCTGTCAACTCACTTAGGAACAACCTTCACTCTAATACCATATAACGTTGTGTAAGGCAGGAGTATCCCCAAAGGAGATGTCCTATCCCCTAGCAATATAACAACACAATGGAAACACAATAGCAAGAAGCAACAATGCAAGATCTAATACCAAATAACAATAATTTGTTCATAAAATATAACTGATTACAAGCAATATGCCCATCTGTAAGGCCTTCTAAGTTAGGGCCAAATAAAAATAAAAATTAAAAAATCAATTTTGCAATATTCAACCAGATCCAACTTTGAAAACCAATCTTAGCTAGTCCAAATAACTAGATAAGTACACCGAGAAGAATTCACACTTGTATCCTTAGGTCCACCAAGAGATCCTCTAGTTCCTAAGGCGTAGCTCTAGCTCTTCAAATTTTCATCTATCCTTCCCTTCATCCCAACTAAAACTAAAAGACTCCATAAGACCCCTACTTATACCAATCTAAGCCACAAGTTGGCCCATAATTCCAAAACTAACATTAAATACTTGAAGAGCCACAAGTTAGCCTCCAATAGAAATTGAATGTCCAAAAATCAATACCTAAGAAAAATCATGATATCTCATATCTCTAATTAAGTTAGAACTCATTCTTAGAACCAAAGGTATTAATTTAGGTCCTCTACAACCCCTAAAGTGCATAGAGGCTAATTCATTAAGGATATATACACATCCAACCTAAAAATCATGCATAGAAACCTATCGCGCAAACTACCAGAAATTGATACTCTAGGAGAATTGCCATATCTCCCAACTTATAATGAATTAGGGCATGCACCATTGATAAAAGGAATTAACCTAGGCCCTATTCAATAAATAAAATGAGAATCCTCTCATTCATTGTGCAAAATTAGTTGCATAACATGCAACAGGCACCCAGAAACCAAAAAATACAACTCCAGCAACAAGGTAAAAATGGTTCAAGGTTCAACTCAATCCATCCAATCTCTATGAAATAATGAGGAAATGTTCATGAATGTGTCTCCAACACATCCCTAACTATTAATTCATAACTCCACCAAAATCAAAGCTCAATGCTCCTCAAAACTTAATCAAAATCTCTCCAAATATGCAGGATTACAAGCAAGCCTAAGATGCTCTTGCATCATAATATATAGTTCAAATTATGCACATCTACTTAGAAGGAAAAATTATTTTGGTTCAGATACAAAAAAAAAAATCAACTCAAGGGGAGTTATTGAATTTTGAGGTATGATGAATATTTCATGTTTTGCAAAATTTTAAAATTTTGTATATAAGCTAAATAAAGATATTGGATACCTAAGTTATTCTTGTAAGTAAAGATTATTCATGCATGAACAAGTGCTTTTTTCACTCATGTCAAATGGGGAGATTGTTAATCTCAGATTGGTTTTGACAATTGAGTGTCTATACACTTTAGTTATTTATAATTTATGTACTTAGTTCATGCCAAATAGGTAATACATGGCGAGCATAACATATTAGACAATACATTTTGAGTAATTCAAGTGTCAAGCAACACTAGATGCTGAGTGAGTCAAGTTCCAAGTAACTAGTAAGTGTCAAGTCACTCAAGTGTTGAGCAAATAGTATGTGCCAAGCTATACAGATGTTGAGTGATCAATGGATACTAAGTCATTCAGATGTTGAGTTACAACATTGAAGTTATAGTTGATGCTAAGCATCAAGGATTTCAGATGCCGAGTTATACAATGTTGACATAGTTATTTATAATATCATAGGCTTCCATGTAAATCATTTTGGAGCCAACTTAAGGATTGTTATGCGATCTTAAGTGATAAGGACAAATCTTTATTGTGAATCTCTGTGCAGTAAATGCATCTAATCAAAAAAAGGGAAGGTTTAAGTGGCTAGATGGATGAATTACAATCTTTGATTAATACCTATCCCTAAGTCACCTACATCTTCTTAAGGAGGAAAAACCCTAAATTTTTATGTGTGTGGAAGGAGAAAAATAAAGAAGGTTTGCATGTGCATATTGAGCTTTCATGGCGACTAAGGAATTTTGAATTGAGATACAAAGTAGAACTAGTTAGAGGAGAATAGAGGAAAGGAATTAGAAGAAAATAGAGATACATCCAATAAAAAAGGTTCAAGTACACATAGGAAAAAGGTGATCTATCATCAAGCAACATAGTTCTAATTGAAGGATCATTTATGAGACATTCTAATAGGTGAATCAATTAAATCTCTGAATAGGTTGTTGTAAATCCTTTAACATGGTGTTTACTTCATTGTATGTTAAAGTCCTTTAATTAGGCACACTTCTAGTAGGGTGTAGTTCACAATGAGAACTTCACTCACTCTCCTAAAGCTTATGGAAGAGGGTATACTTTTGTCAAGAAGATGGGTTATCCTAGACGTGACCCTCTTACTAATAGATTGGATGCTAGAGCCAAATCCCTTGATCATGGTCTTTTTTGATGCAAGTCTAAGAAGTTGGTTGGCCTAGGATATGCAAATTACAATAAGAAATATCCTCCTATCCTTAATAAATTAGATAGTGAAGAAGAGAAAGAGTACATACCTAATTTGAAAAATCAGAAAGATATGTGTAAAGATTGGGTCCCTTGTACTAATCTCCTTTAGGGAGATTTAGATAGTCTAGTATCTCATGAGATAGTTGCAAATTTAGAAAAAGACAGTGTGACCCTTGATGATATTGAGGCATCCAAAACTAGGTGTCCTAAGCCTTCATGGCATGAGCATCCCAGTTGAGATTCAGAAATAGATTCCAATGAGTATGAATAAGAATCCCTCTAGGAGCCTTCTATAGTTGATATGGATATTGATGTTGTTCATGCATATAGTTCTCAACCCAAGTTAGTCAATGATTCATGTATAGGATTAGATGATTTGAACTCGCATGTTACCTTAGTGGAATTTTTTTTGCTTATTAGGATGAATCCCAATTTTGGTTGTTTAGGAAGTTACTTAATGGAATCTGACTCTTTGGTCACCAAATATATTATTCTATTCGTAACCTTGAATTGGTCATTGATTTACCTCTTGTTCATCCTGATTTGTTGATTGGTCCAAATGCAATCACAAACCTAAGCTTTTAATGTTTCAAAATAATTATGAGATGGCTTGCTATTTGAATGCCATTAAACTCATAGTTTCTTCCACTAGTGAACCGACTACCAACATGATAGAGTGAGACATCAAGTACCTCAGTAACAAAATAAAAAGAATAGGAGTTTTGATGGTGAAAAACACTATGTGGTGGTGTCAGAACCAAAAAATGTAAAAGGAAAGGATGTATCTGAGTGTGAAAACCTCTTTGAGGCACTTGAGAATGAGGTACTTGATCATATCCCCAATTATTTTCAATATAGATCTTGACTACTTATTGAACCAACAAAACCAATTAGTTTGGGTATGGATGAAGCTCCACAAATGGTACATTTGGCTCAGTCTTTGTCATCACAAGAAAAAGAAGCCTACACTAAGTTCATACTACAAGATGATTCAACTATTTAAGTTGATTTCCTAGATGAGCACCTCATGTATATGACTAAAAGAACATGGAAGATGTTCTTTGATGGATCCTTTATGCAAAATGGTTTCGAAGTTGGTGTGTTGTTTGTTTCTCCTTATGGGTACATGATTCCTAAATCATACAAGTTATTATTTCCATGTACAAATAAAAATTCTAAGTATTAAGCATTAACAAATGGATTTAAGATGGCTATAGAATGGAGAATTATAGAGTTACAAATCTATGGTGATTCATAGTTGATAATCAACCAAGTCAATGGTGATTATTGAACAAAAAATGAGAAATTGGTACCTTACAAGAAAATGGTTGATTCCTTGAGATAGTACACATTTTTCTCATTTTAGCAAATACTTGGAGTCAAAAACAAAGTAGCTAATGCTATGGATACACTATTGGAAATATTCAAGACTATGCTAAGTTACTGAGAGTGGAGGGGTGAATTAGTAACTTCTAATACTTCAACAATTTCAACTCTTAATCCAACAATCCAATTAGCATTTAATCCATTACATATAATCAGGTCTAATTTCATGCATAATAAATTGAAAACATGAAAGCATTCATAACATTGTGAAAAAATGATTTGGTGACCTAGAAACCTTCCAAATAGAAAGTAAAACTTGGGTGGGGATGATACCAACAAACTTTAGTACTGTAGTATAAAGTTAGCCTATTAAAGCTTAAGTTGATCACTTCTAATGATCTACCATATTAGGAGCAATAAGGACTAGTAGGTCCACCTTGTGAAAGGATTTAAAAAAATACAATTAAGTATGCACTTGGTAAAGAGATTTACAAAATACTTTTAGGTCTACCTTGTTAAAGGACTTAACTTATCCACTTGTTAGGATGAAATAGTAGATGGTCTCCAATCTACAACTTGGTTTGTTGAATGAGATTCCTTTATGTGCTAATCACCTTTCTATGATAGATATGACTTTTCTGCTCCTTATACTATTGTAGCCTTTGTAATTCACTATTTTTTCTTTTTCTCAGATTACATTTACATTCTTTACTTCCTTAAAAACTTGGATATGATACAATTCATTACATATATACCTATCCAATTACACAAATTACAAAGTTGGCCACAATAAAAGTTACCAAAAATATTACAAAGTCAGCCCACATGAAGACACTTGAGTTCTAAAGACTGACATAGAAGCTCAATCTATACTGATCACTTCCAAGTACTCTTGAACTCAGTCTACCCTGGTGACTTGGTAGATATTGTGAAACTCATCATATAAACTAAGTCTCTTTATTTACATTATATGACTTAGTAAACACTATCACTTTGAGCTTGGTATAAACTGAGTCTCTTGGTTAACACTAAGTGACTCGATTAACACTGGACTTGCATCACATACACTGTGAACTTGGTGAAGATTGCACAACTCATCTTGCACTGATAAACTTGGCATGAACTAAGATGCACATTTTACATTATTGGTCTTCACTATAACTATGACTGCTTGGTAACCACTGATATTTGTCCAAAGGACTTGGTAGCAACTATAAAACTTGGTGACAAGTGAAATACTTGACAAACATTAATAGCTATACAATAAGTTCGATAGCTATATACAATCTGAATAAGTGTGTGTCACTAATAACAATCTTGATTGATATGTCAACAATCTCCCTCTTTGGAATTAGTGATAAAATCACTTATCAACCAAAAATAAATTCCTTTTATCCAAGACCTTGTGATACTAGCTTAGTAGAGTATACTATTTTTTGAAATTTTTCAAAATTGATTTTGTAAGGGATATATCTATACATGGTAAGGTTATTTTATATAGTATACTATACATCTTCTTTCTATATACAACATATCTCTTTATACATATCTTACTCCCCCATTGATTTTGCATGTTCTTCCCCATAACATATGTCTTTCTCCATACATATATCTTTCTCCCCGTTTTTGAGATTAATGCCAAAGATGTATTTTATTTATTTACATAGTAACACCAAAATGAGATAAAAATTCTAAATGTACCTTGAGAATGATCACCAAGGTGTTATCCCAATTATCTTGTAGGACCTTGCATGTGTGAAGTGTAATTTGGACCTCTATTGACAATTCTATCATATGATCCACAATGGAGAAGTTATTGTCATGGATGAGAGTTTTTGAATGTACAATATGTTTCTATAGTGCATCCATGATGGGAAAAATCATATTTTGTATATCTATCAATGTGGATCTTATCCTTGCTTCTTCTTTAAGCAATTCTACTTACATATCTAACAAAAATCTTATCTTTTAAAAATTTGTGGAGCTTGAATGAGGGTCAAGTTGTAGCTATTAAGCACTGGCTATCAAATCTTCATCTATTTTCAACAATTTTTCCTTTATTTCTTTAGTAAACTTAGAAACATCACATAGCTTTCCAAAGAGTGATGACACATTTGTACAAGATGCTTCTAAATTGCACAAAATTTTAGAAAGTTATACTTGATAAATGGCTTTTTGCTAAGCAATGTGCTCTAACACTTTATTATCAAACTTGTTCTCTACTTTTTGCACTAGGTTATCTTGTCCCTTAGTATCTTCATTAAATTTTTGTACTGCCTCTACTAAATGATACAAAATTGGCTAAGAAGAGTAAACCTCAATACTTATGGCCTTTTTCAAAATGTTCTTTGCATTGCAATTATTTTAAATTCCTTATCTCTCTTCTCTCTTAGTCTTTGTTGTTTATCCTTCTTCTAGAGGAGTTCACCAAATGAGTGCATTTGGTCTGGAGTAAGCTTGAAAATGTCCCAATTTGGGATTTCAATTTCCTCATCTAAATCAATTTCTTCCTCTAGCTCTTTTCCTTTACTCAAAAATTTTGTGTTCGGTTGAACCTTGGGGTCAGCTATTCCTACACTTATTTATTTTATACCTAAAATAGAAAAAATTTTAGCCATGCTAGGACTAGCTATAAAAATTGATACTATGCTTATTGAAGGAATATTTATAGAAATACCTAAAGAATCCAAAATTGATGTGCTCAAAATTGAAGTAGTCAACTTAGTTGATGAAGGAAGAGTATGCAGCTTGGTAGATGAAGTGGAGGTCACTTTTGTTAGTGATGTGTTGAGCTAAGAAGGAGCAAAGAGTGATTGTACATTTGGATTGACATTGGTGGTCACAATAAAACTTGCTGGGGCTATCTCCATGCTTTATTTTTTCACTAGTTTTTTTGGAGAGTGAGGAAGTGAGGCAATGACTACTGTAGCTATCTTAACTAGCTCAGTCTCCTCATCATCTTGCTTGGCTTTCTCGGTAGCCTCTTGTCCCTGATTCTCTTCATCTTTTTCACTATCAAAATGAGTTTCTTCTTCAACATTCTCTTCTACATCTTTCTCCTTATCTTCTTCATCATCATAATTTTTAACATCAACTAGAAAATCACTACATATAAATATTCTTCCAAGTGTTTTTTGTATTCCTTTCAACATGCTCAATGTCTTTAATAAAAAACTAGACAAGTATTAAACTTTAGAGTCAATTTTTCTTCATTTTTCTTCGATGAATCTTTTACCTCAACATTTTATATGCTCATTATTAGCTACCTAAAGGTTTTCCCATATATAGCTTTGATATATTGCATGGCAAAATCTCATCTTGGCTTTATCTTTTCCAACAAAATATTAGGGAGCTGAGAAGTAAGCTGGTCGAGTGAGTGTTTCCAATTACCCATTTTGTTCATCACCAAGTCTTCAAAATTATTCTTTTCTTCCTCAATCTAGGTCTCATATTTTAATGCTTTAAAGTTTGTTATGCTCGCTCCTTCCTAAAGTTCTTTTAGTCTATCTTGGAAGGTAGTTGGACATTTCTTGAATATAATATCTCCTCCTTGTTATATTTCTTCCTTGATGATCTCCTAGTGAAAACTACAGTGGATGGCTTTTCTAGCTTGGTGATAATCACCTTGCCTTTCATCCTTAATGGCTCTTCTTCCTCACATTATACCTCATCCTCTACTTCCTCATCTTCACCTTTTCCCTTGGTTAACAAAAGGGTAGAATTGCTTTTCAATTTTGCAATCCTCTTCTTTCCTTTGTTCACCACTTGAAGGAGCTTTATTTCAAGTTCAATCTTGGCTTTTGCTTCATCATATGTTCCAAAATATGTAGCCTTAGGATCAACTAGTTCATTGGAAAGAGCTTCAATGATGTCTTTAGTTTCATCAATATTAACCTCATAACTAAGAGGTTTTACCCATGCAATTCTATGCTTAACTATCTGAATGTACACTTTGTCACAATCCACCATGAAACATACATCATTTTTATAATCTTCAACTAGTTTCTTAGGGATTCAAAACCTATTGTTCATTTTCTCTTTGAATGCATCAAAATAATTATCCCTAATACTATTGTAATTTTCACCCATTTCAGCAATAAACTCATTTATCCAATATAACATAGGCACATCTTTTTAACAAACAATTGTGCCTTTTAAAGGGAAGAATTTCTACACATAAAAGAATAGACAAGTTAACAAGGAACTAGTCTTACACAGGTTATTCTTTGAAGTCCTTATACTTTCCATATTTTTGTTGAACTGTTTCAACAATAGCTCAGTAAGATTGAATGATAAGTTGTTCTTTACCACCTTATATGCCAAGTCCACAAATTTAAATGAAACACTATTCAACTTGCTAGAGTTGTATATTTTATGCACAATGATGTTTTACCAAACTTCAATTTCATATATAAAATATTGCTGATTTTCATTCCTCTATCATCCCATTCTACTAGGGTTTTCTTTTCAAGTTTAGCCCAACCTAGGGTTTTTGTCATTTTGGCCTTGGCTAGTATTGGAAGGCTAGTGATTTGATGAATCATCTTCTTTGTGATCAACACTAATTGTTACAACCACAACTGACCATTATGCACCCAAATGAGGATAAACCTAATCTATTTAACTTGAAATATGCGGGTGATGCAGGAGCATCCAGAGGTATAAGGGAAATCCTATGTCACCCAAAAAAAAATACTTAGACTTAGTTTCTGTTTCATGTGTTTTCATTTTTGGATACCCATTTGGGCCAAATAAAGGTTCCAACTCTCATAGTTACACTATCAGTGTTCGTGCAAATCCCAAAAAAATAGGAGTATGTAATTGAGCCATCATTCTAGTGAACTAGGAGCTATAAATTGGCTAGATGAATGTAATTGTAATTTAGAGCATTCTAGAAAAAGAATCAGGTCAAAAGGCCCCACAGTTTGAGAGTTATTGCAATTTTTCAGGTTGTGGAGACCTCCTAAGAATGCTTCAAAGTCAAGTTAGGGGCATTAAATGACCTCAAAAAGGGCCAAAAAATGGGGGATGAGTGAAGCTTGTCCATAGGGCTATAGAGAGCTTTGAGATATTTTCAAAAATGTAAACGGTTCATCAATCGGAGCTACGCTTCAAAAGTTATGCCTCCCAGAAGTTCGGTTACCATTTTTGGATTCTTCTAGATTTGTGCTGACTTCTAACGCAACTTCTGGAACTTTTTATTTGGTCATTGGATGCTTACTAGCACTTTCTAGAATGTACTCCTAGTCCTTAACCCTCCAGGGTCTATTTAAGGAGATTTCTGGCATTGTAAAAGGCAGTTCGGAGTGGAGTTTGAGAGGAGGTACTGAAAGGAGAAATTATCTCCACATTTATGCTATTGTAAGCCCTTAGGGCATGTTTTGAAGTTTATTTTCTCTGTAATGAATGTACTAGCTTGTTTTTCAATTAATACAATTTCCCTTTTTTGTTGTGTCCATTTTTTTCTTGGGTTGTGTCCCCATCAAGTGGTATCAAAGTAGGTTTTCCTAAGTGTGTAGATAGAGCACCGACTGTGAGGTAGTTTGCACCAGGACTGTGTTGTTGTGGGTTCGAGTTAGAAGATGCCTCCATGAAGAGAGTGTGGTAGAAGGGCCAGAGCTATTAATCCTAAGGAGGTTAGAGCCCTCCAAAGGCAGGTACAAGCATTGCAGGAGGAGCTCCGTAGAGGAGCAACTGTGGCCGTAGGTGATGAAAGTGAAGATGACAAGGAAGAAGATGAAGTTGGACCAGAAGGGGAATTTGATAGGAAAGTTCTAAATCATGTAAAGGAAAGTCTTTTTAGGGCCATTACTAAGTTTGGGTAAAGACATACAATTGAAGTGGGTGTATTTTTAGGAAATCTGAAACCAGATGAGTTGATCGATTGCATCAATGAACTGGAAGAATACTTTGAGTATGAGGATATCAGGGACCCAAATAGGGTTAAGTTTACAAAGGCCAAACTGAAAGGCCATGCAGAAATCTGGTGGCAAGCGGTTCAATTGGAAGGAAATAGAAGAGGAAAGGAGAAGATTACAAGATGGGATCACATGGTGGAAAAATTGAAGAAGTAGTTCATTCCTGTGGATTACAAGCTTGATTTGTTTAAGAATATGCATGGGTTAAAGCAAGTAGGAAGATCAGTCTAAGAATATACAGAGGAATTTTGTCAACTCTTGATTAGAGTGGGGCATGCAGAAGAAAATAAGGAGAAGGTTGCTTGTTATATGAGTGGGTTGCAACCTAGCATCCAGGAGGAATTAAGTCTGGTAAGAATGACCAGTGTTGAAGAGGCATACCAGTTTGCCCTACAAGTTGAAGAGAAGCTGAATAAAATGTTTGAAGGAAGACAAAGAGGGCATGGTCAAGGAGGAAGGGGAAGTGGTAGATCATTTGGAGGCCGCAATGAAACCCAAAAGAAAAATGAAGATGTGGGTACTAGCAGGAACCAGAAGAATGAGAGTTTCAACTGCTCCCATGATCAAGACTTTGGAAATCAGAGAGGAAGAGGTAGAGGATGTGGACAAGGAAGAGGAGGCTTTCATGGTACCTATTTCCATTGCAATGAAGAAGTTCATCGTGCCTTTGAATGCCTTCAATGACAAGGAAGGACAGATAGGAGAGCTAAGGGCAAAGCTAGGGTTGCTCATGTGGATGAGGATGCACAATCATCACATTCAGAGGATGCAAAAAGAGGAGAGACCTTGGTAAATGAAAGAGTCCTACTAAATTGTGAGATTGAACCAGGACAACAGAGGAGTTTGTTTCATACCAGATGCAAGTATGAGGATAAATGTTGTGATGTGATCATTGATGGTGGTAGCACTAATAACTTGGTATCATAAGAGATGGTCTCTAAGATGAAGCTCAAGAGGGAGAGACATCCCCAGCCCTATCAGATTGCTTGGGTAAAAGATGATCATAAGGTCCTGGTAAGTGAACAATGTTTAGTGAAATTCAAAATTTGGAGTTACCATGATGAAGTTCTCTGTGATGTTATTTCGATGGATGTTTGCCATCTATTGTTGGGTAGACCATGGTAGTTTGATAGACATGCAGTACATGATGGACATGCAAACACATACTCTCTAACAAAGGATGGAGTTCGCCACAAATTGAAGCCCATGAAAAAGGAAGGTGAAAAGGTATGTAGTGGTGCTAGGATTTGTCTTGTTGATGAAAGGAAGTTTTTAGATGGCATGAAACATCAGCATATGTGCTATGCTTTGATTCCTAGGAAAGATAAAGAAGGTAGTAGTGAAATACCACTTGAAATTTTAGATTTACTAGGGGAGTTTGGAGATATTATCTCTGATAATGTTCCAAATGGATTGCTAATAGTAAGGAAAATTAGTCATCAGATAGATCTGATTCCAGGAGCTAGTTTTCCTAACAAGGCTGCTCACAGGATGACTCCTACTGAAATAGAGGAGCTAAATAGACAGGTTTAGGAGCTATTGAGGAAGGGTTTGATTCAAGAGAGCCTGAGTCCATGTGCAGTACCTGCAGTACTCGTACCAAAGAAGGATGGAGAATGGAGGATGTGTACAAATTCTTGAGCTATAAATAGGATAACCATCAAGTACCGGTTTCCTTTGGCAAGGATGGATGATCTTATGGACTGCTTAAGTGGAGCTTAGTACTTCACAAAGATAGATCTTAAGAGTGGTTATCACCAGATACGGATTCAAGAAGGAGATGAGTAGAAAAAAGCCTTCAAGACTAAGGAGGGTCTTTATGAGTCGTTAGTCATGCCCTTTAGATTGACAAATGCCCCAAGCACCTTCATGCGGCTCATGAATGAGGTACTTAAGAAGTTCTTGGGAAAAATTTTTATTGTTTATTTGGATGATATTTTAATTTTCAGCAAGATTTTGGAAGAACATTTACTGCATATTCATAGTGTCCTTGAAAGGCTAAGGGAAGAGAAACTTTTAATTAATCTGAAGAAGTGTATCTTTGCAAAAAGGGAGTTAGTCTATTTAGGGTTTGTTATATCACCTAAAGGTCTCAAAATGGATCCAGAGAAGGTAAAATCCATCTTGGAATGGCCTACTCCAAGGTCTGCTACTGAGGTAAGATCATTTCATGGTCTAGTTAGTTTTTATAGGAACTTTATTAAGAATTTTAGTGGCATATGTGCACCCCTAACTGATACAATAAGAGGGGATAGAAAAGAGTTCAAATGGACTGCAACAGCTGCGAGAAGTTTTGAATTGCTAAAGAAGAAGGTGACAGAACAGCCTGTGTTGGCACTTCCAAATTTTAGAAAGGTTTTCTAGGTAGATTGTGATGCCAGTGGCAGCACTATTGGGGTTGTATTAAGCCAAGAAGGTAAGCCTATTGCATATTTTAGTGAAAAATTGAATGATGCAAAGAAGAAGTATTCTGTTTATGATCAAGAGTTCTATGCAATAGTTCAGGCCTTAAAGAAATGGAGGCATTATTTATTGCCAAAGGAATTTGTTTTGAGTAATGATCATCAAGCATTACAGTACCTAAATAGCCAAGGTAAATTGAATCAGAGGCATATAAAGTGGGTAGAGTTCTTGTAGAGTTATACATTTGTGTTGAAGCATAGAACTAGAAAATCTAACAGGGTTGTAGATGCACTAAGTAGGAGACAGTTGTTTCTTATAGTAATGCAGGTTGAAGTAGTTGGGTTTGATGAACTCAAGAATGTGTACCCCAAGGATCCTAATTTTTTTGAAGCATGGAAAGCTTGTAAAGAACCTATTGCTATAGATAGAACCAAGTGGTTAGACTATTTGATTCAGGATGGCATGTTGTTCAAGGGTAGTCAATTGTGCATTCCAAGGAGTTCCATGAGGGAAAATCTGATTAAGGAGAAACATAGTGGAGGGATGGTAGGACATTTTGGTCGAGATAAGACCATTTCCATTCTTAGAGAACATTATTTTTGGTCTCAAATTTCACAGGATGTGAAGAAGTTTGTACAGAGTTTCCAAGTTTGTCAAGTTGCCAAGGGGTCTAGTCACAATACTGGCCTATATCAGCCATTGCTTATTCCATCAAGGCCATGGGAGGACATAAGTATGGATTTTTTTCTTGGATTGCCAAGGACACAAAGGGTTAATGACTCAGTATTCATGGTGGTTGATAGGTTCTCCAAAATGGCACATTTCATTCCATGCCACAAAACTCATGATGTGGTCCATATTGCAGACTTGTTCTTCAAAGAGGTGGTGAGACTACATGGTCTCCCAAGGAGTATAGTTTCTGACAAAGATACTAAATTTGTGGGGTATTTCTGGAGGACATTATGGAAGAAGTTGAGAATAGACCTAAAATTTAGTTCCACACATCACCCGTAGACTGATGGCCAAACATAAGTCTAGGCAATTTGCTAAGATGTTTAGTTGGGGATAAGCCCAAGGGATGGGATTTGATTCTACCACAGGAAGAGTTTTCTTATAATAACTCTGTAAATAGGAGTACTGGAAAATCACCATTCCAAATTGTATATGGGAGTAGCCCAAGGACTACACCAGAGCTGAGGAAGATAGAACAAGGGGAGAGGACAAGTGCTGAAGCTGAGGAATTTTTTGAACATATCGAGCATCTACATGAGGAGGTTCAAGCACACATTACCAAGATGAATCAAGAGTATAAAACTAGGGCTGATCAAAGGAGAAGACATAAGGAATACCAAGTAGGAGATTTATTCATGGTGCACTTACGAAAAGAAAGATTTCCAGCTGGTACTTAAAACAAGCTGAAAATGAAGAAATTTGGCCCCTACAAAATTTTGAAGAAACATGGCTTAGGAAATGCATATGAAGTGGAGCTGCTAGATGGTATTCAGATTTCTCCCATTTTCAACATTGTAGATTTAACAGAGTATCATGATGATGGTACGGATGAGGAGTTGGTGTTATAGCCATGTCCAATTCCTACTTCTAAGAAGGAGGAGATAGAAGACATTCTAGATCATCATGTGGGTAGGAGTACCAGAAATAGGTAGTATGAAGAGTATTTGGTCAAATGGAAAGGAGTACTAATCGAGGACTCAACTTGGATTTTAGTAGCTGAGGTTTCCCATTTGGGATTTCCTCTACCATTCATAAAGTGATAGGGTCACTTTTCAATCTACCCTGGGTGTCTGATGGAGGAGCATCCAGAGGTATAAGGGAAATCCCGTGTCACCCAAAAAAAAATACTTAGACTTAGTTTTTGTTTTATGTGTTTTCATTTTTGGATACACATTTGGGCCAAATAAAGGTTCCAACTCTCACAATTCCACTATCAGTGTTCATGTAAATACCAAAAAAATAGGAGTATGTAATTGAGCCATAATTTTGGTGAACTAGGAGGTGTAAATTGGCTAGATGAATGTAATTGTAATTTAGAGCATTCCAGAAAAAGAATCAGGTCAAAAGGCCCCACGGTTTGAGAGTTATTGCAATTTTTTAGGTTGTGGAGACCTCCTAAGAATGCTTCAAAGTCAAGTTAGGGGCATTAAATGACCTCAAAAAGGGCCAAAAAATGGGGGCCAAAAAATGGGGGACAAAAAAGTTGGTCCCTAGGGCTATAGAGCACTTCAAGAGCTTTCTGAAAATGTAAACAGTTCATCAATCAGAGCTACGGTTCAAAAGTTATGCCTCCCGGAAGTTTGGTTACTATTTTTGTATTCTTCTAGATTTGCGCCAACTTCTAACGCAACTTTTGGAACCTTCTATTTGGTCAGTGGATGCCTACTAGCACTTTCTAGAATGTACTCCTAGTCCTTAACCCTCCAGGGTCTATTTAAGGAGATTTCTAGCATTGTAAAAGGCAGTTCGGAGTGGAGTTTGAGAGGAGGTACTGAAAGGAGAAATTATCTCCACATTTATGCTATTGTAAGCCCTTAAGGCATGTTTTGAAGTTTATTTTCTCTGTACTGAATGTACTAGCTTGTTTTTTAGTTAATACAATTTCCCTTTTCTGTTGTTTCCATTCTATTCTTGGGTTGTGTCCCCATCAGTGGGGCATGTGAGGGATGTGAGTTAACCCTTTGGTTTCTAGGTGTTGGTCCTTGGGTTTCGAAATTCCATTTACACACAATTGACCTAGGGAATTATCCATTTCCAATGTACCAATCTCTTGAATAACACATTTGAAATGAGTGTGAATATCATTGATCAGAAGTACCTAAGGAGGGAATTGAGATTGCACTCCACTCAGATCTAGGGTTTTGATGATCACAAGAGTGAGCTTGAAATTTGGTGCTTTCTATTCCACTCCAAAAAAACAAAATGTTAGATCCTTTCTTAACCTTGATGCCTCTAGATACCATCTTCACTTGGTAGGGTTTAAGGAATACAAAAAATTTCACTAGAAATTTAATTTTAAATTTCTTGGAAGCTCTGAAGATCTCACTTTTACAATAGTACTCAAAATTTCTTGGTAAGAGAATGACTTCGACTTCATGCTTTTTGTTAAAAAAAATTCATAAATGCTTAGTACAAAAGGTAGATTGATTGACATCATGTTGATAGACTATTATCCACTATGCTTTCATTGAACACTTGGCCAAGTCTTTGTCACTTGGTAACCATAAGCATCTTTATCACTCCTAACCTTGCTTGGTAGAGTTTGCAAACTAGCCAAACTTAGTAGAGAAGATAACTTAGTAGACACTTGTATTTGGTGATCCCTTTGTGTCCTGAATACTAATTTGGATCATTTTTCTCTTTCAATCTAGAACTATTTTGGATGTCTTCTTTGATAGCATAGTTCCAGCTTCTCCTTTGAGAACTCAAGTAGAAATGATAGAGTCACCCAATTCTTGAGTGACTTGATCATCATTACTTGGACTTAAATCTTTAGTAGACTGAGGAACCCATTGATGTCTCATCTATTTTCAGATGTTATCAACTTTTTCCTTTTTTTCATCTTAGATTCTACCAATATTCATGTAGTTCTTGGCAAGATGACCAAGTTCTATACAAATGAAACATCTTTTAGTAGGGTCTCTTTTCCTCAAATGATGCTTTACAAAATTTATTCCAATATGTCCAAATTCTTCACAATAATGACATCTGCACTTGGTGTTGTAGTCCTAACCAAATATCACTTTCACAATTTTCTCTGCTGAATTCAATACCTTGGTTTTGCATTCTGATGACTTGTGTCCATGTTTCTTATATTTGTGACATTTTTCTTAAAATCTTTGTTTCTCTTTGCATTCATTAGCCTTATGACCATGCTGATTGCAATTGTAGCATTTTCCATTAAATTTTTCTTTTCCATTGCTCCAACATTTGTTTGATGTATGGCCCATCTTACCATAGTGATTGCAAGTAGGTCTTTGGTTCTTTTGAGCTCCTTTCTTGGATGATTTTCCTTCTTCTATATATCCAATTCCTTCTTTTCCTTTTTTTCTATGAAGATTTTTCTCATTTAATTGATTCATGTCTTCTTGTGATTTCATCATTCTTTCATTGATTTGTCTCTCAGAGTTTAGATCATTTTGTAATCTTTCATTGATTTGCCTTTTAGAATTTAGATCATTCCTCATTGTTTCATTGATTTGCCTTTTAGAATTTAGATCATTTCTCATTCTTTCATTTTCAAATCTTAGGCTCATGATTTCCTTATTTGCATTAGAGAGCTGATTAATAAGGTCTTCTTGCTAAAGGGGTTGATTTTGGATTTCATTGTTGCTTCCATCTATCTCTTATTTTATCTTGTATTTCTATTCCATTACTTCACATAACCTTATTGCCTGAATTTCTTGCTCTCTTTTAAGTTTTCTTACCTCTTTGATTGTTTCATTAGATTCATTTGAATTACTTGAATGAATTTCTTCAATTCTTTCTTCAATGTAGAGATGATCATTAATTTGAATTACAAGTTCTTTTGTTCTTTTTAGGGATTGAGAGAGTTACTCCTTTTCTTTCTTGAGTTGGGAAATGGACATTTCCAAATCTAGCTTCTCATTGTCAATAGCTTTGTCAAGATTGAATATCTCCATGACCTTGATCTTTGCTCAAGCTGTTAAGCTTTCTCCTAAGAACCACAATGCTTTGATGCCAATTGATGGAAATATTCAAGACTATGCTAAGTTACTAAGAGGGGAGGGGTGAATCAATAACTTCTAATGCTTCAACAATTTCAACTCTTAATCCAACAATCCAATTAGCTTTTAATCCATTACATATAATCAGATCTAATTGCTTGCATAAGAAGATGAAAACATTAAAGTATTCATAACATTGTGACACAAAGATTTGGTGAGCCAGAAACCTTCCAAATAGAAAGTAAAACTGGGGTGGGGATGATACCCACAAAATTTAGTATTGCAGTAAAAAGTTAGTCTATTAAAGCTTACATTAATCACTTCTAATGATCTACCCTATTAGGAGCAATAAGGACTACTAGGTCCACCTTGTGAAAGGATTTACAAACATACAATTAAGTATGCTCTTAGTAAAGAGATTTATAAAAGACTGTTAGGTCTACCTTGTTAAAGTATTTGACTAATCTACCTATTATGATGAAATAGTAGATAATCTCTTATCTACAATTTGGTTTGCTGAATGAGATTTCTTTGTGCTATTCACCTTGCTATGATAGATATGACATTGCCACTCCTTATATTTTTGTAGCCTTTGTAATCTACTCTTTCTACTTTTTCTTTGATTAAATTCACATTCCTTACCTCCTTACACACTTGGATATGATATAATTTATTACATATATACAAATCTAATTACACAAATTAAAAAGTCAGGCATAATACAAGTTACCACAAATATTACAAAGTAGGCACACATGAGGACACTCAGGTTCTTAATATTGACTTAGTGAGGCTCTAATACTTGGCGCCCACTATCAATTCTTGACATCATTATGTACTTGGTAGATGTAGAAGCTTAGTCCATACTAATCACTTCCAAGTACTCTTGAACTCAGTCTGCACTAGTGACTTAGTAGATACTATGAAACTCATCATATAAACTGAGTCTCTTGATTTACATTGTATGACTTGGTAAACACTATCACTTTGAGCTCGATATAAGTTGAGTCTCTTGGTTAACACTAAGTGACTCAATTAACACTAGACTCACATCACATACACTATGAAATAAATAAACATTGTAAAGCTCATCTTGCACTGGTAAACTTGGCATGAATTGAGATGCACAGTTTACATTGTTGGTCTTCACTATAACTGAGACTACTTGATAACCACTAAGATTTATCCAAAGGACTTGGTAGCAATTGTAGAACTCAGTGACAATTGAAATACTTGGCAAACACTAATAGTTGTACAATAAGCTTGGTAGCTATATACAATCTAAATAAGTATGTGTCACTAATGAAAAACTTGACTAATATGTTAACATACCCCTGCTTCACTTCTTCAGTTAGAGAAACATGAATCAAGATTTGAATTCTTGGTGGAAGAGTTACATCACCTTATCTATGATTCCCAAGAAAGTCATGTCATTTATACCCTTATTGATTGTGAGTCATCTTGTTATGGTTCCATTTATTCATACCTTCATGATGGCAATATACCTAGAACCTTTAACCAATCTAAATGTAGAAACCTTATTCAAAATGCCTCTCACCATTCCCTTATCTCTGATCATTTGTGTAAGAGGGGTCTAGATGGAACGCTTCTTAGATGCTTAGAAAAGGAAGAATTTGATGAAGAATTAGTTGACATCCATGAAGGCATCTATGAGGGACATTCCAATGATCTTTCCATGGCTCAAATCTTGCTTAGGGTGGGGTACTATTGACCCACGATGAAAATTGATGCAATTGCTTTTGCAAAGTCATGTGAAAATTATTAAAAACATGGTAACTTGATACATGCTTCAAGAAAGGAACTCATTTCTTCTATATCTCATTAGTCATTTCAGCCTTGGGACTTTGATCTTGTTAGGTAGATTCATCCCAACTCATCATGTGGACACAAGTTTATTATCACTGCTACTAATTACTTCACTAAATGGGTAGAAGTTGTCCCACTTTTTGTTGCCTTGGGTAAGATAGTTTCTTTGTTTATTCTGAATCATATTATCTGTAGATATGGAGTTCCCTCTAAGATTATCACTAACAATAGAGGCCAAGTTAAAAATGAGGAGCTTAAACAACTCTGTAAAAAATTCAAGATTGTTAGGATTAAACCATAGATAGAAATAACAATTACATGCAAATATAACCAATAACAAAAAATAATAGATCACATAGAAAATAACAGAAAACACCAAGATTTAATGTGGTTCACCCAATCCTTAGGCTACATCCACCAAACAAGAAGTCCGATATCATTACGATCTAGTGATTATGACCTAATTACAATCTGTAACCCCTTAAAGCTCAATACCACTGCAAGACCAATTTTCCATCACAACTATGAAACTATTACAATAATAGATAAGACATCTATTATTAGTTAATGGTTATCTTGTAAATATCTTTAGCTTTAGTTTGCTTTCATTTTTTGCTTTCTCTGGAATAGAATGTTTCTATTCTTTACAATCATTTCCTAAGGAAACATCGTCTCATTCTTTTGTATAAATTGACCTTTCAATCTCTATTATTAACAAGCAAGTATTTACCAATTACCTTGTAATATGGTATCAGAGCTAAATACTTAAATTATTTTGGAAAAATTTATAATTTCTTCTTGAAATTATTTGTTTAAATTTTTCCAAAATTATTTCAGCTAATTTCTCCAAAACCCACCTAGGGTTTTTTGCTTGGAGAAATTCCCGAATTAAGGGTCTACAAATTGCATTTTTTTATTGGTATTTTTTACCTTGGATTGTCTGGTCCTTCAGACTCATGGCTCTGTGTTTGGTGAAAATTGTGGCTTCTCTCTTCAGCAAGCTCATGTGGTATCAGTCGCGGCTCTGCATTTTTTTCACAAACCTTTGCAAATCTGCCATCATTTGGAGGTCACACTCTGTCTTGCAATGTCTCAGTCTCTAATCATTTGCTGGGAAGCAAATTCAACAATTTTTTATCAAGAAATCTGAAGTTTTTTCAAGCTTTTTTCAACTAGGGCCATTTTTTTTGAAACCCTATTTTTTTGGGGTCGAAAAAATATTTTGTTTGCAGATTCTTGGTGGGTTTTTTGAGAGCTCAACTGGGTTGTCGACCATTTTTTCTAGGTACCTCAATTTTTGTGCCTCAATTTTTGAGCCAGTAGATTCAAAAAATGATAGCAAATTCCTTCTGGGTTTTTCGAGCTCTCTTCTGGGTCATTCTCTGATTCTTCTGGGTCTTTCATATTTTTGGCTTGAAGAATGTGCCTTCACAAATTTTTATAGTTTTTCATTGAAAAACGTGCCATGGCATCTCTGACAAATATTCTGCTCAAACATAATTCCAAATTCAATGGTCGCAATTATGGAATCTGGAAGCAGCGCATCATCGCAATCTTTGAATATCACAACACTGCTCAACTTGTTTTGGGTGTTACGCAACGTCCAACTTCTCTGGGTCCTGATCAAGATACATGGGATTTGAATAATCGAGAGGTAGTAATGCTTCTCAAACTATCCATAGTTGATGACCAGCTTTCTCAGATTCCATCCAGCAAGACAACTGCCAAAATCTGGACACATCTAAAAGGTCTTCATGAGACTTCCGACAAGAGCAGAGCCTTCTTTCTGAAAAACACTCTATTTTCTATTGTCATGGATGAGAGCACCTTGCTCCAGGCACACCTAAATCAGATTCAAAAAATCTGTGATCAGTTACTTGCCATCGATCGCAAGATGGAGGAAGAGGATATTATGGTAATCACTCTTCAGAGTTTACCAAAATCCTATGAGCATTTTATCGAGACTCTCAACATCACATCTACTATTGTTGATCTAAAGTTCACTGATCTCTGCACCCTGCTACTTTAGCAAGATTGGTGGAAACAACAGTTTGGTAGCAGCTCCAGTTCCACCTCCAATGAGCAAGCCTTTGCTGTGAAATCCTTTCAGAAGGATAAGGGCGAGTTTCAGAAACCATCTTAACAGAAGTCTTCTCCTCCAGCATCCAATGGTACCAAAAAGAAGAACATTCAATGCAACTATTGCCAGAAGTATGGTCACATGAAGGTTGCATGTTAGAAATGCTTAGCTGCCCAATCTAAGCAATCAGGTTCACAACCCAAAGCGAACAGTGCAGAGCACACTGAGTAGGCAAAATCTTCCTTTTATGACTTCATGGCTAAAAGACCCATAGATCATGTGCAGTCATCTACCTGGTACATTGATTCAGGTGCCTCTCAACATTTCACTCACCGCAAAGACTGGTTTACTGACTACCAACCTTATTCAGATTTTATTCTCTTTGGTGTTGGAGAAGAGTACATGATTGTTGGTAAAGGCAACATTCAAATTCAGTCTATTGGGAGGAAGCTCATATTCCTTGATGTGTACGATGTTCTAGGGATGGAACTAAATGTACTCTCAGTCAGTCAGCTGCTGCGACATTCTCCACACTTGGCAGTCACCTTCAGTTCACATCAGTGTACAATCACTGATCGGGCAACTAAGTCTACTATTGCAATTGGTCTTGAGGATCATGGTCTTTTTAGACTTACTGATTTTGGTGATTCTTAGGACTTAGCTATGGCTGCTCGACGATCTTCCATTAGCACACTTTGGCATCAGCGATATGGGCACTTAAATGTGCATTATCTCTCACAACTTGCTCGGGATGAGCTTGTTCTTGGTTTGCCAGAGATTCAAACCCAACACCTTGGAGTTTGTGATGCATGTTAGGTTGGGAAGCAACATCGCACAACTTTCCCCAGTGGCAATTCTTGGCAAGCTTCTCAAGTACTTCAGCTTGTTCATGTTGATCTCTGCGACCCTATGGCCACTCCTTCTGTTCTTGGGTACAGGTATTTTCTGTTGTTTGTAGATGATTTCAGTAGAAAATGTGGGTGTATTTTCTTAAAAAGAAATCCAATGCATTTACTATAATTCAAAATTTTAAACCCTTAGTTGAAAAAGAGTCTAGGAAATCTATTATTACTCTTAGATCAGACAATGGGGGGGAATTTTGTTCTAATGTTTTCTCCAGCTTCTTGGATACACATGGCATCCAACACCAGTTCACCACACACCACACGCCACAACAGAATAGTGTAGTTGAACATCAAAATAGGACAATCACCAAGATGGCTCGTTCCATGCTCGAACACAGACATGTTCCGAAGCATTTTTGGGCAGAAGTAGTTAACACTACAGTTTATCTGTTGAACTAGTCACCCACAGTGGTGGTCAAAGGTAAAACCCTGGAAGAGGCCTGGTCAGGTCGCAAGCCTAGAATCAGTCACCTGAAGGTTTTTGGCTCTCTTGCTTTTGTTTAGATCCTTGATGCTTCATGCACCAAGTTGGATGCCAAGAGTTAGAAATTGATTCTTGCTGGATATAGTAGTCTTCACAAAGCCTACCACCTTATTGATGTTGAGACATCTCATCTCGTATATAGCCGCGATGTAGTTTTTGATAAGCAGCGAGGACCATTCATGCTTGTTTCTCCTATTCCTGATCTAGCAAACCAGCCTATGTAGGTTCATGATTTGGGAGTTTGGCTTCCATTAGGTCCACCTGATGGGAGGGCTCCAGTAACTCCTACAACTCCAGTCCTGCCAGTGATACCTGTACAAACACCTCTAGCTTCTCCTACAGGATCACCTCATTTTGAAGATGCTTCACCTGAGTTTGATCCAGATTCTTCTAATCAAGATCCTACTAATCAAGCATCTCCTAGTACTAATGTTGGTCATTCTCCTCTCTAGCCTAAGTGGTGGGCTAAGACACTTGCTGATCTTCATGATGATGAGCTCATTGATTGGAGAACTGCTCAGAAAAAGAGCAAAACTATAGATTCTATTAACTTTGCTCTTATGGCATAGACTCACAATGTGTTTGAACCTCAAACATATTCCGAGGCTAAAGGAATTCCAAAGTGGGAATAGGCCATGCAATCTGAACACCAGAGCTTGCTAAAGAACAACACTTGGGTCCTTTCTGATCTTCCCCCAGGGAAGAAACCCATAAGCTACAAATGGGTCTACAAAATCAAATACAAATCAGATGGTACTTTGGATAAATACAAAGCTTGTTTAGTGGCAAAGGGCTTTTCTTAGCGTCAGGGCATTGATTATGAGGAGACCTTTTCTCCTACTGCAAAGATGAGCACCATCAGATTATTCCTAGCCATGGTAGCACAGTTTGGATAGAAGGTCCATTAGATGGATGTAAAGAGCACTTTCCTGAATGGTGATCTCCATGAAGAGGTCTACATGATGCAGCCTCCTGGTTTCAAGGTTGCTAGTAAAGACCATCAAGTTTTCAAATTGGTAAAAGCTCTCTATGGTTTGAAGCAGGGCCCTTGAGCATGGTACATCAAGATTTATACGTACCTCAGTGGTCAAGGCTTCAAGAGGAGTTCTTCAAACTCAAATCTATACATCAAGACTACTGATAGTGACATCATCCTTCTGGTTATCTATGTGGATGATCTGATCATCACTGGCGGTTTGGCATCTTTGATTCAGGGAATCAAACAACACTTATGCTAGTCTTTTGATATGACTGACCTTGGGCCGATGCATTATTGCTTAGGTGTTGAAGTTTGGCAATAGTCTTCTGGTATATTCATCTCTTAGTCCAAATAGGCTAGGGACTTGTTAGACAAATTTCGAATGCAGGATTGCAAACCTGCATCTACACCTATGGAGAAAGGTCTCAAGTTATCAGACAAGTTTGATTCTCCTTCCATTGATGATACTATGTATAGGCAACTAGTAGGCAGCCTCGTCTACCTATCTACTACTAGGCCTGATATCAGCTTCACAGTCAGCTATATTTCACGCTTTATGACAGCTCCTAAGGCTGATCATTGGATGGCAGCAAAGTGTGTGCTTCATTATGTGAAGGGCACTTCTAATTATGGACTTCTATATTCTTAGAGTTCTAATCCTAAACTTAGTGGGTTCACAAATTCAGATTAGGTAGGCTCTATTGATGATAAAAAGTCAACATTTGGATATGTGTTCAGTTTGGGATCCGATGCAGTCACATGGACCAGCAAGAAGTAGCAGGCAATTTCTCTCTCTTCTACAGAGGCTAAATATAGAGGGACTATTAAGGCAGGATGTGAAGTTGTCTGGCTTTTTTGGATGCTTGGGGATATGTAGATGTCACTAGTAGGACCGACTACTCTGTTTGTTGATAACGAAGGCGTTATCAAGTTAGCACGGAATCTAGTCTTCCATGAATAAACCAAGCATGTGGATGTTCATTGTCATTACATATGATAGCTGGTTGAAGACGGGACTATAGATCTGCAATATGTTCCTACCACAGATCAGACTACAGACATTCTCACCAAGCCTCTTGGTCCTAATAAGTTTGTCAAATTCAGAGGATAGCTTGGTGTGTTAGATAGATTAACCATTAAGGGAGGGTATTACAATAATAGATAAGATGTCTATTATTAGTTAATGGTTATCTTGTAAATATCTTTAGCTCTAGTTTTCTTTCATTTTTTGCTTTCTCTGGAATAGAGTGTTTCTATTCTTTACGATCGTTTCCTAAGGAAACATTGTCTCATTCTTTTGTATAAATTGACCTTTCGGTCTCTGTTATTAGCAAGCAAGTATTTTTAACAATCCCTAACCCTAAGCTCTTTTCAACAAGTATTTACCACTTTAGGGTTATGATTAATAATTACATGTTGGCCCAAAAAGAAAAAAATTGAGCTCCAAAGAATTTATGAAGTATGTACAGTACTTTCCTAGTTAGTCACTACAAACTAATAATCTCTCACTTGGGGACTGATTAGGCTCCACACTAAACAACAATCTCCCTCTTGGAGACTAATCTTGTAGCTATCCTGCTATGCCATGAGGTTCCCACTGGATCAAACCACCTTGGACTCTGCTATTCTTTTATTCATGTTTAGTATAAAAGACCAATCGAAACTAAAGAGGAGTTTAGCTTCTCTCTTGTTACTACCTTTGTCAACATATCTACTAGATTTTCATTTGTATGTATCTTCTCTAGCTTTAACTATCCATCCTCTAAAACTGACTAAATGAAATTGTACTGCAATTGTATTTGTTTGGTCTTTGAATGCAGAGCTAAATTCTTTGCAAGATGAATGGAACTTTGACTATTTGTAAACAAATAATTATCCTTTTGAGGATATCCCAATTCTTCTAAGAAGAACTAAAGCTATATCATCTCCTTGGCTACCTCTATAGTAGCTACATACTTTACCTCTATAGTGGATAAAGCATTAACCTTTTATAACATAGAAACTCAACTCATGGCTACCCCACCAATAGTAAAGACATAACGTTTAGTACTCCACCTTGTATCAATATTCCCTACCAAATTTGAGTCAACATAGCCCTATAAATTAGTAGTAGAGCCCCCAAAGTGTAAAAAATTATTAGATGTTCCTCTCAAATATTTGAAAATCCATTTGACAGCATTCCAATGCTCAATTCTTAGATGAAACATATCCCTACTAAAAACTCCCACTATAAATGTAATATCTAGCCTAGTACATACCATAGCATACATCAAGCTTCTTACAGCTGAAGCATAGAGTACCTTGGACATCTTATCCTCCTCTTCCTATGTCTTAGGACACTTCTCCTTAGTCAACTTCAAATGACCAAGTAAACATGTGCTGACAACTTTAGCACTCTCCATAGAGAAACATTGCAACACCTTCTCCACATAATTAGCCTAAGATAGTGTCAATGTTATATTCTTCCTATCTCTACAAATCTTCATACCAAGGATTTTTTTTCTTTCCCCCAAATCCTTCATAGAAAATGCATGTGGTAATTGGCATTTCAGCCCCTTAATGTGATCCATGTTAGACCCAGTGACAAGCATATCATCAATATATAAACATAAAATAATGCAATTGTCATCACCCAACCTCTTCAAATAAACACAATGATTTGAATGATAGCTATTGTATCCATGCTCATGCATAAAACTATTAAATTTCAGATACCATTGATGACTAAGTTCTCCTTACCTTTGACCACAAATCCCTCTCACTAAGCCATATATATCTCTTCATCCAAATCACTATGAAGGAAGCTTGTTTTGACATCAAGCTACTCTAAATTCAAATCTTCAATATTCATAAGACTTAAAACAGTATGAATAGAAGTCATCTTAACAATGGGAGAGGTTATCTCATCAAAATCAATGCCCTTTTTCTATGCAAATCCTTTCACAACTAACTTGACTTTAAATTTTTTGTTACCTTCATCCTCTTCTTTAAACTTGTAAACCCACTTATTTTGCAAAGCTAGTTTACCTGTAGGCAACTTGCATAAATATGATTTCATATTCTTCAGCAAAGCGTCCATTTCATCTTTCATTACAGGCTCCCCCTGAATCTTAGTATCCACCTACACAGCTTCATTATAATAGTCAAGTTCACTAGCATCTATTAATAAAATAGAAGACAAAGATGGAGAAAATATTTCTAGAGGTCTAATTTTCCTTGTTGACTATCTAACATTCACTAGTATGTGTTGTATTTTTTGTTGCAATTATTGCACATCATGAGGAATGGCCGAAACATCAACTTGTGAAGTATCATCTAGCACTACATAATCATCTTCTTTCTTCTCATGTTGCTGCAATAGATCTTTGTACACCACTTTCTCATTGAATATGACATCCCTACTTCTTAAAATTTTATGATTTTCAAAATTCCAAAGCCTATAACCAAATTCATTAATAATATCCAACAAATATACATTTCTTTGACTTAGCTTCCAGCTTGGTTCTATTTTTAAAATCTATGTGAATAAATACTTCATAGCTAAAGATTTTGAGAAAAGAATAACTCACCTTCTTACTAGTCCATGCTTCCTTTGCAATACCATAACCCAAAGGAGTAGAGGGACCTCTATTAATCAAATATATAATAGTATTGATAGCCTCTACCCACATGTGTAAGGGAAACCCAACATGCAACCATATGCTTCTGATGTGTTCCATTATAGTCCTGTTCATGCATTCAACCACTCCATTTTCTAGTGGAGTCCTTGGAACAATTTTCTATCTATGAATACCATTAGTGGAGAAATAATATTCAAATTTATGACTACAATAATCACCACCATTATCAGATCTGAGACATTTTAATTTCTTACTAGTCTTATTTTAACCAAGCATTTCTATTTCTTAAAAGTTTAAAATACATTAGATTTTTGGCTAAGGAAATAAATCCATACTTCTCTAGTTGTGTCATCAATAAATGTAACATAATAATGAGAGCCACCAAGGGAAGATACCTGAGCCAGTCCCCATACATTTGTATGCACAAGCTCTAATTTCTTCTTTTGGTTTTCTTTCCCAGTCTTTACAAAACTCACTTTCTTTTGTTTTTCATACACACAACTTTCATAGAAATTCATATTAACACATTTTAGACCTGGTAAAACTTTCTTTAAATGAAGTAATTTCATAACTTTCTCACTCCTATGCCCAAGTCTATTGTGTCATAGCACTATATTAGAATTTACAGTAGTTATTTGTTCTCCCTAGTCAACTGTAACAATTATTCCTAAACATTCATTTTTCTCTAAAACAATTAAAGTAGAAGGAACAATATGACCTGTATAAAGATATAAAATGTCTACTTTCACACCTTTTTCTACTACAATGGAACCTTTTGAAACCTTCCAATTTTTATCATTAAAAGTAACTGCACAACTCTCATCACCAAGTTTTCCTATTAAAATTAAATTCCTACTCAGCCTTGGAACATGTCTTACCTAATTTAGTAGCCAATGATTTCAATTCTGCAACTTAATCTTAATTTTTCCCTTTCCAACAATCTGACAAGGTTCATTATCCCCCAAATAAACAATCTCAAAATTCCCTTGGACATAATTAATGAAATAACCTCTATGAGGTGTAGCATGAAATGAAGCACCAAAATCTAAAACCCATGAATCATCAACATTTTCTAAAGACAAAAGCAAAGCATCCTCTTTGGATTTGTTACTTACCACATTTGCCTACTTGTCTCCATCTAGTTTATCTCCTTTATTTTTCTGTTGATTCTAGTAATCTTTCTTTTTATGCCCTAGTTTCTCATAGTACTAGTAGTCATTCAATCCTCTCAATTAAGACATCTTACCCTTTGACTTTCCTCTTGATTTCTCACAATTTCTATAATTACTTCCTCTCTCAGTTGTTATGCCCTTGCTTTATGCATTCCAAAGCACTTCTTGATGTAGATCCACCTGAGATTTCTCTACAACTTTCCTCACTCAAAATAAAACTAATCACATCATCATATTTTAAAGTACTAGATCCAAGAATAGAATTACTCACAGCCATTACCAAACCATTCCAGCTTTTAGCCAAAGAACACAAAATCAAGAGAGGCCTAATTTCCTCCTCAAAATTGATACCCACAAAAGATAACTGACTAGTAATAGTATTAAACTAATTTAAATGATTTGTAACAGATCCACCTTCTACCATTTTCATATTAAATAAATGCTTGATGAGAAATACCTTGCTTAAGGTGGAGGGCTTTTCATATAGTGTCACTAGGGTTTTCATCAACTCTTTTTTTGTCTTTGCTTTTGTAATATTAAATGCCATTGATGGTGCTAAGCATAATTGAATTCTTCCAAGTGCCTTTCTATCTAAAAGGTCCCATTCATCATTTGACATAGATCCTTAATTCTTGGCTTTTCTTTCTAACGACTTCCATAAATCTTTCTGATAAAGATAGTCTTCCATTTGCATCTTCCATAACTAAGAGTTTTGTCCATTAAACCTATCATCCCTTAGCTTACTCTCATTGGCCATTTCTCCCACTCAATCATTTGACTTTTCTATAGATGATAACTAGAAATCAACTAGGCTCTAATACCACTTGTTAGGGTTAAACCATAGATAAAAATAAAAATTACATGCAAATATAACCAATAACATAAAATAATAGATCACATAGAAAAGAAAAAAATACACCAAGATTTAACATGGTTCACTCAATCTCTGGGCTACATCAACCAAACAACAAGTTTGATATTATTACAACCTAGTGATTATAACATGATTACAATCCATAACCCCTTATAGCTCAATACTACCACAAGAATGATTTTTCTATCACAACTATGAAACAATCCCTAACCCTAAGCTCTTTTATACAATTATTTTTACCATAAGATTATATTCAATAATTACATGTCGACCCAAAATCCTAATAAAATAGAGCACAATTTTTTTTTTATGAAGTATGTATAGTACTTTCTTGATTAGTCACCACAAATTTAAAAAGATAAAACAACATTACTCCTACATTTACTTCCTTCAAGGAAATGGTCAAGTAGAAGCATCAAATAAAACTATTCTCAAAATCTTACATAGAACAAACCATAAGAATGGTAGTGTTGGTAAACAGATTTGTCACAGTAGAATATGCCTAACAGAGTGTGTGACAAATAGTTCACAATAGTTGGATAGGCCCTTGATATCCAACCTTCCTCTATGTTTAGAGGGGCAGCTCCCTTGTAAGATGAAATTTTGGATTTTTCAATAGAGATGAATAGGACATAGAAAATGAAAATGAAAACCATTAACAGTGAATGCACCAGATACCTTCAACATTTTCATAAAAATGATGAAAACTATTAATGAGAGCTATCAAGGACTATGCTTGAGAAATTTCACCAACACAATGCTAATTCAACCATCTGCAAATACTCACATCATACAATGAAAGTAATCATAGGTGAATCAATAGTTTAACAATTTAGATTCCTTGGAGAGGGAATGCCAAATGTACTCCCTTTTATTTCTTACACCAAGAAAGAAAGAAATAATTGATTACACAAAAATAACAATTGTACACACTTTCCAAAAATTTCTTTGTGATCAGAGCATAAGTGTTCCCTATATCCAAGTCCAAAAAGTCCTTTATTACATTGATTTTCAAGAATTTATAGCCAATCTAGATTAACCAACATTTCGGGTTCATAACCAACTAAAAAGTTAGGATTTGGACATTGGGAATGTATTTCACAACCAACTCCAATTTTTTTTATGAAGTCAAAGCATGACATATTAACTGTGGTTACAATAAGTTACACATGTCAATTTTCAATGCAAGGCAATCCTAACTTTGTTTCTCAAAATTTCATTAAGTGAAGACCGATTTCCATTTCTTCCACTCAATGGATATGCTTAACACATCCTCAAGAATCATTTATTTTGGATAGGTGTAACCTATTTTTTTTGTCAAATTGTGAGGCCTGTGCCTTGATCGCATATACTGGCAAATAGATTCCATTTTTATATGGATGTCATTATGTTGTATGTATCCACATAATCACACATTCACTGAATATGCAAAATCTTAGAAAGTTTCAATTAAACCTTGAGTGTCAAAGGTATTAAGCTTCTTTTGCTCTGACTTTAGATGAAGCACAAAGCATTTTGTAAAATAGTTCACATGCCTTGTCTTCTTGTTCCATACTATGCGTGTATGTTTACCAAGGTAGGTGCATCACCAACATTTGGCAAAATTCTTACCTTGATTCTATAATGGATATCTAGAGCTCTCATTTTGGCATAGATAGGGGGCATGCTAGCAAAGATTGTAGAGTCTAGGTTTATTGTGAATTACATTTGACCAAAAGTTTCCAAATCCTTCTCAAAAAGAAAATTTTTAACATATCTTGCAATATCATTCAAGAAGACAACATATCTTTGACACATTCTACCAAATTGTAAATGCTTCAATATTTTACATCCAGACCCTATTTGAACGCTCCCATTTGGTCACAGACCAGTTTGCACAAGATTACAATGATGAGAATGGTGATCAATAATAGCAACTTTGATGAGTTTGAAAATTCCACACCTGCTACCTAATCTTTCTAGTTATACTCATCGACCTGCCTGACAAGAACAAACCTCTTTAAGAGCTTGCTTTGTGACTGCTCTGTGTATGATTGTGTCACTCATTATAAACACAACCCCTTATTCCCTATGCCTTTGGGAACCTATAATTAAGTATGAAAGCTAATGCAATGATATTAATTTCAATCATGTGATGTTTCTGTTGAGCACACTTTTGTTGTCATAGGTTCAATTGTATAACACCTCTTGAAATGACCAAATTGGCACTAAAATCATGTTCAACAAAGGAGATCAAACAATAAATGCTTGAGCCCTTCACGTGCAATAAGTAGGTTAGATCAACACATATTCCTTATGATAAGAGTAGGTAGTAACCAACTAATACGCCATTGTAGGTGCCCATAAACTATCCACAGGCCTTGCCTATAGTTCCATTAATGTTGTGGTTGGAGAATTGAGATGTAATTTGCCAAGCAAGTCACTCATCTTATATATGGCTAACCACCATTCTTGCTACCACATTGCTCAAGACTGGTTGTGAAAAAAATTATGCTCATGTATGGTGTATGGTTCCTACGTTTCTCATGCCTAATATTATGTCAAACAATTCATGCACTTGGTCTATGTCTTTTGAAGCTGTAGATCTATCTTGCGTGGGATTGCTAAGAAATGTCTATTTCAAATAGTGCACTGATCATCATTTAAAATCTTCCTTTGTTTCTCACATTCATTATTACTTCCAACAATTTGCATGGTTACTATGGCTGTAGTGAGTGGAGAAGTGGAAAGACAATTTGTCAAACAAATCATCTACTGGCTGACCACCATTCTGGCTACCACATTGCTTAAGACTAGTTTGAATGGAATATCACACCTATTTTGTATTTTTTCTTACTTCAAAAAAAAACTCACATGTCTGGTCATGCTTACCAAAGATACATATCGATAAAGAGGACCTTAATGAGATGAGTCACATGACTGGTCATACCTACAGTTTCTATGAACTTGGGAATATTTAATCAAATAGTACATATGCTTGGACTTCCATGGGTTGGCTGAGTAATAGGTATCCCAAACAATACACCATTATCATTTAAAATCTTCCACTCTCCTCATATTATTTATTCCTTCAAATAACTCATGATGCTAACTTATTTGTCAAACCACAAGTCTTGACTTGCATGGACATCTGAACAATATGTATTTCAAAAAATGCACTGTTATCACTTATATTTCTTGGCATCTTTCAAGTTTGTCATTCCTTCAAATAAATCACGCACTTTGTCTGATGTCTATTTGCAATACACAAAGCTATATTGTCTATGGAATAACTCCAAATGACTTGCATGCCTGATCATGCCTGTCAAAGCCACATATCTTGACTTGATTTGGATGGCTAATTAACATGTATTTTTGAAGTAGCGTATCAAAATAGTTTAGCATCTTGAAACCACAGTTCGTGTTGCTCTAACTTGGTATTGCTTTCAAATTGATCTCCAATGAAATAGCACACCTGAATTACTCTAAACATTGGTGAACTTTATTTCCAACCGGCAGTTGCTTTCAAGTTGAAGTTTGGGTTGGGAGGTTTAGGTTAGGATTAGGTTAAAAATTTGGAGTACGGGAAGAGAGAGTATGGCTAGTACATGGAGAGAGAAATATTGAGTGAGAAAACCCAAACTCAAACTTGTACTTCTCTCTACAAGGTTGGAGTACATGGAGAGAGGTAGTACAGGGAGAGAGAAAAAGTATGTGGAGAGAAAGGGTTGTGAAAAGGGGAATGAAACTCTAACTCAAACCTTGTACTTCTCTCTAAAAGTTTTAGTATGTGGAGAGAGAAAAGTAAAGGGAGAGAGAAAGCTTGATTTTTTAATTTTTTTTGAGGATTAATCTCTCTATTTCTAATTAATTAGCATAATTAAACTCTCTGTAAAATGCTTGGGTAACCACTGGCTCTATTTGGGGATAAGGACTGTATAGGACAATGAACAAATCCAGAGTTAAGAAATAATAGTGCTTTATCACAAGGGCTATAGAGTCACCCCTAAAGGGGATAAATCTAGGAAAAAGGGACTAAGCACAACAAAAATAGGAACACAAGTGAACTAAAAAGAAAGGAAGGCACCAAAAAAACTCCTAGCTAAGATATGTACAAGATAGGTTTCCCTACCTCTAGTGGCTCAAAGTATAATCATGCAAATCCATTCACTGGTTGGTGAAAATAGATACAATGGCATGCTAACATGTGGTAACTTTCAGGTTCATGTGGACTCAAGTATAAGTTCTCTCTTTGAATTCCAATTCTAAGGTTCTTAGCATGCTTCACATCACTTGATAAAGGAATGTATCTAAATAACCATGTCTCATCAAAAATCTCTAACTTTGGAATCAACTTAGCTTCATGTTGCATGTCATTGATTACTTCAATTATAAAGAATTGAAGGATAAGGCTCTCCAATTATTGAATGTATTTATGATCTTTTTCTCTATTTGACAAGCCTTGTATTTGAAATTCTAGTGATTGGTCATCATGAATTCCTGAACTTATTTTTGGCACTAGACACTCTTTCTTTTCCACAGGAATGATTTTGTTTGTATTTTGTATGAAATTACTCCAATATGAACACACATCCTTGTTGTATTGAATCTTCCCATGATGTATTTCTTCCTTTTCTCCCATTAGATCACTAAAAGGAGAAACAATCATCTTTTCCATTTTGGTGCACACATGCTCTAATGAATCTATCTGATCAGGAGAATTGATCATCAGTTGATATTGATATAAGGGAAATTCTTTTAAAAGAGCATCATCATCTATACCTTCATCTCCACATTTTTCAATCATTAGCACAACATATTTCTTCAAGGCCAAGCACTTCTCTAGTGCGAGATACCATCCCAATGTTTTCTTCATTATAGGTTTTCACTTGTGAACCTAAATGCTTCAAATTTAGGTTTCATGCATGAGGAAGAGTGAGAACTTGATATGTCATCTTCTCTTACTTGAAACTTATCTTTAATATCCATGTCTATTGTACTTGTCATTAAATATTCATCCATGTTTACACAATCTTGGATCATTAATTTTTCTTGATGACCATCTTCACAAAATGGGAAAACTTCATATTCCACTTGCATGTAACTTTGAAGGGGATTTCTTGACAACCCATCATCTTTCTCTTGAAAAAGGTCTTCTATTCTTGTGATGATCATATCACTTGCTGAAAACTCTTCAACATCGTCAAAAGTAAAGACCTCCATCTAAGGAATTAATGGAGATGCCTGCAAGATTTCACTTGAGGTTACTTCTTCACCACTGGTGGCAAAAGATTGTAAAGAATATTCTAAAGAGTTGACTTCATCAATAGAATCCCCATCATTAATGATTAGGGGTGAACTAATAGGAAGGTCTTCTGTACAGAGGAAGTCATCATTTGAAGTATTTAGGCACCAAGTAGGAATAAAAGTAGTATGAAATTCATCTTGATCTGCATTTCCCTCATCTTTAATCATATCTTTTATAGTTTCTTGAGAAATATTTGATATTTCTTTTTCTTTCTCATTAGGATTGAGATGATCGAATACATTCTCCTGGGTTTTGGAATTTTCACAATGATGCCTTGATACATTAATTGACCCTTCTTCTTCCATAGACATCATTTATTTACCATCTCCTTGATTAGACATAGAATCCCCATCTTCTTTCATGCATAAAGATTTAGATGAGACATTTGGATCTGGTCATGTTCTCTCATCAAGAAAATAATTCTTGCATGGGTCTTCTTTCTCAAGTTCTTGCAGTTTTTGAAGTAAAGAAGGATGTACTTTGTCAGGATCTAAACATGCATTTCCGTAGAAGCTTTTTAAGAATTCAACTTGATTAGGATCAAAAGGAGCATGATTTTGATGAGAAATGCATGCAAACATTGGGCTATTTTTTTGACCACTATTACCCATCCTTGATTCACATGAATCATTTTTATGATCAAATTCATCCTTATAATTACATGTAGAACTTATTTCTAAAGATGATTTTGACTTGTGAGATAAAAATTGGTAATCTTTACCATCTTCTTCTTCTATCTTTTGCAAAGCCCAAATCAAAGATGGATGAATCCCTCCTGGATCTAGTTTTCTCAACCATAGAAACTCTTCAATAAGCTTACCTACTTAGGATCAATAAAAATCTGATTTTGTTGAGATACTAATGCATGAGAGACATTTTTAGTATTCCTCATTGCTGATTTAGATGAAGTACATTTTTTAGCAAGGCCTTCTATATCTTTATATGCTGAATCTTTTTCCAAGAAGGATTCTTGATCATGAAAAAGAAAACCATAGTCCTTTCCATCTTCTTCTTCGATCTTTCACAAAACCTGAAGTAAGTGGGGATGAACTATTTTAGGATCTAGCCTCCTGCTGCCATAGAAATTCTTCAAGAATTTAACTTGCAGAGGTTCATTAGGAATCTATTTCTTGGGATATGAAAAGTATTCATCATCAGTGTCACTATCATTATCACTTTCAACTTTTATCTTGTGCCAAACCATATTTTGAATTCAACCCTAGGATAGAGTTGCCAATAACCTAATCTTTTAAATAGAGTCACCAACCTTCATTCAAGGGAAGGTACCTTCATCAGTTGACTTACTGATTGTTATTTACATGACCTTGGATGTGACCAATATTTTGCCTATTCCTTCTTGAAATAACAACTATTCTTTGAATAATTACAATGTTCTGACCAATAGGAGCTCTTTGCAAGATTTCCTTGAATTCTTCTTCTTCTTCAAGAACTTGGTTTACTTGATGATATTTCTATGCACTTTGTCTACACTTCTAAGCTAGAGTGTTCAAGTCTGAAATGATATCTTCCTAGGTGTCTTGGAAGCCAAGATTTGGTTGGAGAATAGGAAAAATGTTCTCATGTGGAAGCACTATTGTGCTTCATTACAAGTGACTATCAATCTTTACTCATTCAGTCTCCCTAGCGGAGTCACCAAAAATTTGTTGTAAACAGATTTGTCATAGTAGAATATTCCCAATGAAGTGTGTGGAAAACTATTCACAATAGTTGGATAGGCCCTTGATATCTAGCCTTCCTATGCATTTAGAGGGAAACTCCCTCATAAGATGAAATTTTGGATTTTTCAATAGAGATGAATAGGACTTAGAAAATAAAAATGAAAACCATTGATAGTGAATGCACCACACACCTTCAACATTTTCATAAAAATGATGAAAACTATTAATGAGAGCTATCAAGGACTATGCTTGAGAACTTTCACCAACACAATGCTAATTCAACCATCCACAAATACTCACATCATACCATGAAAGTAATCATAGCTGAATCAACACTTTAACAATTTAGATTCCTTGGAGAGAGAACACTAAATGTACTCCCTTTTATTTCTTGCACCAAGAAAGAAAGAAATAACTGATTACACAAAAACAACAATTGTACACACTTTCCTAAAATTGCTTTGTGATTAGAGCATAAGTGTTCCCTATATCCAAGTCCAAAATGTCCTCTATTAAATTGATTTTCAAGAATTTATAGCCAATCCAAATTAACCAACCTTTCGGGTTCATAACCACCTAAAAAGTTAGGATTTGGACATTCAAAATGTATTTCACAACTAACTCCAATTTTTTTTATGAAGTCAAAGCATGACATCTTAACTTTGGTTACAATAAGTTACACATGTCAATTTTCAAAGCAAGGCAATCCTAACTTTGTTTCTCAGAATTTCATTAAGTGAAGACTAATTTCCATTTCTTCCACTCAATGTATATGCTTAACACATCCTCAACAATTATTTATTTTGGATAGGTGTAACCTATTCTTTTTGTCAAATTGTGAGGCCTATGCCTTGACCGCATATATTGGCAAATAGACTCCATTTTTGTATGGATGTCATTTTGTTGTATGTATCCACATAATCACACATTCACTAAATATGCAAAATCTTAGAAAATTTCAATTAAACCTTGAGTGTCAAAGGTATCAAGCTTCTTTTTCTCTGACTTTAGATGAAGCACTAAGAATTTTGTAAAATAGTTCACATGCCTTGTCTGCTTGTTTTGTACTATGTGTGTATGTTTACCAGGGTAGTTGCATCGCCAACATCTGGCAAAATTCTTACCTTGATTCTGTAATGGGTGTCCAGAGCTCTCATTTTGGCATAGACAGGGTGCATGCTGGAAAAGATTGTAGATTCTAGCTTTATTTTGAATTACATTTGACCAAAAGTTTCCAAATCCTTCTCAGAAAGACATTTTTTTACATATCTTGCAATATCATTCAACAAGACAACATATCTTTGACACATTCTACCAAACTATAAATGCTTCAACATTTTACATCCATACCCTATTTGAACACTCCCATTTGGTTATAGACCACTTTGCATGAGATTTCAGTGATGAGAACAATGATCAATAATAGTAACTTTGATGAGTTTGAAAATTCCACACCTACTACCTAATCTTTCTAGTTATATTCATCAACCTGCCTGAGAAGAACAAACCTCTTTAAGAGCTCACTTTGTGACTACTCTGTGTATGCTTGTGCCACTCATTGTAAACACAATCCCTTATTCCCTATGCCTTTGGGAACCTATAATTATGTATTAAAGCCAATGTAATTCCATTAATTTCAATCATGTGATGTTTTTTTTGAGCACACTCTTCTTGTCACTAGTTTAATTGTATAACACCTCTTGACATGACCAAATTGGCACTAAAATCATGTTCAACAAAGGATATCAAACAATAAATGCTTGTGCTCTTCATATGCAATAAGCAAGTTAGATAAACACATGTGCATTATGATAAGAGTAGACAGTAACCAACTAACACACCATTGTAGGTGCCCACAAACTGTCCATGGGCCTTGACTATAGTTCCATTAATGTTGTGGTTAGAGAACTAAGATGTAATTTGCCAAGCAAGTGACTCATCTTATATATGGATAACCACCATTCTTGCTACATCATTGCTCAAGACTGGTTGTGAATGAAATTATACTCATGTATGGTGTATGGTGCCTATGTTTCTCATGCCTGATATTATGTCAAACAATTCACGTACTTGGTCTATGTCTTTTGAAGTTGCAGATCTGTCTTGCATGGGATGGCTGAGAAATGTCTATTTCAAATAGTGCACTGATCATCATTTAAAATCTTCTTTTGTTTCTCACATTCATTATTACTTCCAACAATTTGCATGGTTACTATGGCTGTGGTGAGTGGAGAAGTGGAAAGACAATTTGTCAAACAAATCATCTACTGGCTAACCACCATTCTAGCTGCCACATTGCTTAAGACTAGTTTGAATGGAATAGTGAACCTATTTTGTATTTGTTCCTACTTCAGAAAAAAACTCACATGTCTATTCATGCTTACCAAAGATACATATCGATAAAGAGGACCTTAATAAGACGAGTCACACGACTAGTCATACCTACTGTTTCTATGAACTTGGGAATATTTAATCAAACAGTATGTATGCTTGGACTTGAATGGGTTGGCTGAGTAACAGGTATCCCAAACAATACACCATTATCATTTAAAATCTTCCACCCTCCTCACGTTGGTTATTCCTTCAAATAACTTACGATGCTAACTTATTTTTCAAACCATAGGTCTTGACTTGCATGGATGTTCGAACAATATGTATTTCAAACAACACACTTTTATCACTTATATTTCTTAGTGTTTTTCAAGTTTTTCATTCCTTCAAACAAATCACGTGCTTGGTCTGATGTCTATTTGCAATACACAAAGTTGTATTGTCTATGGAATAACTCCAAATGACTCGCATGCCTAATCATGCCTGTCAAAGCCATAGATCTTGACTTGAGTTGGACGACTAATTAACATGTATTTTTGAAGTAGCATATCAAAATAGTTTAGCATCTTGAAACCATAGTTTGTGTTGCTCTAACTTGGTATAGCTTTCAAATTGACCTCCAATGAAACAACACACCTGAATTACTCAGAACATTGGTGAATTTTATTTCCAACTGATAGTTGCTTTCAAGTTAAAGTTTGGGTTGGGAGGTTTAGGTTAGGATTAGGTTAAAAATTTTGAGTATGGAGAGAGAGAGTATGGCTAGTACGTGCAGAGAGAAAGATTGAGTGAGAAAACCCAAACTCAAACTCGTACTTCTCTCTACAAGGTTTGAGTACATGGAGAGAGGTAGTACAGGGAGAGAGAAAAAGTATGTGGAGAGAGAGGGTTGTGAAAAGGGGAATGAAACCCTAACTCAAACACCATACTTCTCTCTAAAAGTTTTAGTATGTGGAGAGAGAAAAGTAAGGGGAGAGAGAAAGTTTGATTTTTTTTTTTGAGGATTAATCTCTCTCTTTCTAATTAATTAACATAATTAAAATCTCTGTAAAATGCTTGGGTAACATGTAGAGATTGGCACTTGCAGATAAATCCTACTTTATGGGCCTATAGAACAAGTATTGATACTCTTACTGGGGCTACTCCTTTTGCCCTTACATATGGTGTTGAAGTAGTGTTACCTTTAGAGGTTGAGTCTCCTTCACTTAGAGTTTCCCTCAAAGGTCTAGTTATAGATGAAGACCACCATGCCATGAGACTTCAAGAGTTAGAACTTATAGATGAGAAATGCCAAACATCATTTGACCATATGAGGGTCTATCAAAAGCACATGTCAAAAGCATTTAACAAAAAAGTTCACCCTAGAAATTTCCATGTGGGAGATCTTGTCCTATGTGAAAATCCTAAGAATCAATAGAATAGAGATCAAAAGGGAAAATTTGAACCTAATTTTCTTGGACCTTACATTATTACAACAACTTTTGGATTTGGTACCTATTTACTACCTACAATAGAGGGAGAGAAGCTCCCTGATCCTATCAATGCCTTGCACCTGAAGAAGTTCTATCTATGATGCCAATTCTATCTGGGGGCTCTTTGTACATATTTATTGATCCTAAAAAAATACAAAAAAAAAATGATATAATTCAAAAATCCAAAAAAATGATATACTATCAAAATTCTAAAAATTTGAAAATGTCCTAAAAAATGGTCATCTTAGTAATAAAAACTTTGATGTATCTTTAAAAAAATTATATATTCCAATAAAATAGTAATAATAATAATCCAAGTGGTGAAAGCTTAGAAATAGGTGCTACTTGAGGAATTGCACCCATGTTTCTTAGCACGTGTCCTCAACACTTGGTCTTTCTCCATCATACCTTGTCCTTGTTTCCTTGGTTTGGAATTGGTCTTTGTCTAGGGGGTATAAATATGTTAGCTTTGGTCTCTTGGTTGTGTTAGTCTTTAAGACACCTCACAAATGGTGTTTTTCAACACCACCCAATCTGTATTTTTCAATACAACCCTTGACATCAAGTGTTTTTTAACAGTTATCAGTTTGGTCTTACCTAGTTTTGTCATGTAATCTTACCTACTTGCAAGCATTCAATCCTTATCCTTGGAACTCAGTATTAGTTAGCACACTTAAATTTTTAAACACAAACACTTAATGCTTTACCTATGTCATGATCTTTTCTTTGTATGTTGACTATTATTGATTTTCATTGAGTGTCCTTATCTGATAAGTCTCTCCAGGATTCATAGGTAGAGGAATTGGGGTATAAGGCATGTTTTTATTTGTTTTATACTTGTGGGTGTGGTCTTGAAACTCTAGAGTGTCTCTTTTTTTCCCCTTGAAACACTTAGGATATTTGAGGCATCATCCTTGACTATTTTTTCACAACCATTCTTATGGTCATCTTATCATCAATGCCTTGATGTGACCATAGTTTTGCTACAATAAATTGGGTATGCTAACATCAAGGTCATCTTGACCTTTATGTCTTTGATGCTTATGTTACAATCTTTCCACATTCCAATCCAATATAAATCACATTCATATGTTCATATTTGTGCTTGTAATTAGCAATGATCGTGTGATTTTTTGATGTCCATTAATAATGGCCTAATAAATGAAAATAAGTTCTCTTGCATTCTCTTACTTCATGTTAGTTTGCATTTATAGGCCACATTATGAGTTTGAGAGGGTTTTCCCTTCATCTTTCTTGTGGACTTTTAATCAACTCTGGTCATGTTTTGATCTTCATTTCCTTATCTTATTTCATGATCTCAATTGAAATTTGAATCTTAAATAGTTGATTGATTTTGGGGCATTCTATTTCTTATGGAAAATTTTATTTTCTTTTTGTTATTTCTTTCCACCTTTTCCAAACTTTGATCTTTCCTTCATTTTCATCCCACTTCTTTTCTTCTAATTCAACTTTGGGGCATAATAATTCATACTTTTTGATCTACCTTGCTTTTGTGATCCTTATATTATTCATCTTACATTAAGAACTTTATCTTTTGTTTGATTTGATCAAATTTATCAATTTTTTGTTTCTCCTCTATCTCATTTTGATTTTGATCATGAGGGTGTAGTACCTATCAACTTCAATTCTAGATTCAATTTTATCAATTTTATCCTCAACTTTTTTAAGTCAAAATTTATTTGTATTCTTTGTCCTGATGTGTTCCCGAATTGACCACACATCTGGATTTTTTTGTGATCCTAAATTTATCTCACACTTCAATTTCTTTCCTTGAATACATGTGTTCCCAAATCAATAACACATTAGTCATAGAGGGGCAAATGTATACACCCTAAAATGGTCACCTAGACTATGGGTTCCCATTATTCAATTTATCAAGTTTCCTAAATCAATGGTTTGAAATATTTTATTGAATCAATTCAAATCAATTTCTTTGATCAAATTGTAATTAACTCAATTATTTAAAGATTTCATAAGATTTGATCATTTTATCCTAAGCATTATTTAATTAAAAGAAAACTTCTCTTTTAATTAAATTATTAATCTACATTTAATTAATTAAGAGAAGAGCCCCTCTTTTAGTTTAATTAAATATTTACTATTTAATTAAAATAACTTGATCCCTTTTAATTAAATAAAATCTCACTTTAAAAAGGAAATAAAATAAATAAAAATTAGATAAATTGTTTTTTTCCTCTACACTTAAATGGACATATTTTAAAGTATAATTCCATTTTATTTCTTCCTCTTTTCTAATTGGTGGAATTTTGTCTCACATAGATCATTCTTTCTCCACCCTTGATTAAATCTTATTGTCTCTTAATCTTAATTATCCATTCTTCTTTATAAGGGAGAGCCCTCTTCTCATTTTTGACATCCACAATTATGTTATTGTTATGCTACAGGTTTGGAGAGTGACTTTTTGGAGGAGTTTTTTCATTAAAGCATTTTGTGGAGAACTTCTATCTTCTCATCTTCTTCTCTCATGCATCTGTGGCTTCCATCATCATGATCCATCCTTGCATTTTTATATTAATTTCCATCCATATTTTTTTCATAGATAAAATTTCATTGTTATTTCCTTTCATAGATTAGATTTCCTTTCTTGCATTGCTTTGCATTATTATCATTTGGATTAGCTTGCATCTTCATTTTCATGCATATTTTGATCTTTGAATCTCTCATTTTATGGTGTACTTGTATGGGCACAAACTAGGTCAAACTAAGGGCCTCTATTATAAACCCTTTTACTTCATAAATATAGAGCTATGAGTCACTATTAGAGATCTCATTCTTGAGCAATCTTTGATATAATGACTCATAGAAGTGTCTCAATATTTTAGCACACAAGACCTATTGGTCTTTGTAAGCCTTTAATAGGGTAGAACATATCTCATGATCAAAAAATTGTAACCTTCATTGGATACATTGTATTACTGTAGTAGTGAAGATTTGTGGCTATCATCCCCACCCTAGTTTTACCTTCTCCTTGGAGGGTTTCTGGGTAACCAAATATCTTGTGTCATATATGTGATTGAATTTTTCACTTTTATGCTATGGATATATATGCTTAATTTGGTATTTTAGTTTATATGCATAGATTGTGAGATGGATGTGTGGTGACTATTTTTGAGGTGGAAAGTTTTAAGTGTTGATTCACCCCTTCCCCCCCCGCCCACCCAAAAAAAAAAATTTACTTTCCTATTGTATTTCCAATAGATATATGCATAGAGAAATATAATGAAGATTGAGCATATTTATAAGTTATCAAGAGCTAAGAAAATGGTTATATAGAAGTTCAGTAACAATACAAAGGTTTATGCATGACCGAGTGTCAAAGAATTCAAGTGCTGAGTGGTTCATTTTTTATATGAGAGTTTGTAATATGATAAACTCATATGCAAACCATTTTGGCTGACTTTTCTATGACATTTAATATTTGAAGTGCTAGTTAAGATGTTGATCATGTTTCATTATAGAAGGTCATGATCCCTAGGTGAGGGATTCAACCAATTAGAAAAAGGGATGCAAATGAAAAAAATGGTGAAATGTAAACCATCAATCAAGACCTAGAACCTTCAAAAAATGTCTATTTAAGGAGGATTCTAATAGTAGAATCAAAGATTATGAGCATATGAAGAAGGAAGAAGAGATAAGGATAAGTATCCTTATGTGCATATGAAGGAGTGTAGGTGAAGTCTTAGAGTACAGTAGATAGAGAAAAATTAGAGAAGTCAAGGACTAAATAGATTTATCAGATTAGGCAAATCTAATTAGTGATACAACAAGGATGAGACCCAAGATTAGCTCACAAAACATACTGAGGGTTGGGTACTTATTTATTCTTATTTAAGATATGCTAAATCTCTAAATAGAGTAGTCCTAACATTCCTATGTAAACCTTTTAATAGAGTTCTTACGTCATTATGAGTGTAAAATCCTTTAACAAGGTGAGACCTAATGGTCTCTTAAAATTTTAACAAGGTAAGCCTTTCATAGGGTAGATCATATTTTATGATCAAACATTTTAATCCTAACAGGTTAATTTTTATTGTTGCAATAATGAAGATTTATTTTTTGGCATTTTAGTTTCAACAATAGATCTATGAGATGAATTAGGTATGAATGAGTTAAATTGGTTTTGAAAATAAAATTCTAAGATCCTGAGTCACCCCCATGTCAATATCTTGTTTCCCATATACTTATTCCAAAAATTGGTATTAGATCCAAGTTCTCTTGTCAAGAAACTTGACAACTTGAGAGGATAAAATCATGGAGATGAAAGTGTAAAATATGAGAAAAATCATTGAGAATCATATGATTGAAATCTAGATCATGTTGCAATAATTAGAAGTAGCAAAATAGGATTTAAGGAAGACCCTAAAGAGAAGAAGAGAGATAGATATTCGACTACATGATACTCAATACACAAAATTTGACACTAAAGGACTATTGGATAGTGGAAAGACTAGTAACAATAATGAAGCAATGAAAAAATTGTTAGAGAAGAAGATTGCCCTAGTGAAAGAAGTAAAATATCTCAAGATAGAACAAGAAGTTCAATTAGTTACATGTAGTGAAGAAATTCAACAAAATAAGAAAGAAATGGAAGATAAGCTCATGACTAGAGAACACAAAAGGAAGATGAATAGAAGACTTGAAAAAATATGATTTGAAGTATATAAGCTTACACACAACCATCTAGACATGATAAATCAATTAGTAATTGAAAATCATTTAAAAGTGAGTGAAGGCATGAGAAGAAACTCATGGAGAGAATGAACAAACCAAATGAAGCAATCAAGCACTCTAAAGACATGATGAAGTCATGCACAACAAAAGACACCTCAGGACTTGGATACAACAAGTAGTCTTCATCTGCTGAAGAAGGAGAATCATCCAAAAGTGGAGAATGAAGGAATGCAAAATCAAATGGAAAACCTACATGTCATTATTGTGGGAAAATTGGTCATGCAACCAACATTTGTAGAAGAAAAAATGGTAAGAAAATTTCTAAACCTAAACCAAGTGATAATTTTTTTAATTGCAAGAAAGCAATATATCAAGTACATGAATATAGATCAAATAACAATGATTCAACTAGAAAGGTATATAAATTCGAAGGTCACTGCTACAATTTTCATAAGTATGGACATAGAGTTCATGAGTGAAAAATTAAGAAGTAAAACTATTCACCTAAAAAAAGAACTCATATAATAAGGAAATACAATTCCCATAATTCAATTACAATACATGGTACAATTGTTACTATTGTGGAGAATATGGACACATTCTAGAGAATTGCATCAAAAAACATTTAAGAGAAAACTAAAAGAAATGGTTACAATAGACAGAGTATGTTTTAGTTGTCTCAATGTAAGACACATCAGTAGGAACTCTAAAACCAGAAAACTAGCACCAATGCTAGCACCAAGCAATAAAAATGACAAACCTAAAGGGAAAATACATGGATACAGATAGTAAGAATTGGAAGTAGTAAAGAAAAAGAAACTATGATCACCCAATTTGACAGAGCAGGTGATCACACCACATCTCACTAAAGGAAATGAGGTTTGTAGGAACTATACACTCAATGCTATTTTTTTTTTTTAGTTCCTAGCATAGAAGTGATGCAAAGTCATATTTGAATAAATAAAGATGTATTAAGAATTGTTGGAAATTGAAAGCCATCAAGTACCAAGAATCAATTGTACAATCTATACTAACCAAGCATTTTAGTAAAGATAGAGTTATCAAGGAAGATGACATACTGGCCAATTGAATTGGTTATGATCAAGTGAGTAACCTTGACCAAGCTAAAATGGAGATCACACTAGTTGTCATGCACCAATCAACTACAAAGACATTAATTACATACCTAAAATTGAAATATCAAAGGTATTTATCAAATTTGGTGATTCATTTGTACCCACCAATAAATTAAAGAGCTCAAGAGAAGATTTTAAGGTGATCAAAGTGATTGTAGCAAACTGAGAAAATAATCTCAACATATTATCAACAAATTTGTGAAGTGAAGTATCATTCTTAGTACCAAGTAAAATAATAAATAAAGATACTTGTGAAATCTTTTTGTAAAAAAAATTTGGAAATGGCATCTATAATTGAAATGGTGAAGGATAACAGTGCTCAAATAATTAGGAATGATCAAAGTCCACCACCAAACTTTAGAAATTTAGTTAACATTGATAACATTATTGATGATATGGGAGCATTATCATCAATTCCACCTAGGGGCTTGAATGTGAAAAAACTAAAATAATGCTATCAATACAAATTTGGAGAAATTAGAGATTTTAAAATAAGGGAAGCTTATAAGAAGATATGTGTGAATGGAAACCTAAAGGATGAATACAAGATAGTTTAAGAGAAAGGGCTTACTCATGCCCTAGGATTTCCTAAACTTTTCAAGGTTGAATGGATCAAGATCATGCTTAATTGAGTTCATGACATGAAAAATTGGTTGGAAGGTGGGGAAATCAAAATTAACAATGGAATCATTCATAGGGTAATTGAGTTCCCTACTTTGGACTGAAAGAATGAGATTCAAGACTTGACCAAAGAAAAGTGGGATGGTCATGGCATGCCAATTGATTGTATTGAGGATCCATTAATTGAATTTGTTTGTGTGATGACACACAAATCCTATCAATCAAGAATATTGAACAACATGCCCTATGTTGTAGTTTATTTAGGATACAAACTAGTGAAGAAGGATCATTCATATGATTTTGCCTAGCTATAGATGCACTAGCTTATAGAGAACCTAGAGTTAGTGAGAAAAGAAAATAACACCTCTTTTAAGTTTGGTTCCCTACTAGTTTGCATATTTTTCAACGTACAAAATTATTTTCCTATCATTGTGGTGTAACACTAGGTCTTTCTACCAAATCCTCCTCTTTTTAAGGATTCACTCAAAATTATCACTAGCCTATCAAGGTTCCTTGATGCCTTAATATTTAGAGGACCTTTATTCTATCCTCTAATAACACTCTAACCTAGTTACATCAATAGTTAAGTGTGTTTCCTTACACAAATTCTTCTTCACACCTCATGTTTGATCTTGCTCCTATAGTTTCTTGACCAAATCCTCCATCTATGTGGTAAGATGACTTTCCTCAATGGTCTTAGACTCCCCTTGATATTTTGGACACCAAACTTATAATTTGCAACCAAGTTTCTTATCTACAAGTTAGAATTGCACAAAATAAGGCTACTAGAATTAGCCCTTCCAAGTAAATTTTTGGAAATTATCTCCAAATTTCTCTAAATGGGGTGGAAAAAAAGATAGATATTCAAATACCCTTTTGGGAAAAATTGAAGATTTTGTGGGTCTCTGATCCTTGAAGTTTCTGTACACTCAAAAAAAACTTTTAAGGGTTTAAAGACAATGCTAATAGACCTATCTAGGGTATGGTATTTCACACTCCAAAACTCATCCTAGAAACTTTTCCCTTTGTAGGATTCTACCTTACTGATTCCTCCTCCTTCTATGCCAACTAGTTTGAAGTATCCACACACTTTCAAATCTTAAAACCTCTCTAGAAATCATTTTCCATGCATCTTAAGGCTAAAAAGATAATATACATTATGTACATAGGCTATGCTACCATGTCCCTTGAAACCATGAAAAACTCATGGCATAAATTCATGGGAGGGCAATTTTTTATGAAAAATACAAAACTAGAACAACAAATTGCTTAATCAGGAAATATTTTCAAAACTGTAGTAAAAGAAAGCTTTCAATCTAAAAACATAATGAGAAAAGTAATATCGAAGAATAAACAAACCAAATCCAACACGAAATTGATTAGGTCAATCCATTTTTCTATACAAGTAATGTAAACATAGAAGATTATCTAGAAAAATTTGCATTCACTTGCTCAATTTAGCTTCTTACAATTCCCAACCATTGGGATGTGTTTGGATGGTGGATATGTAGCCTACCAAAGAGATTGTGGGTGGTTGGCATAACCACCAAGCTCAAACTTGTGCTTTGCAACTTTTTTCTCATAAAGTTGTCAAGCAACTTTTCAAAAAGTTGCACAACTTGGCCACTTTTGAGTTTCGTGAGTAACTCTACTCCCCATCATGTTGAGACCTATTGACCCTTCTAGCTATATTGAGTCAAAATTGATGTCAAAACATGATTTTGACCCTAAAATACTAATATGCATGTTTTTAAGCCACTATGTCTATTTGACAACATTCACAAATGTTGCACAACTTGACATCTTTTACATCTTTTCACTTCCTAACTCCTCCATGACATCCTATGAGTCCTTATCCATATAAAATCTTGAAATCCCACCATAGATGAAAAGTTGGATTAAAATTCACACCTTCTTCACACTCCTCAAGGTCCTAGACCTATATCTTTTAAGTCACAAACCAAAACCTAGAAACACACCACACTTGTCTACCTAAAAACTCCTAGCATATGCATCATCTTGACTTGGCTAGAGTTAGTAAAAGTCCATCACCCCAAACCAAAAAGGAAAACTTTAATCAAACATTGTACTAGGTGCTCCTACACCACATTGGTATGGTTTCATAGAAGAGGAATAGGATTGCTATGGAGAAACTGAGTGACCTAATAATTAGATTGGGAGAGAATTTTGAGGTAGTAATGGACAACTACTTTGAAAAGTTAAAAGTTAAAATGAAGAATAGAATGTGAATTCAAAAGTCAGTTGTAGATAGATATTATAGTGAAATATATTTCATTATAGACACAAATTTTTTGTATGCACAGGTAGCATTACCAAGGGTAGAATGGCTAAGGCCAATGACTTATCAGGTAAATGTGGATGATGTAATGACAATAATTATGACACTCTTCGTAGAAGAAATTGATGCTAGTGCTAAGTAGTTTGGCACATACAAGACTATTATCTACTGATATGACTATTGAATCTGACACATTAGAGGCATGAAAGAAAAAGAAAAGAAAGGTTGTTGAGGCTAGTAAGAAAGAACAAGGAGAAGGGTCTTGACAACCCTCAAAGGCTAAGGAAAGAAAAGTAAAAGAGCTTGCCATTGTCAAGCCAAGGGCCACCATACAAAATAAGGTTGTTATAATTGAACCTAAGGTGTAGGAAGTCCTGAGGAACGATGTACAAGAAATGGTGAGACCATAGAGGCCAAAGGGCAAGGTGATCATTACCAAAAATAGGTCAACACAACCTCTTGTCGAGCTATTACCTATAAGTCCCTCAAAGAAGAGAATGTAGGTAGAAGAGGAAGTAAATCCAAATAGAAAAATCATCATTACACAAGAGGGGGAAGATAAACAAAAGATCGAGTTTGATGAGACTACCAAACTTCAAGTAGTGAAAAGACTCCCTCCAATGACTATGGATCATATATGTGAAAAATTGGTAGAATTAGAAAGCATAATGAGATTCAAAGAAATTCAATATGATTCTTTGAAAAACGATGATGAAGTTCAAGCATACACCACTGGAATTGGGGATTGGATTTCTAGTGGGATTGTACAAAAGAGTGGATGCCAAGTGGAAATAGGCATTATCCACTAAAAAATAAATAAGAGAAACAACATTGGCACAAGTTATGCCAAATTTGGGGAAGACACACATGTCTATAGACCTTAAAGATTTTTTTTTGATTAAGTAAAAATAGGTTTTAAAGGACCTGAAACCTTACATCAGTAGAGTATTAAGAAAGTATCATGAAAAGAGAACAAGCAAACAACATGAAACAAACCTCAAAAAACATAAAGAGGTCACAGACAACATTTCTTGAAAAGACAACAAAAGACCAGCAAAGGAACAACAACCAACCAGCTAAGGAGTATTAATCAGATGCATAGCCTAGTCCACCAGAGAATGCATAGTCTCAACAGTAGGATTCACCTCATCCTTCTTAGTGGTTTCCTCCATCTTCTTTGAATTGGTCTAAGTACACTTGCTAGGACCTTGAGAGTCTACCCTCAAGGGAGAAACCTAACCTTTATCTACCTCACTCTTTTTCATGAAGTTGGTCATGTTATCCCCCAATTGTTTGAGATTTTTATCCATGTTACCCAGCTTGGTTTCAAATTTAGACACCTTCAGCTAGATATTGCTAATGTCCTTGTCCATCACCTTCTTCTTGGCTTCCAACACAGGGATCTTATGCATCAAATTTTTTGTTTCTTCCACATTACCTATGACCTCTAAGAGCTTGTCGATATGTTGACCTAATGTTCTTTCAACTTTGGTTGTCTTGCTAAGATGCTCCATTTCTTTGTTCAATAGCACCATTTTATGTTTAAGAATGTCAATGTCCTTCTTTATAGAACCAGGGTTACCAAATAAGCCTTTAGAGGGCCTAATTCCACCACCAACACAATCACTTCTGTCAGATTCAGACCCCTATTCACCATCATCAGTAAAGTTGGAAGCCTCAATCCTTTTTTTCACATTTTTGTTTTCCTATCGCCATAAAGACTTTCTTTTTCTTTCCAAATGTTTAGCAAGTGGCTCATCATCTGATAGAGGAGAAGCCCTCTCATCAATACAACCTTTTCCCTTCTGTTTGCTACATCCCCTATTTTTTGCATGTTCTCTAACAATTTCATCAACAAAATCACTTTCCCTCTCCTGATCAGAATCATCCTTCTCAATACTCTATTTTTTCTTTTTAGTGCTACCATCTAAACCTCTTTTAAAACTAACCAAACCCCCTTCCACCTCATCTTGTGTCTCAGAGTTGTAGCCCTTTTCTTGCTTCAGTATCTTGATCCTCCCCTTTAAAATTTCTAGGTTTCAAAATTTTTTCAGATTTTAGTACATTCATAATCAAAACCATTAATCCTTCATGACAAACATGTTCACCAGTCAGGTCACATTAAATAGCTAGGGTAGAATGTGAGAGAGATTGCAACAGGTATGAAGGAAAATTTACCCTAATGTCATGATGAAAATGATTTGCCAATAAAAAATGGTAACCATACAATTTTGTATATCTTCCATCCAAAGTTAGATATTCCATAATAGCATAGAACACAAACTACCACGGACGAGACACAGAAGCCAAGTTAAAATAAGAAGTACCTATTTTAACTAGTTGATTTCTTTCTTGTTTAGTCTTGACAAAGTCATCAATCACCTTATCCAAGATCTTCCTTTTCCTATAGAAATTCATCCCATCCAACTTCAAACCCATAGCCTCTGTAATGATTTCTTTCGTAACCTCTAGCCTCTGGTTCCTGACCATAACAGAACCATCCTTCCAAGATTTCACAAACTCGTGTGTAATAGCAAGATTGTTACCTTTGAGTCTCTCCATGTAACCAGTAAAATTTCAATGCCTAAGGATATCACACACCTCAATTTTCTTCTTCCAATCCACGCAACTAGGTGGTTCGACCCATTTTCTTTGACCTCCCATGATCTTTGCAACAAAAGCACTAGTTTGCATGTACTGAAAGCCCCTAGAAACTCTACAAATACCACTACTTGAGCATGAATAGAAAGAGGCAACCCATAAACTGTGCCTTCTTCCCACATTTCTAAAAATAATTGCCCACCTCACTCCATAGGAGTTAAAATCATAATTCTCTGACAACATCATAATTAAAGGATTTTTGCTAGGATTTCCATTTTTCCTACTTAACATTCTTGTGGCCATCAATAGGTAAAGTGTCATATGAATCCCATATGATTTTTTGATCATTAAAACATGCCACATTCGAAGCCCAACCAACTAAACCATTGGCTTCCCTATAATTATGGGATATAATGCAATTTTGAAAGGAGTTAATAATATAACCAGCCTTAAACATAATATTACTAATGGCCCATGAAGGTGGATAATTTTTTTTAAAGTAGTTTATAATATTGAGGGAATCACCTTCAATCCAAATGTTCTTCAAGTTTAGATCTTTAGCATAAATAAGACCATAAAGTGCAGCAGAGGCTTAAGCAACATGATTAGTTTAACAACCCAAAGGTATTACCATACCAACAACAAAGTCCCCATTAGAATTTCTAATCATCACTCCACAACCAGAAATTCCTAGGTTCCCTTTTGAGGCCCAATCAAAGTTAATTTTGAACCAACTAGTCAGAGGGCAGTCCCGTCTAGCACTTTCCCTAGGGTTGGGATCTTTAGTATTCAAAATCATATTCCTGATATTCCAATTATTCATCACCCTAGCATCCCATTCATTAAAAGGTTTCTATCCCTTACCACAAATTTTGATATTTTCATGCAAAAGGACCTTGATTATATGGAAAACCTGAGTAGGATTGGATTCCATGGCTCTAAAGATTTTGTCATTACGTTCCTTCCATATACCCCAACAAAGATAAGGAAGAATAAGTTCCCACAATTTGATAATTAAAGTATTCTTGGAAGGAGCTCTCCAAGGAGAAAAGAATAGCTAGATGGTAGCATGGGATACCCAGTCCATGTTCATCAAACTCCAAATAAAATCCCACACCAACTTAGTAAAGGAGCAATGGAGCATAATATGGTCCATCCACTTCCCATCATTTTTGTAGAGGACACATTGATTGACAATGAAAAACCCCCTCTTCTTAAGATTGTCAAGCGTTAAAATTTTGTTTTCCAAAAGAATCCAAAAAAAAAATATTAACTTTAGGAGTCAAACCTTTCACCCAAGTCGTAGCCCAGCAAGGTATATCATGATCCTTAAAAGAATTTGTGTAGGCAGATGAAATGGAGTATTCTCCACTAGGATCATCTTTCCAAATTAGAACATCCTCTTCATGATTCAAACAACAAGAATTCAAGCATTTAGCAAGCTCCACCAGATTTAGGTCCACCCTAAGAAGATTGACCCACATATCATTATTCCAATAATCACTAACCAAAGTACCAAACTAATTCTTGCACTGCACCATAAACCCATTCCAACTAGGCTCATCACAAAGGGGGTGATCCAAAATCCAAGTGTCTTCCCAAAAAAGGACTTTCAATCCATTACCAACCTTCCATTTAACTCCTTTCCTTAACATATGTTTAAATTTTTTAGCATTCTTCCATATCTAAGATCCCCCTTGATCAGCATTAGAGAAAAGGAAATGCTGAAAATCAAAGTTATCCGAATTGTATTTATCCACCCAAATGTTCCTCCATTCCCCCTCTTCCTTATGCCATCTCCAAAGAAGTTTAGCTAGTAAAAGTTCATTCATAGTAGAAATCCTTCATAGCCTAAGCCCACCTTTCCCCTTAGGAATACAAACATTCTCCCAAGCAATAAGAGGGAGTCTCTTTTTAGACTCCATACCAGTCCACAAAAAGGTCTTCTAAATTTTTTCAATAGCAAGAGAAAACTTTCTTGGAATCTTAAAGATACTCAAGGAAAAAAGTGGAGCACTTTGAAGAATAGATTTCAAAAAAATCACCTTCCAGCCAGCAAGTTTGACATGAATCATATCAATCAAAGAATTCCAAAAGTTGTTAGGAGGGGATAAACCCATAGGTAACCCCAAAATAGTGCTTGGAAAAGAACCACTCTCACACCCAATAATCCTTTTAATCTTTAATTATCTAGCTTCACTAACATTGATAAAGTAAATCACACTTTTGTTCCAATTAATGATCTAGCCAGTAGCATCTCCATAGTCAGTCAAATCCCTCTTAATATTCCTTTCATTACACACTGAGGCCTCTCCTATGACAATAGAATCATCCACAAATTGCTGATGCAAGAAAACTAGAGGTGAGGAAGATGGACTAAGACCGACAAAGTCTCCTTTGACAACCATATTATTAACATATCTTCCCAAGCACTCAGCCAAGATAATAAAAAGAATAGGAGAAATAGGGCCTCCCTATCTAAGGCCCCTAGAAGCCTTAAAAAAGGGGGAAGGGGAGCCATTAACAAGCACAAAGAAGGAAGATGAAGAAATTAACATAAAAATAAGATCCTCGAATCTCTTATTAAAGACAAAAGCTTCCAGCCACCTTAGAAGGAAGTTCCAGTCAACTCTATCATATGCTTTAAAAAGGTCAAGCTTAAGAAGAAACCCTTTCTTCTTAGAAACCACCAGAGAATGAATGTTTTCATGAATAGATATAATGGAATCCAAAATCTGTCTGCTCGAAACAAAACCATTTTGCTGTCTAGAAATAATAACCAGAAGAATAGAGAGAATTCTAAGAGTCAAAACTTTGGAGATGATCTTATAAAAAGAATTACATAAATTGATAGGCCTAAACTAATACATACAATCAGCACTTGGCTTCTTAGGAATAAGAGCAATAAAAGTACCATTAAGCTCTCTAAAGAGGTTTCCTGAGCCAAAAAATTCCTTAACCCCATTACAAACATCAAAACCAATAATATGCCAAAATTTATGAAAAAATAGGAGAGGAAACCCATCAAGACTTGGGGCTTTATCACCTTCAAAAGAGAAAATAGCTTTAGAAATCTTTTCCATAGAAGGTATGGATGAAAGAAAATAATTTTGGGCTTCAGAGATGCACGAAGGAATACAGTCCAAGAACAAATTATGCTTCCTAGCACTGAGGACAAGGTCACATTGCAACAAGCTGGAAAAGAACAACATGGCCTCCCTTTTAATAAAATATTACTTATCATTCATTCCATCATCCATCTTAATTCTAGAAATTCTATTAGCCATCCTATGCTCGAGGGTGGTCATATGAAAGAACTTGGTATTCCTATCACCTTCTTTAAGAAAAATCTTTCTAGATCACTGTCTCCAGAACATTTCCTCCTTAGTAATAATTTCATGAAGTTCAACCAATTTATCACTCTCCTCTTCCCTAGATACCAGCTCATAACCATCAGCTTGAATCTTGTCTTGAATGTCTTTGAGTTCCTCCACAATCTTGTTTTTGTTCTCAAAAATGTTACCAAAGGTGGTTTTATTCTAGATTTTGATGTTTTTCTTAACATTTTTCAATTTAGCTGCCACTCTAAACAAAGCAGTACCCTCAACATTAATGTTCCACCACTCCTAAATGAGACTCTCCAAATTAGGATGTAGGGTCCACATTTTTTCAAATTGAAAGGGGAAATTCTTCTTGAAGAAGCATTGGCTAGCAGAGAAGAAAATAGGATAGTGATCCAACCCAACCCTAACCTGGGTACTAAGGGAAAATTTATAATTCAAAATCCACTCATTGCTAATAAGAGCCCGATCTAATCTGACCTGAATAAGATCCTTACCTATTCTCCTATTCATCTAGGTGTACTCAATCCCATGTAACTCAAAGTCATGAAGCATATGAGAGTCAAAAAAATGCATAAGATCTAATCTATTATCTAGATTGGTCTGATTACTTTTTAGAATCCTTTAAGGGGCTATTAAAATCTCTAATCACCAGCCACTTATCCTTAGCAAAAAGCTTTCTTTGATAAGAAATTTCTTCCCACAAAGCCTTCCTTCCCCATTTGGTATTGGGGGCGTAAACATTAGTCAGAACCCAACTAAAGTTGTCTTTTGTATTAACAAAATGCACATTCATCATATTTCTACTATGATAGATGAGATCCCCCTAAATCCATTTATTAATCCAAAATATAGCCAAGCCTCCAGAAGCTCCATCAGAATCACTGCCAACAATCTTTCCCCCCTTAAAAATAGAAAGACCTTCCACCTTCTCCTTTAGCATCTTAGTTTCCTAGATAACAAAAATGTCAGGTCTATTATCCCTAAACATGTTCCTTAAAATATCCTATTTCTGAGGATTATTTAACCCTCTTACATTCCATGAAATGATCTTCATAATTTAATAAAATGTTTGGAGTCAAGCATAGTTCTCTGACTACCATCTGTAATGTTCTTAATATCCTCCATTATTCTTATAATCTGATTCAAACATCTACCAATAGGAGAAGGAGAAGACCCAACATCATCATTCTTGAAAATGGCTTCACCTTTCTTAGACTGACCAGACTTACCCTTAATAGGTTTCAAATCAACTTTGGAACCCTTCTTATTGCTTATCACTGGGGCAGTATTCTCATCTTCTTTTTTATTATTTTTCCTCCTACCCTTAGAAAATTTTTCAATTGTTGTCCAGTTGGCCTCAGAATTATCCTTTTCCAAAATTGCTTCCTCAACATGGGAGATAGTGAGAATATCCTCAATGACTCTGCTAACAAAGGAATAATTCTTCAGCACAGGAACCCAAGCAGAAGAAATAGAAATCTGATTCTCCATAGAAAGACTATCTAAAGCTTCCTGATTCCTCTTCAAACAAACAATCTTAGGGATAACCAAGGGAACCTGAGAAGGGGAAGTCCCCTCAGTCACCATCAATGGTAAGTCCTTATTAAGCTCCTTTGAGGGGAAAACCAAACCATTATTCTCCCCAACAATATTTTTCAAGTCTATAATCTTTTGAGCCTCCTTAGAAACATATTTTCATGCTAAAAGATCAAAGTGGGGAGCACCTTCCATTCCAGTTACAAAGAAACTATCCTTTTGGGTTTGGTCCTTTGGAGGAGCAGGCCCCTCATCTGCAGCCACCATATCTTTAGATAGGTATTTCTTAACTCAAATTTTCTTACTCTTCTTTGCAATCTTTTTATCTTTTCCTTTTAGAGATAGGCATTGCTTTGCCCAATGGCCTGCTTTCTTGTAATGGAAGCAAGCGAAAGGGATTGATTCATACTCCATCCTTTGGTCCCAAACACCTAGTTTTGATTTCAGTGCAATGGATTCCAAAAGATCCACCCCACAGGAAATCCCAACACAAAATTGGGCATAGTTCAGTCTCCTTCTTGAAACCATCACTAGATCTAAAAAGAGGAGTTCTTTGAAATTATTGGCAATGCCTTTGAAAATGTCTTCCACCCAAAACTCAAGAGGGAGACCTTGAAGCTTAACCCACACAGGGGCTTGAATAGTCGAATCATTCAAAGAGTAAAGATTTGGAGCCCATTTCTATAATAGCATGGTATGCTTCCACATAACCTAGGATATCTCTTTTATCCTCATCACAAAAGAAACAAAAAGATAGACAGCCCTTGGCCATAGTAGAGATGTCCACTTGACCCTTTAAATACTATTTTCTCTAGACAAAAGCACACATGTCTTCAATATTTGGTCGCACTCCAATAAAGCACCTAACCAAGGTGGAATACATATAAGAAATATTTCTATCTATGATTTGATCAAGAATTTCAATGGAGAACTTACGTATTTCCTTCATAGAGATATCTTTGACCAACAGGAAAGCAGACTTTCCAGTGGGTCAAATCCCAAACAAACTAGACCATTTTTAATTCTGTTTGGGTCCCTTTCCTATCTGTTTCAATCCCCCACCCACATCCACCAAGGACCTACCATCGTCATCATCTCCAGAAACACCATCCCTTGATTTGATAGGGGAATCTCAAAACTGCTCGCCAAGTACAGAGGAATTCAAAATCCAGTTTTTGCCTAAACTGTGTCTGCTCCCACTTCTGCTCGCCATCATTCTCAGTCTAAATTACCTTAAAGATTTTGTTAAGATGTTTATGTCAAGGGATAGGGCATACAAAGTATTATAAAGTAAAGCTCTTGAAATTGAGCAAGATAGTATTAAAGTATGGAAATAAGAATTTGAATTTCTTACTCCATCTGTGTAGGTAAGAGAAGGTCAAGATTCTATTAAATTCAAAGATGAATATAAGTAGGAAATGGCCAAGATGATATAGGAGATTCAACATATCATTAATGAGTATGAATAGCACTAGAACAATTGAAGATGAAATTGACACCCCTCTAGCTAATTCAAATATACTGGCAAAAGAAATTCAAGGTTTAATGAATGACTCAAGAAAACCCTATACAAACCTAATTTTATTAGAAATAGTTGAATATCCAAGCCTTGAAGTCTAGAAAATTGATGTTTTTATAGTCACATTAGTTATAAAGGCTATAAGTGCCAAGAAAATTGGTAAGGCATTAACTATCTATACACCACCAACTTCTATACCAATTTTTTTAAAAGTTTACAAATTTTGATAAAGTTTCTTGCACTCAATTGGTAGAAGATGAAATTAAATAGAAAGAGAAAGAGGCTACTCATTCTTTTATTCAATTTTTTAGTGCAAAGGCTAAAATCCCAATGAATATGACACCTATACAATAGGTGATTTCTATACTAGTGCAATAGCCAGAGGTGAGATTAACTAAAAAAGAGAAACAATTGCAATTATCACTACCTAATGATACACCCTCATTATCTAAGGATGTGACTCATGCAGAAGAGGAAGAAGATGAGTTAGTGAATCTTGATGAGGTAATTACATTACCTAAATATGAATTAAATACTCTCACACTAGAGAAAATGCAAGAGTTGCAAATCTTGTTGAGCCATAAGGAAAAACAAGAACAACTCAAAAGAGAGAAGAAGAGAAGACATGTACTTCATACTATCAAGGGAATTTTTACATATGCATTTGGAATCATAGATATGAATGATCAATATACACTTTTAGATTATCTAGTGTATGTAGTTGATAGAATTTAGATAGATGATACATAAACAAGTGAGAAACTATTACAATGGTTTGAAAGGAGAATGGAACTTAATGTATTACACAAAGTCTCACAGGAACTTGTACAAAGACAAGATGACCTTTCTACATCTATTATATAGTTGGAAATTTATTTGAAGACCATTAATTATTAACATTTGAAATTGTGTGATATAGATTTCTTTACAATAGGTACTACATGCTCATTAGAGATATTGCATGCATACAAAAGAGCGAATGTTATTGTTAGAGAAAAAGGTTAATTTCATTTCATTTATTAAATTACCTTTTCTCCCTTCTTAAGATTTCACTTTGTGCACCTTGCATTTCCATTTAATAATTAATTAGAATTTATTAAATTTCATTTACCTCTTAGGTATTCCTTTTTAGGGTTTTGGTCTCTTTCATAAGGATTGATCAGTTGTAATTTCTTTCATTCAATTTTGCACAATTAAATTCAATCTTCTTGTTTATCAAGAAAACCCTTTTCTCTCTCTACCTTTCTTTCTTCCTTGTAACACATTATTTTCATGTAGGATCTCTAGGGATCTATGAATTTATTCATCATCGAATTCTACCTGTTATCAGAGCCTTGCCAGTGGCTACCTATTTTTCTCTAAAGAAAAAGAACAAGGGTTTGATAGAAGAAATCTAGGATTTTTTAAATTTTTGAGTGAAAATAGGGGGTTCTCTAATTTTTGGATCACTTTGAGAAAAAATTGACCTCATCATTTTGCTCGGAAGTCCAAAAACCTCTATTTTCATATAAGGCATGTCAAATTTAGACACAGTTGAAATCTAAGGCAATACATTTGCCCCTAGATCTGATACGCTTACTAAGGTGGCAATTTAATTTTATTAAAAAATAAATCAAAATTTTTAAAAAATCAATATTTTATAAACACGTGTTGGAATACTTTTTTAGAAAATGGCCCATGCAAAAGGTTTTAGAAAAAATAAATGCAAAAACTATTCTTATAAATAATTGATTATTATTACACTTCATTTAAGTTTACTTAGGTTAAATGCATTATTTTATTATTTATCATATACACACCTAGAAGTATACATAGTTAGATGAGTTGTCTTATTGACAACACATGAGTTTGCATAATCATCTGAGTTGCCATGTAGAAACATAGTTGTTTGTACTCTAATTTAACACATGGCGTTTACAACATCTTTTAGATACGCCTATATAAGCTTATCCTCTCATCATTACACTAACTTCTATGCTCAATGGAGGATAATCCACTCTTGGTGGGCATGTGCTTAGTTGTGAGGCTTATCACTTTGCTAAATCCTAGTCAGTCTAGAGGCCTTTATATAAAGACACTTCTAGTGTGTATGTACACATATGATATTCATTTTTATTGTTATTCTAATCATCCACTATTGGTCCATATTGTGCTAGTGTTTGAGCTTCTTGATCTTGGTTTTTATTTTTCCTAAGGCAAATTCTTACATGGTATCAGAGCTGAGGGAGCTTCTCTTCACATAGCCATTGGAGACCATTTTTGCTTCACCTCTTAGAGGACCTCCATTCAAATCTAAAGTATCTAAAGTTATTGAGAGCATCTAGAACTAAGGAAAACCTCAACATTATCTCTAAAGTGTTGATTCGATGAATTTTGACTATAAATTTTCCTACCCTAGGCCATAGTCAAAATTTAGACAATTTTTTTTTGCAAACTAGACCTCGAAGGCCCAATTTGTGAAATTGGTATGATCTCTTTAGATTTGTGTAATTAATTTTTTAGATCTGAATATTTTTGCATCCTTACATTTTTTTTTTTTAGATTTGCATTTTATTTCTAAAATTTTGTGAAAAAATTGGTCTTTTAGGCCAATAGAAGAGATTTTTTTTGCATGACAAGATTGGAGCTTCCTGGTGAAAACTAGATATTGACATCATATTCAGAAGGTCAAAAACCCCCAAATCAACTTTTGTTTCATCAAAATTAGACATCTGAGGTGAAATCTAGAGTCAATTAATTTTTGGAGGTGCAGCAAAAATGATTTAGGAAAAATAATTATAGAGGTGATTTTCAAATAGCGACATCTCCTCATACAAACTCCTTTTTTTGAGCAATTTTTTTTGTTTTGGGGTAGATTTTCATGATCTACACACTGGTGCAGGATGTTTGAGATCTTTGTTCTTGAATTTTTTTTCAAATTGCAAATCCTAATTTTTGCAACTTCAAAAGCTTAGTTTGTGCTCATCTGGACACATATTCAGGTTCTATTTTTTTTTAAGTGAATTTTTTTTTGTCTACTTTCCATATTTGCAATCAGATTATAGGATTGATTGGATAGAAATACCACTTTTAGAAATAGGTCCTTTTTCTTATTGTATTTCTTTAATTAAACTTTAAATTTGTTGTATATCTGAGCTACATTGCTAACTACTAGATTTGAACTCCAAGGGGAGGTTGTAAACAAAAAAATCAGAAACCCACTTTTGTCCATTTTTACAAGTGTCCTATTCTAAATGCACTACATATAAAGTACCTAAAGCATTCATTTGGGGGGGTTCTTTGATTGAGTGAAAAGGTGGGGTATGTCTTGTTTTCTTGTGTCTCCTTGATATTGTGCTCTTTCTTTTGCATTATGAGTTTTTTTTTCTCAATTAACACCACATAATTGTGCTACTTGGAAAGAAAAGATAAAGGAACCATTAGTTTAAAAAGGTTTTCCGCATTATGTAACTAGTGCAAAAAAGAAACTTGGTGATGATGCTAATGATTCTCATAAAGAAGACTGGGCATCAAAACAAGAAATGGCCCTAGGAACCTTGTTAAAGAATATCTCATATCCTATCAAATATCACATTAGGAATATTAATAGTCTAATAGAAGTCTAGGATAAACTTGAAGCATTGTATGGGATAGTAGATGAAGATATGGTCTACACCATTGAGGACAATCTTCTCAAATTGGATCCTAGGAATTTTCACACCATCAAAGATTATCTTACCCAAGTAGACATGTATAGGGCACAACTTAAGAATTGCGGTGAACCCATCAAGGATGGAAAGTTGATCAAACATGTGATAACTCATCTTCCTCCTAAATATGCAACTTTTGTTTCCAGTTACAATACTAACAAATTAACAATGGGTAGTGCCTTCACTAAGCCTTCATTCTAGTCATTTTTAGAAATTTTGGTCTTAGAACATGAAAATTTATTGAGTATGAGAATTCTCCAGTCTTCAAAGAGTAAAGCCTTGGTAGCTAATCAAGGGAATCAAAGTGGTAAAAACTCCAACAAGAAACAAAATTAGTGGAAGGATAAGCTACAATATGACACACAAAAAACCTCCTATATGCATCAATCTTCCTCCACACAAAAATCTTCTTCACAACAAGGCAAGTCTTTTTCCAAAAATAATAAGAAGGGGAACAACTTCAACAAAAGGGAGAAGAAAACTTGTGCCTATTGTAAGAAGAATGGCCATGGTGAACATGAGTGTAAGGGAAATAAAATTGATGAATTACTAAACTTAATGAGGAAACATAAAATTGATGCACCAAATGCCTATAAGGATAAGGGATCTTCAACCACTTCAAAAGGTAAGGGACAAGCTTTGGTAGCAAGTACAAACAATTCTGAGGAATGGGTTGTTGATTCAAGAGCTATACATCATATGGGTGCTTTGAGGGAGAATTTTTACTCTTTGAAACCATCAAATGTGCCTTACATCAATGTGGAAATGACACACAAGTGGAAGTTGAAGGAAAAGGGAATGTTGAGTTGGACAATGGCATATTTAATGATGTTCTTCATGTTCCCAACCTTAGCACAAAACTTCTTTCAATCTACCAAGTAACTCACTATGGAGATGGCAACAAAGTGGAGTTCCTTCCTGATTCAATTGTGGTGTTAAATCTAAAGGATGATTCTATAGTGGAAATTGGAAAGGATAATCATGAGACAAGACTTTATTATTTTTTTCATTTTGTTCCTAAGTCCACTTCCCTTGCCTTGTTGACCCCACTCAAATTCAAAAAGCAAACTATGGCATGAGAGGTTTGGACATCTCAATTACGACTACCTTCAACAACTTAACAAAAAGGATATGGTCATTGGTCTACCTCGAGTAAAGTATTTAGAGGGTGTATGTATAGGTTGTGAAGTAGGAAATTATCCTAAAGAGAAGCCTTGGAGTGCCACTGTTGTTCTTGAATTGGTTTATAGTGATGTAGCTGGCCCATTTCTAGTACCATCATTTGGAAAGGCTTGCTATGTTCTCACCTTCATTGATGACTTTTCACGCTACACTTGGGTCTTCTTTCTTTCTTATAAGAGTGAAGTGTTTGATAAGTTTATCACCTTCAAAGCTCAAGTTGAGAAGTAATCAGGGAAAGCCATCAAGATTCTACAAACAGACAATGGAAGGGAATATGTGAACTCAAGGCTTATAGACTTTTGTACTCATGAGGGTATTGATCTTCAACATTTAGTTGTATACACTCCACAAAAAAATGGTGTTGATGAATTGAATAATATAACCCTTAAGGAGATGACCACTTGTATGCTTCAACATAAGTCTCTAGATCAAGTTTTTTGGGGAAAAGCCATGTGTTGTGCCATACACCTTTTGAGGCTTGGTGTGGAAGAAAACCAAGTGTAAAACACTTTAAATTTTTTGATTTTCTAACATGGGCAAGGATACCTCCACAAAGATGATAAGCATTGGAACCTCAAAGAAAACCTTGTATATTTATTGGATATCTTGACCACCTTAAGGCATACAAACTCATGGATCTAGAGACACATGAAATAATCTTTGAGAGGAGTGTTCACTTTGAAGAAACATGTCCAAGATTGGCTCCTTCAACTCTTCCTTCCTCCATCATGGAAGGTGATGATAGTGATGATAGTGACTTGGAAGATGATATTACTTTAACTTTGACTCAAAGGAAACCACCTTCATAGAGTACACAAATAGGTGAGGGTATTCCTTCCTCTTCCACTAGGCCTCATTGGGCACAACAAAAAATTGATTTAGTAGGTTCATTAGTGGTGAGTCCTTTAGATACTCAGAGGAAATGGTCATAACATTAGCAAATTCCACATGCATACATTGCTACAGTAATAGGTCTATGTAATTTAGTACAGTTGGGTAGACCTTGTCTTCCAGTTCCAGCATCAAGGGATGACTACTTGACATATATTTCAGGTTTGTTTGTAGAGTCCCACATTAAAAATATGGTAGACATTATTGGTGATATACATCTTCTCTTTGATGAAGATGATCCTTCTTTATTTGTTGCAAAGGAACACTCTGACCCTCTTGTCCATTCTCTACATGATCAGTCTTTCATGATTGATATGATTATGGATCCTTATGTACAACACTTTTAGGAGGTCTCTTTATCATTTGAGGAGATGGTTCTTTAAGATATGTTCTACATCCATCCTTGCTTGATTAAAACTTGTTCTTTTTAGCAATATTGGAAGGGGTGACTATCAGTATTGACATAGGGATAGTTGAGCAAGTTTTAGAGACACCATTAATCTTTAGAATTCTTTCTACACATTCGGGAAGCATCTCATATGTACCTATGACATTGTTTCTTCCTAAGGGGAGGCATATTATTTAATAGTCATGGATTAGCTTCTACATTCATCTTGAAGCAGCTATCAGTGATGGGCATTCTGTATTACGAGGGGACTACTTTGTCTCCTTTCCTTTTCTACTTCTTCTCTCATATGGGGGGGACCTCTTTCTCTTATGAGGTTTTTTCCTTCTCATACTTCTTTGTTGTACTTATCTCTCTTTTTGGGCGAGGTTTTTTCCCATGAGGTTTTCCCTCTTTCTCCATTTTAGAGAGATTGCGTTGCATCACATGTAGAGCTTTGCATTTGTACATGGGTACCTAACATAGCCTAGTAGCTGGGGCCCATCATGCATTTTCATCATAGCTTTTGTGAGCTTAAGTGAATTCCCCTAAGTTGCACTTAACGAGGGGTGTTAGTGTAAATAATTAATTATTATTACAATTTACTTAAGTTTATTTAGGTTAAATGCATTATTTTATTATTTATCATATAGACACCTAGAAGCATGCATAGTTAGATGAGTTGTCTTGTTGACAACACAAGAGGTTGCATAATCATCTGAGTTGTCATGTAGAAAACATAGTTGTTTGTACTCTAATTGAGCACACGGTATCTACAAAATATTTGTATTAGATACACTTATGTAAGCTTATCCTCTCATCACCACACTAATTTATGTGCTCAATGGAGGATAATCCACTCTCAGTGGACATGTTCTTAGTTGTGAGGCTTATCACTTTGCTAACTCCTAGTCAGTCTAGAGGCCTTTATATATAGGCACTTCCAGTGTGTATGTACAGATATGATATTCATTCTTATTTTTATTTTTATCATCCATTATTGGTCTATATTGTGCTAATCCTTGAGCTTCTTGATCTTGGTGTTATTTTTCCCTAAGGAAAATTCTTACAAAAACAAAGTCAAAAAGCACTTAAAAAGTGCTGACATCAATAGTATAGTCATTGACATCAATAGTACAGTCACTAACATATTCATAGGTACTAACATCAACATTTTTCAAAAGCCAAAATTTGATGGGCATTCACCCATCATTATTTGATTTTTTGTTTCATAAAGACCTATTATTGGTATTCTTGTGATATCTTGAGCATACAAGGGTCTTTTTCTAATTGAAAAGAAGCACAAGAAAGCTAGTTCAAAGAAGGAGACAATGATATAGGTATTGTTTAGATTTTTTTCTAGTTTGGTACCTATTTGTATGGTTTAATTTTATTAATTTCTATCATCTTTTGAGGGTATAACTTGTTTGTTATAGCTCCATTTTTTTATCCAGAAAAAGTGCTAAAAACCTTTTCTCAAGACCAATTTAGATTCTTTAATATTTTTCATCATTATTAATCAAAGGTAAATGTGATTCTAAAGTGAAGTTTTTTGTTCTCTCTTCTTGTTTATGCATTGCTTCTTCTAGGTGGGGTTCAAACTTTTGTATTGTGAGGGGTGTTATATATTATTGTTTCTATTATTTACATTAGTAAAAAAGAAAAATTTCAAAAATAATCCAACACCTTCTAAAAAAATGGCCAAGAGCTCTTCTTTTCTAGAACTTCTAACCCCTCATAACTATCACACATGGAAGACCTTGATGTCATGACTTCTCTAGTCAAAAGGGTTGTGGTCTTGTTTAGATGCAATGTAGCTAGTTCTACAGAGGCCATTTGAGGTTATGCAACATAAGAACAAGATGGATGAGGCAATAAGATTGATTTCTTTATAGGTATTTGATAGTCTACAGTTTCATCTTGATGGATGCAATACCCCTCTAGCTATGTGGACCAAGCTTGAAGGCATTTTTGGTATAGTGAATGATTCCAAGGCACTTCAGATTGAGGTAGGGCTTACCTCTCTTGTACTAGATTTTTTTCCTTCCATTGAGGATTATTGGTGTAAATACACATTTAATATTTACATTTACTTAAGTTTACTTAGGTTAATGTATTATTTTATTATTTATTTTGTGAGACACTTAGGAGATTGATTTCCTTTATGAGTTGTCACATTGAAAACATAGAAGTATGCAACTCTAATTCAGTACATGATGTCTACAACACTAGAGTTTGCATCATTCACTGAGCTGTCATGTAGATAACACAATTATTCACACTCCCTTTTGAGCACATGTTGTCTACAACATAAATTTGTGTGCTACACCTTTGTAAGCTTATTCTCTCATCATTGCACTTACTTTTGTGCTTAATGGAGGATAACCCATATCTGGTGGACCTATGCGTAGTTGTATGACTTATCATGATGTTGATTCTTAGGCATTCTAGATGCATCTTAGAGGCTTTTATATATAGACACTCCTAGTGTACTTTTGTTCATATTAAATTGCATACATTGTTATTCTAATCATACTCCTTTCTGGTGTATAGTTGTTCTTGTGTTTGAGTTCTTAGTTCTTGGGTGAATTTTTTCCTAAAGAAAACTCTTACATGGTATCAGATCTTGGATAATTTCTCTTCACATAGCAATTCAAGACCATAGTTGCTTCAGCATCTTGACCTGAATTTTGAGTACTATAGAAATTGGGAGTGTCTAAAGCCAAAATGGACCTTGCCATTGTGTTTAGAATGTCGATTCAGTACAAATCACCTATAGATTTTTCTACCCTAGCCCAAGTTGATTGTGAGGCAATTTTGTTTTGCAAATCAGCACGTGAAGGCCCCAATTTGCAAGTTCAAGTATGGTCATAATTAGATCTACAATTTAATTTTTCAAATCTAATTTTAATTTCTTTGTATTTCCATCACAAAATTATTGCAAATTTTTAGAAATTTTTTTCCCTTCAGGCAATAGAGAATTTTTTTTTGCATAGGTACTCTGCAGTCACACCCTGGCCCTATGTAAAGAATATTTTGCATAATATTCTATTATTTTTTTATAGTAGTCTACACTAAATCTGGCCAAGACTACATACATTTGGTGGACCTTACCAAGTGGTGGTTGGTCTTTAACCTCAACATTCCTAGTAGGTTTCTCTTTGTGTCTACTAACCACACCTAAACTCTTTTAAACAACTTAAGAAGATGAGCCCGCATGCATGTGGGATAATTTTATTATCCCTCGCCAACCATGATTACAATCTTTGGTGATGAACATCGTCTCTGACCATGTAGTTTACTTTTGTGGTCACTGAAGGTTTCCCAAACCCTATCCAATGTTTCCTAGTGTGACTTCATTATTCTAGTGACCCTGCATTATTGTCGGCATTAGAACTTTTTCAACTGCCACCTCCATGCAGCTCCAATCAGCCTTGGACACATGACATCAGTATAAGCAAGGACTCCTGCAACTTAGAACCAATCAGCACTACATGTAGATCCATGCTATCCTTACATGTAGCATCCACATCACCCCACAAGACAGTCCAACTCAATGGCACGGTCAGTAGTGACTTTATCATACCTACCGAGTTAGTCTGGCCATGTAGACTATGTACAAACCATTGTGCTACATGTCATTTGATCATACATTTGGCCATGTGTTGAAAATTTATATAGTCATACAATTGACTCAGCCAAGTCATAGTGCCATGTCACCAAGCAGGCTTTTTTTCACTAATGTTAACATTTTATGAGGTTAAATTTGATGGATTTTTCCATCAAAACTAGACCTTTTATAACTACTGCAATAGCCTTTTGACCGTCAAATTTAAGCACGTAGTTTTCTTTCTAGACCCCTCTCTAGATTGATTTTTGATTTGGAAAACTAAATCTACGAGACCATAACTTGGTCATCAGGACTCCAATTCAAGTGTGATTTTTATTTTTTTGGGTAAAATTTCTTGAACTTTCTAGTGATGGTGTTATTTTTGGTTTTGGTGCAAGGATTTGTTAGAAATTTTGTCTTTTGGTGACTATACCTATTCAATCTTACATTTTGAAACTTAAAATGCTTTGTATGGGCTCATCTAGACATGAAAATAGGTTCTATTTGTTTTGAAAGTGTGTTATTTTTTGTCTACTTTCTAGATCTATAGTCAAATTCTAGTGTTGTGTGGATAGAAATCACACTTTTAGAACTAGGGATTTTTGTACATTGTATTACTTTGATTACTTTTCAAAATTATTGTATATCTGAGCTATAGTGCTTAGTGATAGATTTGGGCCTTAAAAGGTAGTTGTAAAAAGAAAAATCAAGAGTCCACTTTGTTCATTTTGACAAGTGACCTATTGTACATGCACTACATATAAAGTGCCAAAAGCATCTTTTTTGGTAGGATCTTTTGATTGAGTGAAAAGGGGGTGTGTGTATTATGTTTTGTGTCTCTCTTTTGTGCTCTTTTCATTTTTGCATCATGGATTCACCTAAATGTCCACTTTTAACTTCACGCAATTATTCTACATGGAAAGATATTGTATGGAGTAGATTAATCCCAAAAGGACTAAATCTTTATGTTGATGGTATAATTCCAAAACCCACTGATGCTAAAGAACTCATTGATTAAAATATTATAAACAATCAGGCTTTAGGAATTATTAGGAATTGTGTACACAAAGATATGTTCTTCCATAACTTGAGTTTCACAAAATCCAAACCTGCTTGGGACAAACTTGAATCATTGCACAGTAAGGTGGATGAGGAAAAGGGTTTTCAGAATGAGGATGATCTACTTATCTTGGATCCAAAGAACTTTGACACAATTTAGGATTACATCAACAACGCTAATGAGTATAGGGCACTACTTAAAGATTGTTAAAATCCCATGAAGGATGACAAGTTGATTCATCACATCTAGAAGAGGCTACCTTTAGAGTATGCTTCCTTTGTTTTGAGTTATAATACTCACAGGTTGACCATGGGAAGTGCTTACCAAAATCCTACATTTGATGCATTTGTAGAGATGTTTATTGTTGAGCAATTTCACTTGATAGATTTGGGACTTCTCAAAAAATCAAAGACCAGAGGATTGATGGCTAGTGATGAGCACCAATCAAGTCAAGAAGGGAAAAGTTATAACAAAAAAAAGAAGTAGTGGAAGAAGAAATTATAATCTGAGACACAAAAATCCTCCTCACAATAAGGCAATTCTTCTTCCAACAAGAAGGAAAGCAATGAAAAGAAGGAAAAACTTTTTTGTACATATTGCAAAAAGCCAAATCATGATGAGCATCATTTCAAGACTAAAAGAATTGTTGAGTTGGAAAACCTACTCAGGAAGAAAAAAATTCAAGTGCTAGGTACTTCCAAGGATTCAACTCCAACCTCTTCAAAGGGAAACGGGCAAGCACAATACACGTTCTTCTTCAGAATGGATACTTGACTTAGGTGCCTCCTATCATATGGGTTCTTCAAAGGGAGACTTTTCTTCATTGAAGCAATTATATGTACTATGCATCTTCATGGGAGATGATACTAAAATGGAAGTTGAATGGAAAGGACATGTGGAAATTTAAAATGGGGAATTCAAAGATGTTCTCTATGTTCCAAACTTTTACTCCAATCTCCTCTCAGTTTACCAAATCACTCACCTTGGAGATAGTCATAAAGTTGAGTTCCTTCTACAATAAGTGATGGTGTGAAGTCTAAAAGATGATTCATTGGTTACAATGAGGAAAGTCCATCATAACAAGACGCTTTATTCCTTCTCCCACTTTGTGCCTAAGTCTCCTTTTCAAGCCTTGTTAACTCACTAAAATTCATAAGTCAACTTATGGCATGAGTGGTTTGGTCATCTTTCCTTTTGCTACCTTTAGTAAATTTTCTTCAAAACACATGGTCAAAGGTCTACCTAAAATCAACATTTCTAAGGGTGAGTGTTCATCATGTTCTGTGGATATGCATTTTGAGGAGAAGTATGATAAACACAAGTCTTCTAGAGCACCATTTGTTCTCTAGTTGGTTCACATGGTTTTAGTAGGTCTTTTTGTAGTGACTTTAGTTAGCCAAGGTTGCTACATTCGTACTTTTGTTGATGACTTTTCAAAAATCACATGGGTCTACTTCCTTCATCATAAGAATGAAGTGGTTGATAAGCTTCAAGCCTTCAAGAGTCATGTTGAATGAAAAGCAAGGAAAGTCATCAAGGTTCTATGGATGGACAATGAAAGTAGATATGTGAATAGAAGACTCAAAGACTTTTGCAAACTTGAGGGAATTGATCTTTAGGACCCACCAAAATTTAGTCTACACAAGATAGATGTTGTAGCATTGAGGATTAGGACTCTCAAAACTATGGAAAGTTGCATGATAAAAGCCAAGTCTCTTGATCCAACTATTGAAGCCAAAGCTATTAGCAGTTCCGCTCACATACTTAATAGGTCTCCTAATAATGCCTTGGATGGGAAGACTCCTTTTGAGGCATGGTATGGTAGAAAACTAGTTGTGATCCACTTTAGAGTCTTTGGTTGTCTAGCATGGGCAAAACTATCTTCCAAGGGATGCGAGGCACCAACACCTAGGCCTTGTACTTTCATTAGGTATGAAGATGGTGTTAAGGCTTATAGACTTATGGATCTTGAGACTCATGAGATTTTTGTGGAGAAGGATGTTCACTTTGAGGAAAGTTCACCCAGCTTATCCTTTAATCCTCTCCACACTTCATACACTATGTAAATTGATAGTGACACCAGTGATAGTGCTTCAATAGATTTAGACATGTGGGATTTTATCAATAGTTGTAAGGAGAGGTCACATCATTAGTATAGTCCACATGCATACATTTCCACAGTGATAGATCTAGCATAGTAGGGTACACTTTGTCTTCTACCTCCAGTAACAGAAGATGACTACATGGTAAACATTGCAAGTTTGTTTGTGGAGTCACACATAGTAGATCTGGGAGATATCCTTGATGATTTACATCTTCTCTTTGATGACAATGATCCTTCTATAGTTGTTGTGAGGGCTCACTCTGACCCTCATGTCCATTCTCTACATGATCAATCTTTATAGGTTGACATGATTCTAGATCCTTATGTATATTAGTTGTCAAAGGTCTCTTTATCAATTAAGGAGACCAATGGCTCATAGGTTCAACAGACATCCTTGCTATATCTACATTCATTCTTTCTAGTAGTATTGGAAAGGGCACACATCAGCATTGACACAAGGACACTTGAACAGGTTTTAGGGCCACCATACATCTTTAGGATTGTACTTTTTCCATTGTTTCTTCCAAAGGGGGGGACATCATTTTGTACTCATGGACCAACTTCTACCTTGGAGCAGCTTTCACTAATAAGCATTCTTCATCTAGGGGGGGGGACTACCTTGTCTCTCATCCTCTTCTTTCTTATGAGAGGACCTTTTCCTCTTATGAGGTCTTGTTCTTCTCATTCTTCACTATTGTATAGATTGGATGTATGTCATAATGGGGTTTCTTGATAACTCCATCCATCCATGCATCTTGTCTTTACATCTCTCTTTTTGGGGGAGGGTTTTTCCCATGAGGTTTTTCCTCTTTCTCCACTTTATGAGAGATTGCATTTCATTATGTACATGAGTACCTAACATGGCCTAGTAGCTGGGACCCATTATGCATTTCATCCTAATTTTTGTAAGCTTAAAGGCATTCCCCTAAGTTTCACTTAAGGGGGGGTGTTGGTGTAAATACATATTTACTATTTACACTTACTTAAGTTTATTTAGGTTAATGCATTATTTTATTATTTTGCTTTATTTTATTATTTATTTTGTGATACATGTAGGAGTTTGTGTACCTTTATGATGCAACTCTAATTTAGCACATGGTGTCTACAACACTAGAGTTTGTATCATTCATTGAGTTTTCATGTAGACAACATAGTTATTCACACTCCCTTTTTAGCACATGTTGTCTACAACATAAATTTGTGTGGTACACCTATGTATGCTTATCCTCTCATCATTTTACTTACTTTTGTGCTTCATGGAGGATAATCCATATTTAGTGGACATGTGCTTAGTTGTATGACTTATCATGATGTTGATTCTTAGGCATTCTAGATGCATCTCAAATTCCTTTATATATAGGCAATCCAAGTGTAATTTCATTCATATTAAATTGAATACATTGTTATTTTGATCATACTCCTTTCTGGTCTATAGTTGTACTTGTGTTTGAGTTCTTAGTTCTTGGGTGAATTTTTCCATAAGGAAAATTATTACAAGGAGTTCTTGATGAATTTAAATTAGTAAAGATCTTTATTTCAAGGTTGTGGGAAGAGCAATACTAACACTAAGTGAATTTATCTTATTCTTTCTAAGCTTCATGGAAACTTTCACATTTTTCTTCTACCTTTTATTCCACCAAAGATGCTTTGAATAATAGATTTTCTATGCCATCCTTTGAGATTTTTTGTGATCATTTGACTCAAGAAAAATCTAAGATATCTTAATTGTATTCTCTCATAGGCTCATAGACTTATGCATTGGTAGCTTGGCCATCTTTAGGGATGAAGGAAAAGACACAAAAATCTCATTCTACACAATCTCAAATTGATTCTGGTACTTACAGTTCACCAGGGCCACCTCCTCCTAAGGGGGGTAAACCAAATCTAGAAAGAAAAAAGTGTGCTTATTGTAATAAGCCTAGTCATGATGAGTCACATTTACATGAGAAGAAGTTAGATGGCTATGCCAAATAGGTTTCAAATTTGACAACTCTCTTTAAGAAGAGAAACATTGATATTCCTTCTACTTCTCATCGATTTTATTCTTCATCATAATTCTAGTCATATGGTAAAGATATAGGAAATGTTCATGCACTATGTGCAACTACTACTTCACCCTCTTCTATATGGTTATTGGATTCAAGTTCTTCAAAACATATGTCATTTTCTTAGGATTTGTTCTCTTCTCATACAACTTCTCCTACTCCACACATTTTGATGGGGAACAACACTATTATGAATGTATGTGGGAAATTTTATATTAGAATTGATGATGGTACATTTCATGATGTACCGTGTGTTCCATCTTTGTACTCTAAGCTTCTCTTTATTTATCAGATTACACATAGTGGGATAGGGAAGAAAATTGAGTTTACATAGGATTCAATGCACATTAGGGATAGTGAGACATAAAATATTATTGCTATAAGGATAAATAATAATGCTTATATAATTGTATCCCTAGGAACATAAAGAAAACATAATTGTGTTCACCAAGGTTTGGGCTTAAATTTAAATTAGGGCCTTGTCTTGGTAATCTAGTGGGGTGTTTGGATTTATGGTTAACCCTCCTTAGTTCAGTTTGTATATGTAAAAATGTGACCTCAAATCTTCACATACACTTCAACATTGTCTATACCCACAAGATCATCTCAGAATGAACATTGAATTATCCATTTGAGAGGTCTGATAGAATGACCTATTGCATTCTAACTAGAGGGATTTTGCCTATTCACTCTCAAACTAGGAAGCAAGAAACTAGACCCTTTAATATGATAGATTTTATGCAATAATATGAAAGTGTATTTAAGATAGATGATGTGCAATTTAATCTAATAAAAAGTAAAAGAGAATTAAACTAGATGGATGCATTTTTAATCTAATATGACATTAATGCTAAGCAATTCAAAAAGCTATGACAAGATTGAGTAATTAAGTAAGAAATTTGACAGCATTTTGATGCAATTAAAATTCCAACCTCCTAAATGAGGAATTATAAGCCTCTTAAATATAATTCTTGAAATCAATCAATGGTTGAGATCAACTTAAATTGATGGTTAGGATTGAAGTAGAGATCTAGTAAGGATGGAAAATTCCCAATGTAGGTGAGGTTAACTAACTTAGATCTTGAGTGTAATGAAAAGTTAACTGGAATTCACCCAAGTGTGAGAATAAATGGATTAAGCCAATTCCAATTTGAGAGGTAGATCACTTGGAATTCCCATTCCTGAACCAGAGAGATGAAATTGGAAGGTTATTTAATTAAATAGAAATGAGATATGACCTCATAAATGCATATTTCCATTAATTGAATAATTACATTCAATAATTAAAATGAGAGCATTATTAAATTAAATAAATTTAATTCCTTAAGACATTAACCTTAGGAGATCATTTAATTTAATTAAAGTACAAAAACTTTAAATTAAATCAAATCTTAATCAATAGGTTTAATGTAGCTAATCTAAGTTAATACTTTAGGAATTGAATAAATAGCATGATTAATGTAGATTAGGGTTTTCTACATTTGAAAATTAATTCAAGTAGCAAAAATTAGAATGAGAATTACCTAATGAAATAGGACTTTAGGGTTGATCAAAATATACTAGAATTGTTTGAGATGGCAATGAGCCAATTTTGGGGTATTACATTTTACTCCTCTTTGAATGAATTTGCAAGTAGCATGTTCAATTCAAAGAAAATCAGAAAGCATAATGCACAGATCAAGAAATGAGATTGATTCTACAATTTGATGATGCAAAAACCAATTGATAAGCTTTTAAAGATTATCTCTAGAACAAAGCTTAACCTTAAGGAATCTAGATAGAACACCTAGATACTTGGATTGATAAGCTTTTAAAGATTATCTCCAAAATTGAGCTTAATCTTAAGGGATCTAGATAGAACACCTAGATACCTAGATTGACAAGCTTTTAAAGATTATCTCTAGAATGGAGCTTAATCTTAAGGGATCTAGAAAGAACACCTAGATACTTGGATTGAAAAGCTTTTAAAGATTATCTCTAGAATGAAGCTAAATCTTAAGGGATCTAGATTTTACACCTAGATACCTAGTTTGACAAGCTTTTAAAGCTTATCTCTAGAACATAGCTTAATCTTAAGGGATCTACATAGAACACCTAGATATCTAGATTGATAAGAGATAACAAGATCCCACCATGAGTCATAGAATCATCCCTAGAATGAGGCTTGATCCTCAGGAGTCAGGGTTTAGACTATCCTAATACCCATCCATCAAACTCTGATAAAGATTTTTATAATATGTGATCAACTAATGAAAAGATGAAATAGATGACATAGTTTTCAGATAGAATGGGGACAAGATGCCCAAGTGATGAGATGCCCCTAGTAATGAGGACATAAGATTTAGGTTGAGTTTGAAATTTAGATTTAATGATGTAATCATCCTGCCCCCTTAGGAGTGAAATTGAAAGATGACACACAATAAAATTGAGGTAGAGCAGTATAGCAAGAAATATAGAAGAAATCATTGAGTGAAAAGAATATAAAAGAGGTCAAAATGATCATAAGATAATTTGGGGTCAATTTTGAGTGTTTTTTAGGTCTAGAAGACAAAGTTTGACCAAAAGTTGACTAGATTTGACCATAGTTGACTTTTACTAGATTTGTGAGGCAATGTACAGTAATTTTGAGTTGAAAAGGTGCCATGATTCAAAAAGTATCAAAGAAAATTAAACTACGGAAGCATTTCATTACATCAGTCCCAAAAAATTAACATGCAATTTTGGGCTGCTTAAGTGCATCGAATTTTGAATTTGATCCTGAAAATGGACCCAAAGTAAGCACTTTGAAAAATTAGTTCAAAACCTTTTAAGGGCCCAATGGGTCATTTTCAAATTATTTGAGCTTTTGTCTTTAGTGAAGAAGAGATCTTTGAGGCAAAAATGGTGGTTCTGATGCATATGCATTGATTCAAGTGCTCTCGATGATACAACCAGGTAGAAAACTATGGACCTTCAATGAGTAGTTGTTAATCTTGCTTTGCATTAAGTTTTTCACACTTTTCTAGGCATTTTTAGCATTTTGAAATTTTAGGTCTATCGATCCTCGTGCAAGGATTTTATTCCTCATGCGGACCTATGTTTCTTCACATGAAGAATCACTAGCCTAGTGTTTCTTTGTGCACCTAGGTGAGGCTCCTCATGAGAGAATCACCCATCTCTTGTGAGAGATGTGTGGGATATTGAGCACATGTCACCCAATGTTTCATCATTTCTTGAACAAGAACATGTTTTCTCATGTGAAGATGTTGAATCTTGCATGACAAAGTGCTTTCTTGTGTGAGAAATTGGTGTCAATTATAGCATTTAAGTTCAATTTTTTAATGTTTTGTTGTACTTTTTGAGCAAGGACTGATTGTTTGCCTATTGTCATTTGTCATGTGTGCAGATTATCTTTTATGACATCAGATTCAGGTCCCACTACCTGCCATATGAATCTTTGTTGCAAAGTCTTGATGATGTCAACATGGCTCACATAGACCATCTTAGATTATCCCATTTATGTTAGATACTAGAAATGCTAGTGAATCATGACTTACTAGGGTATATGTGTTGCAGATTTGGGTATGGGAGCACTTGCCAGTTATGCAGCCCATCTTTGAGGATGAGCGATAGTCCACAGAGCCATACATTTGCAAGTATAGAGGCCAACTAACCTAGAAAAGTCTAGGGAAGACTGAGTAGTGGAGGGCATGTCTCAATGACCTAGTATGCATTGTAGAGCAGCCTTGGAGAGAGATTGAGGACTAGGATGATGGTCCTTAGGAGCTGAGCCATATGTTTGCATTGCGGCCACTTATAGGCTGCTCAACTTAGATCATTGAGAGATTCCCTATCACATGCATATGATAGCAATATGGGTAGTTGCAGGACATCTCATAAGAGTACTATGCATATGCATACTTGGCAAGAGATCTAGAGCATAGATGGTCATAGAGGATAGATCTGAGGAGGTCCATGATCGATCTGCACAACTTAGTTGTAGCATAGTGGGACTATCTACTAGTAGTAGCAGATGTTGGGATGACACCTGCCTATCAGGCGTTATTTGGTAGCCATCCCTTCCTGCAATTTATAGATCCATTAGGGATGGTAGCTCTAGGATCACAATAGGCATTGCCATAGGGGCCCCAATAGATAGCCCAAAAAATCCCCCATTAGGTATTACCATAGGGACCACCATAATAGGTGAGACATTAGGTATAGCAAGTATAGATTCTCCCTTGATAGATGGGGTTAGATCCCAATGCAGGAGGTAGTGGAATAGGGCATAGTTAATGACAAAGACCCTACATTGAGGAACAGGCACTAGTTGAGCAATAGGTCAAGTAGCTGGATGAGGAGATGTAGGACTAGCTTACTACTGGGCTTCAAGATGAATTGATTAGGTTTAGAGAGAAGATTTGATAGGCCTCTCAATAGTTAGTAGAGTTATAGATTCAAGTGGCCATGAGAGACACCCGAATAGCTAAGCAAGATCACAAGATCCTTATATTGTAAGAGTAGTTATAGGCATTTGAGTGGAGCATAGAGCAACTATAGGATGAGGTTTGATTATAGGTATCCTAGACAACCTATTATTTTGTAGCTTATTCCATAGTTGTGCCTGATGAGGCTCAGTAGGTACCCTGATACTCTTAGTATACTTAGAATTTAGGAGGTACATGACCACTAACCAGTCTAGATATGCCTCCACCAACTCCTCCTCCTCCCCCTTCTACAAGAGTTGAGGGAGCTGGAGAGAGTTATACTAATTTTGCCTATGTGTTTGTGATCTGGTTATGTATCAATTGGTGTGCCAACACCATTTTGTATCATTTTTTATCAATAGTGCTCAAGTAGTGCTCATTTTTGTACTGACACATTCTTTGATACTAATATATATATATATATATATATATATATATATATATATATATATATATATGTAGTGCTTCATGTTTTTTCTTGACACTAATAGGTATCCAATTGAGGAGTGAAAGGATGAACCAAAGAACCAAATGCTCATATAGCCATCAAGAAACATGATACTTTGAAGAGACCAACAATCCTGCATTACAAAGGATAGAAGTAGATTTGCAATTGAATCATGTGTTTACCAAAGTGAAGTATGCAATGAAAATCTATTCTAGATACAACCTTAAACTAGATGCAATTCTAGGTCTGGTTACCAAGCTTCGACAATTATCATCACTGAGCATGTAGCAAATTGTAGACATCATACAATTCCCATTGACATTACAATCATGGGAATATGAATAGGACATCTATTCTAGTTTTTTAGGATTAAATGTAAGCATTTGAGGCACAAGAAGTTAGAATGACCAAAACATTTGTCCCTTTTAATGTAGCAAGTTACCATAAGCATCAGAGCATAGATGCTAGGATGATTAGAATGTTTATTGCATGAAGACACATTGGACATAGAAGAGATCTATCTTATGCTATGTAATCAGTAAATATTATGTTTGCAATGACCCTTGCATTCATAACATGAGATGGAAGTGTGCTAGATATACTCGTAGTGACCCATACATTCGCTTAGTAAGATGAGTATCAATATTTATTATAGCATGAAGAGTTCACTCTAACAAGCAAAGAGAACAACCAACTTTATTGATATATCCATACAAAAGGAGTTGAGGTACACACAACCATCCAACAAGAGATGGAGGATCTTATAGTGAACACCCCTCTTATATGGATGCTTCAAATTATTGGAACTAAACCACAAATAGAAAGCAAAGAAAAGATCATGTCCCCAGTCATTGCTTCTCTAGTAAAAAATGACATCATCGAGTTTCTCAAGGAGACATGATGAAGTAGAACTGAAATAAATAAAGAAAAAGCTCACCATATCCAAACAAGTATATCATTTTGAGCTTTGTGTTTTTGATTTCAAGGGTCAATGTCTAGAACATGGATACAAGAAATCTCTTCAGTAGGGTGATGACAATAGACAAACACAGTCAAGATGACTGGTGACTAAAATCAAAGAGGGATCTTCATGAAGAACCTTAGTTGGAATTGAGTGATAGTAGACAAATGCGGTCAAGATGACTGGTGACTGACATAAGAGAGATATTCCATAAAGGGGAATCTCAAAAGTGACACAAGCAATAGTGGGTAGACATAGTGAGAACCACTGGTGACAATTGCAAGAGACTCCATGAGAGGAACCTTGAAAAGTGACATGAATGATAGTAGGCAGACACACTGAGAACCACTAGTGACCATCATGAGAGAGACTCCATGAGAGGAATCTCAAAAAGTGACATTAATGATAGTAGGTAGATGCAATGAGAACTACTAGTGAGTATCTCAAAAAGTGATACAAACAATAGTAGGTAGATGTAGTGAGAACCATTGGTGACCATCACAAGAGAGACTCCATGAGAGGAATTTCGAAAAGTGACACAAACAATAGTAGAAAGATGTAGTGAGAACTACTAGTGACTATTGTGATAGAGACTCCATGAGAGGAATCTAAAAAAGTCACATGAACTATAGTAGGGAGATGTAGTGAGAACCACTGGTGACCATCATGAGAGAGACTCCTGAGAGGATTGTTGAAAATTAATACAAATAATAGTAAGCAGAGGTAGTGAGAACCACCAATGACTATCATGAGAGAGACTCCATAAGAGGATTCTCAAAAAGTGACACAAATGATAGTAGGAAGATGTAGTGAGATCCACTGGTGACTATCATGAGAGACACTCCATGAGAGGAATCTCAAAATGTGACATGAATGACAATAGGCAGACATAGTGAGAACCATTGGTGACTATTTTGAAAGAGACTTCATGAGGAGAATGTTGAAAAGTGACATGAATGACAATAGGTAGAGATAGTGATAACCATTGGTGACCATCACAAGAAAGACTCCATGAGAGGAATCTCAAAAAGTGACATGAATGACAGTAGGAAGATGCAGTGAGAACCACTGGTGACTATTGTGAGAGAGACTTCATTAGAGAAATCTTGAAAAGTGACACAAATGATAGTAGGCAGATGTAGTGAGAACCACTGGTGACTATTGCAAGAGAGACTCCGTGAGAGGAATCTTGAAAAGTGACATGAATGATAGTAGGCAAACACATTGAGAACCACTAGTGACTATCACAAAAGAGACTTCATGAGGGGAATCTTGAAAAGGAGTAACACTAGTGATAGTAGGAAGATGCAATTGCAACAACTCTTGACTATTGCAAAAGAGATTCCATGACACTGTAGGCTGGTGCCCTAGAGTCCTGACAAGAATCAATCCATAGATACATGAGCAAAAAGTAGGAAACTAAAGAAGGAAGTGAAAGTAGGAAAGCAATTGTACAAGAAGCCAGAAGATGTGTTGCAAGATGGAGTATTGGGAACAAGAGGTGCCTATTTATTAGGTTTTTACCTTCTTGGTAGAGATTCTATTTTTTTTTTTTTGCTACCATGATGCCTATTTCCAGGTTTTCACAAATGAGATTTTTTCTTGTTCTTCCATTTTTTTGGTTTGTTTTGTCTTTTTTGATTTTTTTGTATTTTGTATTTTTTTATTTTTTTGGTATTACCGAGGCACCCATTGCTAGGTTTTTAACAAGGTAATGATTTTTTTCAAGACATTTAAGTATATATAGAAATCTTCTAACATCATATCAGCTATAGAATTGCTTCAGATGGAGAGTGTTAATGGGCTCCTTGAGTACCTCTCCCTCAGCTATAGAATTGCTTTAGGTGGAGAGTTTTAATGGGCTCCTTGAGTACCTCTCCCTCAGCTATCAAAAGTTGGTAAGCACCAGATCCAAACACTATAGTAACTATGTAAGGACCAAGCCATGTTGGTTTGAACTTCCTTTTTTGGACCTATTGTTGCTGATTCTTAGGGTTTTCTCTTGGGACAAGATCACTCAGTTGGAAGTTACATGGCTTAACTTTCTTATTGTAACTTCTAGACATACACTGCTAATAAGCTTGATGATGATCACATACCACTTGCTAATGTTCATCTAATAACACTAGCTCTTGAAGCTAGGATATTCTATAGTTGTCAGTAGTGATGAGGCCTTTCATGGAGATTCTTAGAGTAGGAATCTCAAACTCAATTGGAAGCACAACATCCACTCCATAAACCAAAGCAAAGGGTGTTGTACCTGTAGGAGTTCTAATACTTGTTCTATGTGCCCACAAAGTTGGATTAATATGGAGATACTAGTCCCTACTAGATTTGCTAACTATGTGATACAACATCTTGAGTATCACCTTGTTGGATACCTTTGCTTAACCATTACCCTTGGGGTAATAGATAAAGGACTAGTGTTGTGTTATCTTGAACTTTTTGCATAACTCCTTGAGGTCATTGTTTTTAAACTATCCTCTATTATTAGTAATAATGGAGGATGGTACACCATACTTGCATATAATGTAGTTTGTGATAAATAGAGCTACAATTTTTCCATTTGTTATTGTGAGAGGTATTGCCTCTACCCATGTTGTGAAGTAGTCTATAGCCATAATAATGAACTTATGTCCATTAGAAGAAGATGGGTGAATCTAATCCACAAGATCAAAGGCCCATTGTTGAAATGGCCATAGTGTGGTAGATGGAATCAACTCCTTGGCTGGAGCATGAATTAGATTTCCATGGAGCTGGCACTATTTTTAGGACTTGCCATACTTGATTGCCTCTTGCTCCATATTCAGCTAGTAGTAACTAGCTCTAATAAGTTTATGAGCTAGTGTCAAGCGATTTGAGTGAGATCCACAAATGCCCTTATGAACATCAATTACTATACATTTGGAATCTTTAGGTTCTAGACACCTAAGGAGTGTTCCATCAAGATGTCTCCTAAATAAGTTGTCAGTAATAATGACATACCATGAAGCATCATGGATAAGGTGACATTTTTCATTCCAAGTTAGACTGTCTAAAATAGTTTATTCATGGAGATAAAAGTATATGTCATGGTAGTGAGGTGAGTCTTGTCCTACAATAGAATAGATCATCCTAGATTTAGGGCTATCATAGGTAGAGTAGAGTAACTTTTCCACTAGGAACTTGTGTCAGAGATCATTTTTTGGCTTTTGTAGCAAGGAAGCTAGAGTAGTAATGGCATCAACCACTTTATTGTCTGCTTGAGGAATTTGCTGAAAAGTGATACGAGTAAAGTATTTATTCATATTATCAACCATGAATTTGTAAGGGATTAATTTCTCATCCTTTTTTTGATACAAATCATTAACCTAGTTGATTATGAGCTAAGATTACCCAAAGATGTTTAACTGATCCACCCTCCATTTAGCTGCAATCTTCATGCCATTAATTAGAGCCCCGTACTTTGCAATGTTGTTTGTACAAGGAAATAGAATCTTATACACCTTGGGGAGTGAATACCATTGTGGTGTTATGAAGAATAACCCAACATTGGATCCCTATTGTGTGAAGGACCAGTCAAAGAACATCACCCACATTTGGTGTGTGAGTGTCAGAATTGATTCATCAGGAAAATTGATGTTCATCAGGAGAAGACTCTGCATAGGTGCATCTGCTAGCTGATCTGCAATCTCCCTTCATATCTTTTTGTTCAACATATTGAATTTCAAACTCACGTAGTATCATGACCCACTTAGCTAATCTCCCTGTTAGAGCTTCCTTAATGAGTAAGTACTTTAGTGGATCAATTTTAGCCACCAATCATGTAGTGTGGGCAAGCATGTAGTGTCTCAAATTTTGGGAAGCAAAGTCAACCACCAAGGAAGCTTTCTTGATGATAATGTAATTCATCTCATAAGAGATCAATGTACAACTTAGATAGTAAATAACCCTTTCCTTGTTATCATTATCTTCTTGGGAAAGTAAGATACCCAAAGAGGTTTTTGTGGTAGAGATGTAGAAAATTAGTGGTTTCCCATAAATAGGAGGCATCAAGATTAGTGGATTAGAAAGATATTTTTTTATTTGTGTCAAGCTTTGCTCACAATCTTGACTCTATTTATACTTCACACCTTTATGTAGAGTCTTAGTGAAAGGTTGTGATCTATCCATAGGCTGTGAGATGAATCTATGAATAGACTGAAGTCTTCCTTGCAAGGCTCTCATCTGATTGATATTATAGGGTGGAGGCATATCCATAATTGCTTAAACTTTCTTTGGATCCACCTCAATTCCTTTCATAGACACAATGTATCCAAGTAGTCTCCCTGATGTGACACCAAATGCACATTTCTTGGGATTAAGCCTTAGACTTAATTTTTCCTTGCGATCTAGAATATGTCCTAAATCTTGAAGTTGAGTATTGCATTTTGCACTTTTGACCAAGTTATCATCCACATAGTCTTCCATGGTCTTATGCATCCTATCATGAAAAATGGTAGGGATTACTCTTTGTTATGTAGCACTAGCATTTTTCAAGCCAAAGGGCATTAAATTCCAATAGAAGGTTCCCCATACACATGTAAAAGTAGTATTTTCTTGATCTTTTGTCATAATTTTGATCTGATTATAACTAGAAAATCCATCCATGAGTGAGTACATCTCATATCCTGCTATCATGTCCACTATCACATCAATGTTAGGTAGTGGAAAATTGTTCTTAGGACATGCTAAATTGAGATCTCATAAGTATGCACAAACTTTGATAGATTTTTTGTGCTTGGAGACCAGAACAATGTTGGATATCCATTTAGCATAATCAATATCATAGATCAAACCATCTTTCAAAAGCTTCTCCAATTTAGCTTTGACCAACAATGCAACATAAGGATGCATTTTCCAAAGTTTTTGTTTGATTGGTTTAATGCCTAGTGCAATAGACAAGTGATGCATAATAAGTTCAGGATCTAATCCTAGCATGTTTAAATATCTCCAAGTAAAATTTATCTTCTTTTCTTGGAAGAAAGCAATGAGTTCCTCTTTTTCTTCTAGAGACAGTGACTATGCCAGATGTATCATGTGAGGATATTCTTTTGTGCCCAAGTTGATTGGCTATGTTGGTTGTATCAACACTAATGATCTTTCTTAAAAATGACTAGGAAGTGCATCAAATATCTCATCCGCAGGTGCCTCAGAGAGGTTTTCACCCTTGGATATGTCCTTTATTTTTAGTTTTTTAGTCTTTGACACTACCACAATGTGGTTTTCACCATCGAACCACCTTTTTTTTTCTTTTTGATTGTATGATTGAGACATTTGATGTTAGCTTTAGTCATGTTAATTATTTGTTTTCTAGTGGAAGACATTACTAGTTTAACATCATTTAAGTAGCAGCCAAGAGCATAGTCATTCTAGAATGTACATACTTCACTAGATGTGTTGGAATTCTAGTTTATAAGCTCAAGATATGTGAGTGAAAGAGAACTGAAAAGTTTGATTGCATTCATGGTATAATCATTAAATACTTGGACCACCAATTTGAGACCTAGAGCAGCTTCATCCACAAGTGTGTTTGAATGCAGCCGAGCACTGACGTCACCAACTAAAGACTTGAGGACACTAGTTGGATCAGACCTATCTAACCTAACCCTAGACATTTCACCTACTTCAATTTGGTTTTCATAGACATAAACTTGATTGATGTCTTTATCTATAGTTTCTTCTAAAAGGGAGTCAAATTCATATTCCTTAAAATTAGTGCTACATGGTGATAGGCTATAGAATTCTTTGACATGATAGGGATATACTCTCCTTAATCATTTGGATTTCTACAAAGGTACTCAATGTGTAATGCTTGACTAGAATCTCCCTATTTTGAATGGGCATGGTGTGGATTAGTATTGTCCTCAGAAGAATCACTAGTACCATCCATAGTGCTAAGGTGTGGCACAAAGTCATCAAGTTCGGAAAAGAATTTTGCAAGATCGTAAGGAATAGTATAAGGATAAGAATCCTCATCAATAGTATTATCTTCTTGAACATCAGACTCATCTTGTGACTCATTTCCAAATGAAATCTTAGGTTTTGGTATGAATTTGTTAATCCATAAATGGAAGGGAACTTTCTTGAAGCCTAGACTAGATGTGTCATTGTTTCTTCAAGCTATTGCTTTAATAGGATTGATAAGACCATTTTTGTTCCATCTAATAACACTAGTTACCTTATAGCCAAGGCATTTCATGAGTCTAAGACTAGTGCCATATTTCTTAGGAGTGATCTGACAAGCCTATTCTATGAGGTCAACTAGAGTCTTCTCTTTGTAAAGCCATGCGATAGTGGCTCTATTTTCACTCTCATCCTCTAAGGGGACTTTAGCCTTGACAAAATTACCATTATACTTGGTTTGAGGTGTCAACACAAATAGCTTCTTCACTTTAGATGGTCTCCTATAGTGATGGGGAGACTTAGGAAGAGATGTCAATGATAGTACTCAATTTGCTTTAGCTTGTTATCATGATAATCTATAGATTCCCTATTAGTGGGTACAAAATTCTTAGTAGCTTTCAACATATTGTAGGTATAGCTAGTACTTGCAGGAATAGTGACTTCAAAGCCATGAAATGGGAATTTTACACATTAATGATATGTGGATAGCCCAACACACATCTCATGTATCCATGGCCTTCCTAGCAAAATATTGTACCCTAAGGGATGTCAAGGACTTCACAAGTGACATCCCTTTCTATAGGACCAACACGAAGAGGTAACACCATAGGACTTGAAGACTTTCACTCAAATTCATCATATGCTATAATAGTGATCTTGCAATGAGGATCAATAGACTCCTTAGAATAGTTTAATTGTCTAAGCAGAGTAGTAGAGACAATGTTCAACCCAATTCCATTATTGATAAGTAACCAACAGACACGTGTCTAATGTATCATGACCTTAATATGTAGAGGTTGATTGTGTGGGTGACTCAATGAATTATCACCCTCCTTAGAGAAGGACATATAATAAAGCAAGGTAAAATGACCTACCATAGATTGAAATTGCTCAAGATCAAGATCTTGAGAAACATTTTCCTCAATGAGGGATTTGTCAAGAATCTACCCATGGGAAGGCAAGATTTTAAGTAGCTCAAAGATTGTGATTTAAGAATTAGTTCATTTTAATTGATCAAGGACACTATAGTTGGTGTTTGTTGAATTTGTTGCAAGTTTTGTACCTCTGCCAGATGGACCAGCCAGGGTTTTATCTTTGTGCTATTCAAGATCAAGAGTAGAAGGCACATGGCCCTTGAGTACGAACTTGGTATGAGAATGTGTAACAGTGTTGGCATAGTATTGCAAAGATTTATGATCAGCTATGTGGGAAGTGCGGCCACTTAAGAAAAATGGTGTCTTGGTTTTATTGTTATCTTTCTTGATCTTGATGGTATTAATGTCACAATACTCGAAATCCATGGGTTCAACCATGTTGATCACATTGTTGTAATTAGAGTATGTATAGTTGACCTTGTTGTTAGATTTTGGTTTTGAGCTCTCTCCTTTTTTGTAAGATAGGTTGGGCTCCTTAAAAGCCTTGTGATCCAAGTTCTTATTATGTCCATCCACCACAATGTCACCATCATCAATCATTCCTAGACTTTGTGATGCAAATTTATGCAGTTGCTAGTTTTGTGTCCCTTATTTTGGTGGTACTCATGGAATGTGATTTTGTACCACCATGGTGGGTGTGGTTGTGGGTCATAAGGGAAAGAGTTGTTCAATGGTGAAATGAGCTTTTTTTGTAGCAAGGTCTTGTAAACCACATTCAAAGGTTAACCCAATGATATATACTCTCATTTAGGGCATGTAGCCCATGAGTTTCTCAGTTTATTTTTGAATGTCTTGTTGTTAGGAGGAAGTTTCTCAACATTCTTGGTTGTGTTGTGACTATTTTTGAGATTAAAGGCTACCTTAGTAGGTTTAGGAATGATGTTGTCAACAACCCCATCATGTATAATTTCTTGATTCTTGTTGATGTACTTGGGTTTTTCCTTGTTAGAGGTGGATCCTTGTTTTGTGTCCTTCTAAAGGGTAAGTTTACCCTTCTTGACCATGAATTCCTCTATGTGGATAGCTTGTGTCACCATGTCCTCAAAGGTGCATGGGCCTTGAAGTTGTTCTCTATACCCAAAATCAAGAAGGAAGTTATTAGTGAAGATGTCAAGCTTTTCCATTTCAAGAATTTTGCATGAATATTTAGTATAAAGTTGTCTCCATATTTGAATGAATGAGAGGAAAGGTTCCCCAACCCTCTGTTTAAGATTACAAAAATGTTAGATGTTAATAGGGTGTTGAATGTTGTGAGAATACTGCTGGAAAAATAAGTTGGTAATTTCATCAAACATTTTGGCACTAGGAGGTAAGTGTGAAAACAACTCCATAGCCTGACCACCTAGACTTCTTTGGAATAGACACATGATGTATGTCTGATTATGCATAAATTCCATAGACAAGGCACTAAATTCCCACAAATAATCTTGGTGATTAATAGTTCCAAAGTATTAATCGTACTTAGGTAACTAAACTCCTCATGGAAAAGGAGGCATCTCTATAATCTTGTTAAATGGGAATGGACAAAGAGTGTCTAAGGTGTACATCTTCATAGGTTTGTCTTTATCATGCATCATCTGAGCTAGTTGGTCTTGCATAATTTTCAGTTGTTTTTGGAGTTTGGAAGTTTTAGTTTCCTCTTTAGGCATGATGATAGTTTCCATGTTAAAATGATGGGGTAGCTTAGCTCCTTCTTGGGCAAGTTTGAGAAAGTATTTTTCTTTCTCCTTGTTGAGCAGGATTTCCATGACCTTTTGAAAGTTCTTAAATTTACAACACTTTGCTATGTGTTTAGGAAGTATTTCCACCTCTTCCTACTCCTCATTAGTGGAATGGTCTTTTACTTTGTCATTCCTAGGTCGGTCTTGGTTTTTGCTATGTTCACCATGTTCAAACTTGTGATCAACCATTGTAGGAATGTGAATCTTTCAGTATGTTTCAAATGGAAAGGTCCTCTAAATAAGAATTCAAATATGTTGTTTGGAGATGTAGATCCTTTGCTAGTTTTAGGATCCTCTTGATACAAGGGGTTCCTATTTTTTTGTAATTTTATAGAGAATTTTCTCTAGATGTGAGGTGATCTAATAGGTGATGGAGATCATAAAGACTCCCTACTAGAAAAATTGGGCATAGACCATGTAAAAACTAGAATGTGACTTCTACCATGATTATGACCCCTAGCTCTACCTTGTCTAAGTCTATAGGGATAAAACATGTTTCTACTTCTTATTTCCATAGTCATAGACAAGGACAAGGAGAAAAAATGTAGACAAGCACCACACTAGAATGTAGTCTTAAAAAGGGGAGATAAGAGTGTAGTATACTAAGGTACAAGTACTCTAAGTAGGGCTAAAACAACCAAAGATTATGACTATTGTGACACAGAGCACAACCAACACTAAACGACAAGAACAAGGTAACTAAGAGACAAGACTCATTGAAATGTGGATCACAAGTCATCAGCTAACCAAAATACTACCATTGTAGACCATTTGTAGATAGAAAAGAGGTAAACTATTTCAGGGAATAGACCAGACTGAGAGTCCAAGTAGTTTGAATAGATCAATTTGATAGTTTGGGTACAAGATGTCACACAAAGATTCTCAAAGACCCAAAAAAGAAAGTGTTCATAGCCAAGCAAATATTTAAGACAACAATTTTGGACTAGAGTTCTCATGCAAAGACATGTATAGGGTTGCGTAAGGAAGTGCTAGAATGATAGGACATAAAAGGACAAGTTTGGTGATATCTTGCACGGAGTCTTTTGGGATCCTGTGAAGACCTGTGTAGAGCCACACGAAGAAATGTGGAATAAAAAGATCCTCATGTAGAATTTTGAAAAACTAGGCAAGAAAATAGAGACTAGGCTAACAACAAAATTTGGATTTTGAATAGACTTTGAAGGGTTTAGACTATTCTGGATAGATTGTTAATTGATTTAGCAAGTTTCAAATAGATAGCAAGGTTGGTTTTCAAGTTTTTAAACAAAATTTGGTCTCAAAAAAAACTAGTGGGCTTTTAGAAAGATACAAGAATCAATAGTAGTTGAATATAATCCAACTGAGGATAAAGAAACTCAGAGGGATGGGGGCATCTTAACTTTCAGTTTGTTTAGATAGGTTTGGATATGTTTAAGACTTGATAACAAAAACACTTTATCCATAGAACCAAAAATGGTAGAGAAGGAAAAACCTTTGTCCCATAACTTATGCGCATGTGTGCACCTTACACAGCTGTGTCACCCCCTAGGGGGCACTTGTGTTTATGGCGTATTCAAAGGTGTTAGAAATGGAAAAAGAAATCTGTAAATAAGCAATACCAGGAAAGAATCTAAGTGAGTGAATGCATGAAAAGATATTACCATAAAATAGGAGAGAGAAAGCTTCAAGCTCCAACACCATGAGACAAGATATTTGGAAAGGGGAAAGCAAAGAAAACCCCTTGTGACATTATGAATGAGGCATGAAAAGTCTAAGAAGGAGGAGAGAGAGAGATAGAGAGCAATGCTCATACAATAATTGAGAAGAGGAAGAAACCTCATTGGTGTTGAATGAGAGAAGAGGGTCATCTCTTAAATAGAGATGAGAGAGAGGAGTTAGAATGTAAATCCCATGTCTATGAATGCCACCATTCATATGTGTGTGAGGCCAAGTGTGAGATTCCTCTTAAGGAGGAATAATCTAAAATTAGAAATATATATTTGTCCTCACATATTCCACTAGATGACAAAATAAGATGTAGTGGAAAAAGGACAAAAAAGAAATATATTACGATACCTTGGCTTATATCCTAATATATTATAATAATAAATAAAGGAGATCTAACCTTGGTTTCTAAACATACCAAGGAAAGATTACAACTTCTAACACCCCCCTTTAATCTTTACTTGGGGAAATTACATCAAAGGGTAGTAAACCCATAATTTTTACAAAAATCTGCAACTTAATCTTCAATATTAAGTAATTTGATTGTCTTCAAGCCATATGGAACATTTGCAGATCCAAGAGAAGTACATGAGTCCTTTGAATGTGATCAACTGGAAGTATAGACACATCTTCATATGTGAAAAAAAATGAGAAGGTTCCTTGATGGATCACCTGAAAAAAAAAGGAGAACAACAAGAGAAATATCCACAAGTAGAATGCCATCATATATGCAAATTCAAAATTCTTTTGAATAAGGATAATAAAGTTCTCATAGAGAAACAATGAGTAAAACATGTTACCAGAAAACAATGGAGATAACCTGATATCAAGATAAAGTATATGCTCAAAAAATTGTCAACAAAGACAAATTGAGTAAAAAGCTTGATCAATGCTCTCATGAAAAGAATATTATACTAATGCACAAATGACCACAAACAAGGCCAACTAATGATATGTGCATCAACATTGCATCAATCATGTGGATATAGACAGTCCACTAATGAATCATCCCACTGCAAGTTAATGGGCTGCAGTACCATAACTTACATGACTCACGATCTAAACAATGAAGTATGCAAATCATTATCACATTAATATATGAAAATAACATAAAGGAGAGACATGCTGATCAAATTAGAATTATCATGATTTGTGTTAGGATAATCAAAAGAATGGATTATGAGGATATAACAACATATTTCCTTCAAATTGGATCAAATTATCTTAATTTGGAGGGAAAACTCCAATAATAACATCCTCTTCATTGAGGAACAAACATGGAGGGAAACTCCATAAAAATATTATCCTATCAAAATGGAACAGATAGGATCAAATGGAGGGAAACTCCATATAAAATGAGTGCATACCAATATAGGATGGAGGAATACTCCATGGGCCAGATAAGGAAACTATGTATCAGTTATACTGAGGGGACCTACATAGTTATCCTTGAAAAAATTTGCTCCCTATGCAGCTCAAAACAAATATCATATAAATCATGTAGATCAATGGTATAAAACCATAAAGTGCCAACACCGGCATAGAACAATGCTATAAAAGCATAAAAGTGCAACTATGGGCACATCAAAATATCAAAATGAAGGAAAATGTGTAAGATTACTCATAATCCAACCAGAATTAGAATAAATGCATAGATTTAAGGAAAATCAACTAAATATAGATATCAGGTATAAAACTCCATTGAGGGTAAACATGAGTATGAAAATTATAATAGCTGGTATATTTATCTTGGTATATATGTGTGCACCCATATATACTTGAATAAATATACTTAAAATATCATAGTATGAAATCATACGATTACAATTATTAAATGATAGCTTGATGCTAGAAAAACGATTTCCCCCTTTTTCTTTTTTAAGAGTAATTACCTTCATGTAAAATTTGTTATAACTAACCCTGCAAAAAAGGTTAGTAAATAATGATAGAGTTCAGAGCTAGCAGATAAGAGTATACTAAAAAAAGTTAAAAAACTTTTCTAAAAAAAAGTTTGAAAGAAAGAATATTACACTTGTCTGATAGTGAATGATTACTTGCCAAAAATAGGTTGACAAGAGGCAATGATTAAAAACAAATGATGCCTCTATCAAGAGCTAAAAAAAAGAATCTTGCATGAAAAGACTAGAAAATTTACCTCTGAATCTAAATATAGAGAGATTAATTTGAATCCCCCATTGCAAGTGGGGCAAACCATGTCCTGCCTGCCATCCAGGTGAATGATGGCATGGCACTGGTGGCATCAATACGCAATTGACATCTCCAATCAAGAGAATCTTTGAATGATTCCCTAAATAAACATGTTAGCCTATAATAGTCGAATCAAAACATGCTGGAATTACAGTGAAACGAACAGTCTAAAAGCGATGAAATAACTAGTAGTAAGAACTCAAATAAGAAGATGTGCAACTCTAGCTAAAAATAGACCCGTAACAAAAGTTGTATCATTTGTCATGATATAACTCAAGCACGGCATCAACTCTGACAGCATTATCAGATCCCTGATTCCTCCTATTTCTTCTGACCAGCTGGACTTGCTCTATCGTGGCTCTAGCAACACCATTTCTACCAATATCAATTTCCCTTCCTTTGGCAGAGGTTGATGACAGTTTTTTCAGAATTTTCTCGCACTCTTTGTCTTCCCAGTCATGCAAAATTATCTTCATAAATATTTGGAACGCTAACAAACAGGTGCGCTAATTTCAACTGAAAGGTAGGTTTGTTTTTGATACAACACAGAGCAGAGGCAAGGTGGGGAGAAAACAACCAACAGGAGTAGAAAGAAGATATTCTGGTGAAGGGAGAAACCATGGCGGAAGCACTTGTACTGCGCGGCACAATGGGGGGGCATTCAGACCATGTGACGGCCATTGCGATGCCCATTGACAATTCGAACATGATTGTATCTGCCTCGTGAGACAAATCCATCCTACTATGGTAGCTCACCAAAGACACGAACTACGGTGTTCCCAGGCATCACCTCACGGGCCACTCTCACTTCGTGGAGGATGTGGTGAAATCATCTGATGGACAGTTTGCTCTTTCGAGCTCCTGGGAGGAAAAGACAAAAGATTGGGGGCAGAAAATAGAGTGTTCAGAAAACTTTAAAAGATGTGGAACTTCTTCATTTTACTTTGAGAGATCCGAGGCTGAACACACACATGCACATATGGTATCGTTGCATTTCAAAGCACAATAGTCACAATTCAAAGTCTTCAATGTCGAGCATGGGCAACACATGGCTACGTGGTTATCGGAGGAGAATAAATTTCTTGAGAAGAAAAGATTAAAAATTTGAACAGAAGAAATAATGTTTATAAATATAATCAATCTTGTAGATTGGGTCTGTTCACTAACATGTGAACGTACTCATCATCAATTGGGATTTCGTTGTCCAGCGATGCCCAATCCTCATCGAATACCCCATTCTCCGTGCTTTCATTTGACATCTTTGAAAAAATTTTAATCATACTAGTGAGAGCATTAACTCAATATAGAGAGAATGAACCTAAATCGGAGAACCCAGATGAAAGCTCAGGATGAGCGTCATTAAAACTCTTTTTTCAGGTAGGATAACAAAAAGCATAAGATGGAGAACATGGCAAACAAAGAAGCCATGAAAAATTGTAAAAAAAATTGCACATACAAATGCCATCCTCATACAAAAAAAAGGATAGACAAGACAGATATCAAGAGAGCATAGAGTGGCTTAAAAGGAAAATCCTTTAGCGGCAAGCCTTCCAAAGGGGGTTAGATGAAAACTAATATAAAATAAGAAGTAACCTACACACATTAGAGCAAACAGTTAATCAGGTTTGGCGGTAAACTAGCCAAATCCAAAAAAAAATCAATTTCTTCCATCTTAAGAAGATTAAAGAAGAAATTAGTGAAATCTTCAAGAGCCTCCTTCGAATCGTACCTTCATGCAAACACTCAAAAAAAAGATTAAACTGCTCTGATACCATGTTAGAAATGGAAAAAGAAATTTGTAAATAAGCAATACCAGGAAAGAATCTAAGTGAGTGAATGCATGAAAAGATATTACCATAAAATAGAAGAGAGAAAGCTTCAAGCTCCAACACCATGAGACAAGATATTTGGAAAGGGGAAAGCAAAGAAAACCCCTTGTGACATTATGAATGAGGCATGAAAATCCTAAGAAGGAGGAGAGAGAGAGATAGAGAGCAATGCTCATACAATAATTGAGAAGAGGAAGAAACGTCATTGGTGTTGAATGAGAGAAGAGGGTCATCTCTTAAATAGAGATGAGAGAGAGGAGTTAGAATGTAACTCCCATGTCTATGAATGCCACCATTCATATGTGTGTGAGGCCAAGTGTGAGATTCCTCTTAAGGAGGAATAATCTAAAATTAGAAATATATATTTGTCCTCACATATTCCACTAGATGACAAAATAAGATGTAGTGGAAAAAGGAAAAAAAAGAAATATATTAGGATACCTTAGCTTATATCCTAATATATTATAATAATAAATAAAGGAGATCTAACTTTGGTTTATAAACATACCAAGGAAAGATTACAACTTCTAAAAAAAGGGCTCAATAATATATACATTGAATGAACACCCTTGTGGCAAGGGTAAAGCATGTATGCCACCTTTCAATGCCCAATAGCATGCCTATGGTGAGTTCTATAGGAGAGATTCTTCCCCCTCCTTGCACAAAGATTATGCCCCCTTTTGGAGGTGAACCGGGTAGCAACTAACTAAAGGTTTTTACTTGGCTTCCATTCATATTAATCCCCAGTGGCTTCACAAGTAGAGTTGAGAAAAAAAATCCATACTAGCATCTGAAAGTGCACACACTTGACTAACAAGATTGGGGTCAGAATTGGCCAATGGAATAGATAGAGCCTCTTCTTGATATGTGATATCAAGAATGAAGAAGAGGAAATTAATATGGCTTTGGAGTCTTTCACTCTACAAAGCTTCTTTATTATAGTGAGTTGGAATCTTTGGCAAAAAAAAGTGTGCTCACTTGGGTCATTCTCGAAGGTTGGATCACTCTAGCAGGCCCTCTAAGGGTTGACTCAGACTGGTGGTTTGGATCTAAGGAATCTGAGCTTCTAATTTCCCTCAAGGGGGAAAAACATACTCCTCTACCTCACTACCTCACCCAAACACACAAAAAATATTCATCACCAAGTTAGCTTAATTTATCTAGACTTATCTCTTTCTCAAAATTATGATTCCCTACAAGGAAATCATCATCCCTTCATAGAAGAGGACTTGCAATAGAGAACCACTAACTTGCTTGCCTCCCTCAAATGTCATCTTTTAAAGGCTTCTAGGTTTCTAATTTACCCTTGGTAATGACCTCCAAGTGGTAAAGAGCATACTCCCCCATTCCCCTATCTTGCACCTTATGAAGTTCACAAGCCCTAATTAGACTATGTTTGGAAAGCAAGAAAAAGACACAATGTATTATGTGGGTTTCAAAAATGGTCATTGATAATCATGTCTTTGACAACATCCTATAGACAACTGTTATGCTACAAAACATTAGAAAACTGAAATAAAGATGCTTCAAAGAAAATGCATTAATGAAATGAAATGATAAACAACATTGAAAATCTACATTTTAAATATGCTATTGCAAGATCTCGTGTGAACTTTTATGCAGATCCATGCAAACTCTTACATAAACCTATGCAAGAAAATGAGGTACCACATGAGAAGCTACACAATGAGGTACTTTTTTGCATGAGCAAGTGTAGAGAAGTAGGCAAAATCCTCAAATCTTCATGTGAAAATGATATTTTTTGTGCAAAAATCTAGAAGCCTGTACGTATAGGTATGAAAGAATGATAAAAAATTAGAAAATCAGATAAATGAGGCCAGAAAAAATATTTTCTCATCCCCACAGTGGGTGATAGAAATGCAAAAATGTGACCTCGGATCTTAACATACACTTCAACGTGGTCCTTACCCGCAAGCTCATCCTAAAATGAACATTGAATTGTCCATCAGAGAGGTCTGACAAAACAACTTGTTGCCTTCTAACTAGAGGGGTTTTGCCTATTTTCTCTCAGACTAAGAAGTAGGCAACTAGACCCTTTAATACGAAGGATTTTATGCAATAATATGAAAGTGTATTTAAGCTAGATGGTGTGTAGTTTAATCTAATAACAAGTAAAAGAGAATTAAACTAGATGGATGCATTTTTAATCTAATATGACATTAATGCTAAGCAATTCAAAAAGCTATGACAACATTAAGTAATTAAGTGTGCAATTTGACAGTGTTTCAATGCAATTCAAATTCCAACCTCCTAAATGAAGAATTAGAAGCCTCGTAAATATAATTCCTAAAATCAATCAATAGTTGAGATCAACTTAAATCGATGGTCAAGATTGAAGTAGAGATCCAGCAAGGATGGAAAATTCCTAGTGTAGGTGAGGTTAACTAACTCAAATCCTAAGCGTAATGAAAAGTTACTTGGAATTCACTCAAGTGTGAGAATAAGTGGATTAAGACAATTCCAATTTGAGAGGTAGATCACTTGGAATCCCCATTCCTAAACTGAAGAGATGAAATTGGAAGGTTCTTTAATTTAATAAAAATGAGATATGACCTCATAAATGCATATTTCCATTAATTGAATAATTACATTCAATAATTAAAATGAGAGCATTATTAAATTTAATAAATTTAATTCCTTAGTACATTAGCCTTAGTAGATAATTTAATTTAATTAAAGTATAAACACTCCAATTAAAATCAAATCTTAATCAATAGGTTTAATGTAGCTAATTCAAGTTAATACTTTAAGAATTAAATAAATAGCATGATTAATGCAGATTAGGATTTTTTACATTTGACAATTAAGTCAAGTAGAAAAATTTAGAATGAGAATTGCCTAATGAAATAGGACTTTAGGGTTGATCAAAATAGACAAGAATTGGTTGAGATGGTAATGAGCCAATTTTCGGGTATTACACAATCCTCAAGATGTTTTGAACGACATATAAAAATCATATCTCTCCTCATTTGAAAATAAAGTTTATAAGGCAATATATATCACATATAATCTCAATCATTACCAAGAAACCAAGTTAAATGTTTTAAGGAAAGCATTCAAGTATTGAAGATCTAGACTTATTCAAAAGCATTCAAGGTGCTCTTGTCCATGTATCAAGTTTCCTTCCCTTAATAAAGGATAATAAAATTAGCTTTCTATTATGGAAAGATATACACATGAATACTCATTAATTAAAGTCTTCTCTATTCTTCTCATTTAAACATTGTGGCTAAATACAACATCCATTGCACAAGGTTTTATCTTTAACTATTTTCTTTTGGGTTTTTGTGCTAAGTCAAAGCTATAACATCAACTTATTTGACCACATTCAAAGAAGCATTTGCAATGCTAATGTATGACATATTTCATTCTTTAGATCTAGTCTTTGTTATATGATAGCTTTTTTTTTTTTTTTTTTTAAATTTCAAGGTTGATTTTAAATAGGGCTTTGACTAAGGAAAACCCCTATATCTAACTGTTACATATTGTGCCCCCCTCGCCAAATATTTGAATTTTAAATACTACCCGCCCAACAATCACTTCCTAGTTTAATGTTATTTTAAACATCCCAGGAATATCAAAAGAATTAAATGATCGAACTTTATTATATTTCTTTCCCTGCGCATTTTAGTGTTTTTGTGAGCCCACAGGTCCCCATCATTGGATCAAGATAGATCAATGGTTGGCGCTATCTCGCTATGGAAAGCTACAAGGATATTACCCATAAAACATAGCACCATTGTGCCATGTAGATCAGTGGGGCCAAGTCTCACCAAGATGAGGATGCCAAGTTGTGCCAGTGGTTGCCAAGTGTTTTGTGGGCCCAAAAGTTTAAGGAGATAGTGCAGGAATATGGCGAGTCTTCACGATCATCAAATTAGTCTAGATCCATGGTGGGTGCTATCTCGCTATGGGAAATTGCTTGAATGGTATGCATAATGACATAGAACCTCCATGAAACATGTCCCAGTGGGTCTGGGGAGGCAGTAACAGTTAGATGCACTAGTAGTTAATGTGACTGTCGTAGTTGGAGTTTGAGAAATTGGCCCAGTTAGTAAAGAAAGATTTGTCAACCTCAGGAAGAGCTTATGAGGTGGAAAAGTGAAAAGAGATCATTGGTCCATGTGGCTCATTCTGATGCCAGGGTTATGTTGACCTACTGACCACACTAGTTCGTGAACTAGGAACAAGGGATACTGAGGTTTTTTGTATAATTTGATCTTATGATCGATTCCTACCAACTTGGAGTAAATATGAAACAAAGAGGAACACTCTACCCCCCGATCCAACCTATCTACCTGGTCAGAGCATAGTTATGGTGCCATTTCTATCTTTTTGAGGCCCTATTTTAGTTAAAAATCAGATTTTATTGTACTCGAAATCTATATTCAGATCAGATTTTCTTCTAGATCCCCATGATTGTTTTCTATAGGACTTCAATGTAGTGGTTGGGGAGTAACTTTAGTTGGAGGAAATCTCAGTTATGCCTTAACTATAAAGACATTTTTTGTGAATTTTGGAAAGGAGACCTTTCTTTGCTTTCTCTGTTATTTCTCTACAAATTCTCAGTTTAAATTCCCCTGTGCTTCTGAACTACATGATTTTTTGCCTTATCTCTTTCAGACATTGGTATGAAAGTGCAAGAACTCTTTGCCTCTTACTGGTGTTTTGTAGAGATCTATGATCTACATGGCTGCATCTCCTTGGCCTATGAATGATAGTATAAGTGAATCTCTCTTTCCTTGTGTCATTCATCTTGGTCTTCTGATCTACATGTGATTATTAGATTAAAGCAAGTCTGAATGTGTATATGCTTAGTTTTATTCTGGTTCAATAGTGCATATATAGGTAGAGATTGGTCTAAACACTCTATTTTGGTGCATCACCTCTTTAGATTAGATTAGGTCAATTTTCTTTCATGCTCTCCTTCTCCCTTTTCCTCTCCTAGAGTAGTTAGGTGCATCCTGATAGTAAGAGGAAGCTAGCCTTCTCTGGAGACTCAACCTCATAGCTCAAGTCCCACAGCTTGGAGGTTGTTTCCATGTTTCACTAGGTTGTCCTCATGCATAGGCTTTGGACAAGGGTGCAAACCTCAGTGACAACAATTTTTGGCACACCCAGTGGGACAACTTTTTAGAAAATTTCAAGCCTACTGGTGTCAAAGGGAAGATTTCAAGATCAATACCGAGGAGATAGTACTAGCTTCGGTGTTTAAGCCTTTAAGAGGCTCATTCTTCAAAGTACTTGGTGACTCTGAGATTCAAATACATATCTGGTTCTAGACCAAAGTTGCAGTGATTCATGCCCAAAGCTGAAACAAGGGCATCTTCTAGAGGTAAGTTTCAGTATCAAGAGATTTCATTTTCAAACCCTAGAAGAAGGAATACTAGAATATCTTTATCACTAGTTAGGAGTGCAATAGTAACAAATACACCTACAAGATCTATCTCTACTCCTCTTTCTATTAGATCTCAGCCTAGACTTCCATCAATACATATCAATAGATCACTTGTCTATATGGTGTTTCCTAGAGCTCATACTTTTGTCACCTTTAATGGTGGGAGCCCTCTCTTATTAGCCCAAACACATGACATACCAGTAGCTGCCCTCAAAAGTATACCAGAGTTTACTAGTGAAACTTATATCTCTCCCTCAGAACACATTCAACAGGTTGCACATGTCTGCAATATCCATGGTATTACAGAGGATGATGTTTCAGTTAGGCTCCTAGCCTCATCCTTGAAAGGAAAATCACTACAATGGTATAGAGTTTTAGCTCATGGTTCTATAATAGATTGGGATAGATTAGGAGTAGGATTGTGACTATTTGTCACTTTTAGAGCAGTTGACTACTATAAAAAGAGCCCCCCATGAATGTATGATTGATTTTAATTATATATTTCAAAAGACATGGGATAGAATACCTACTTCAGTGAAGCCTACCCCTGTTAATGCCTTCTTGCATTACCTTAGAGCTTTTAATAGTGATATTGCCACTATAATCCAAACTATGGGAGGAGATACCTTGCCTAATGCTTATGACATAGTAATAAAACTAGAGAATATCCTAATACAAGGAGTAAGCTAGCTCCAAGGCCTCCTATGCCTTTCTTCCCTGATGTTCCAAATCATCAACCAACAATGGCTCCTCTTCCCACAACTTTTACATCAAAATCCCTTGTCCCAATCCCTCAAGCTTCCACATCTTCAAATGGGATAGATGAAATCAAAGAGATGATGCAATCTCTGATGCAGAACATGGATAAAAGAGAAAATAACCTAGAGAAAAGATTGCAAGATTATGGGAAGAAGCTGGAGGATAACTCCTCTATGATGCAGAAAGTAAGCAACAAGGTGGTGACTTCAGAAAGATAGCAAGCTCAAGGTAGTAAGCCTCATCAATTGCAATATCAAACTCCAAGAAATTGTAGGCCTCCAAATCCTAATCATTGGAACAATTCTTTTGATCAAAATAGGCAAGGTGGTCGTGCTTCAATCTCAAATGTAAACCAAAGTAGGGCCATAGTCCCTCAAAACAATATGGCTCAAGATCAAGATTTTTGTCCCTCCTGTAACTACTCCTATGCCTATTGTATGTGTTAGAAGGATAAATATTTTATGGCTTTGATAGTCCAAGAACCTACAATAAAAAAATCATACAAGGAGGACCAATTTAAAGATGCCTCAGATATGCAAAGACAGGGTGAGTGCTCTTTTATGAATCATCAGATGGAGGAGCATTGTAATGTAAACTAGGATTCCATTGCTCATAACACTAGAACCAAAATATGAGCTATGGAAGATGTTTACCCTTCTCCTCCCAGTCAGGCCTCTACTTCAAATGTGATATCTCATGAGCAAGCAGCAAATAATCATTCAATTACCTTTCAACAGCAAAGGAAAAATCATGGAAAAAAGGATGCAAGTGATCCTCAGGTTATTCAATCTCAACCTCATACAACTACAACTCCCAAAGCTTCTACCAAAGCACTTGCTATGCCATTCAATGTGGTAGAGAAAATGAAGAAGAAAAATTTGAATATCTCCATGTGGGATGTTGTTGCTACTATACCCATGCAAAAGAGGTTACTGCAGCAAGAATTGGAAAGAATTGAACCAAAGAATCAGCCACCTAGTATGGAGAGTGCCACAAGCCTTGTACAACAATCAAGGGAGGTAGAAACAAGTAAAAAGGTTAGACCTCCTCCATTCTATATTTCTCTAATTATAGGGGGCAAGCTAGTCCATAATTGCATGATTGATTTAGGGGCTAGCAGTTCAGTGATGCCTAGGTTTGTTACTGATGCTTTGGGAATGAAATATGAGCCTATTGTTAGGGATTTATTATAGTTGGATGGTAGTACTATCAAGATTGTAGGGATCCATAGGTATATGGAGATGGCCTTATATGCATGCCCTAGTTGTATTGTAACCCAAGATATCTTTGTTGCTAAGGTCAAGCCATATTTTGCCATCTATTTGTCAAGAGACTTTACTGCCCAAATAGGTGGTTTCATATCTTTTGATTGGTCATATATGCCTTTTAGAACAAGATATGGAGCCAAAGCTTCAATTAGAGTAGAGCCTCTAGCTCTCCATCATATTGAACCCTACACCCCTAATCTCATCAACATGAATTGCCCTATTCTAGAGATGGATGAGAATGACATAGTGAATGAGCCCACCACTTCCCTAGCAGAGATACCTAATTTTTTCTTGGATGAGTGGGCTAACACATATAAATTTGATCTTATGCTAGAAACCCTTGAGACAGGTCTCATTACATATTGTATATTGGAGAAAGATGCTCTAGTTCCCAATCTTGTGGAGACTAAAAAAGATATGAGTGGGATATGGAGTATGTACTTTGATGGATCAAGGAATAAGATTGGGTTAGGGGCTGGTGTGATGTTGATTTCTCCTGCACAAGTAAGGTACTACTTCTCCTTTAGGCTCCAATTTAGTTGCACTAATAATGTAACCAAGTATGAATCCTTGATTCAAGGTCTCCTACTTGCTCAAAAAAGAAGAATCTAAGCCTTAAAGGTGTATGGAGATAGTGAGTTGGTGGTTAATCAAGTGAGAAATCAGAATACCACCAAGAATGGTTTGTTCAAGTCCTATAAAAATAAGGTATGGGGTTTGCTTGAAGGTTTCAATGCATTTAATATTCAAAGCATCCCTAGAAAAGAAAATAGACATGCTAATAGACTTGCAACAATAGGTGCATCTTATGATGTGCCAAGGAATCTTGAGGAGGAGAAGAAGCAACAAATCAGAGTGGTAGTAAGGCCTACTATCCTTGATAACAACATCCATTGGCAAGTGTTTGAATCTAATGAGTAAATTGTTAGCTTCTTGTAGAATGAACCAGAGTTTTTAGGTAGGAACTAGTTGAGACTGCATGATTAGTATGGTGATCAGATCATTCATCTTAGTTCTAAAAAATTTCCTAAGGGTCTCATTACCTTAGAAAGTGTTTTCAATCTTGATGACCAAACGAGAGGCAGGGCCTGAACCCAGATTTTGATGAAGATGATCATATTCCTGTCATGGTTTCTGAAGGAAAATCCTTGAACATGGGTAAGGTATGTTTTGAAATTGAGCAAGAGAACTTTATTCATCTATGTCAAGAATTTAATGATATATTTTCTTGGACATATGATTATTTAAAGGGTTTTGACCAAAGGTTATTTCAGCATACTATAGATTTAGTTGATAATGGCAAACCAGTAAGACAAAAGCAGAGGCCAGTGAATCCCAAGATTGAACCCCTAATGAGAAAAGAGCTATCCAAGTTGATTGAGGCCAATATAATTTTTCCCATCAAACACTCATCATGGGTAGCAAACCTTGTCCTTGTTAGGAAGAAGAATAGAGAAATTATATTGTGCATGGACTTTAGGGACCTTAACCAAGCTTCCCTTAAAGATCATCATCCCCTCTCTTCTATGGGGAAAATTTTCTCCAAGGTCAGTGGTTCAAAGAGATTTTTATTTCTTGATGGATTTTCTAGCTACAATCAAGTGCTGGTTAAAGAGTCTGATAGGTACAAGACTGCATTTACCACTAAATGGGGTACCTATGCTTATTGTAAGATGCCATTTTGGCTAACCAATGCAGGTGCTACATTTCAAAAGGCAATGGAGATGGCCTTCAAAAGATTGATTGACCAGTTTTTCTTAGTTTACCTTGATGATATCACTGTGTATTCAAAGGATGTAGAAGATCATTTTGATCATCTAAGACAAGTATTCCTAAGACGTAGAGATTTTGGGGTTTCCCTTAACCCAAGAAAATGTGTGTTTGATACTAACCAAGGAAAATTATTAGCACATATTGTATCTGAGGATGGCTTAACTATTGATCCAGAGAGAACAAAAGCCATACTTGCCCTCCCTCTTCCTAAACACAAGAAAGGGCTGCAAAGTTTCCTAGGTAGGATAAATTTTGTGAGAAGATTTATCCCTAATCTTGCTACCATGGTGAAACCTCTTACAACTATGCTCAAGAAAAGTATGGTCTTTGCATGGACCAAGGAAGGGAAGGAAAGTTTTGAAGAGACCAAGATAGCCATAACCTCAACCCCTACTCTCATGAATCCAAATTTTGAGAAAGATTTCATACTTTATACCCTAGGTGGTGAGTCAAGCATTTCTGCTATCCTAACTCAAAGAAATGATAAAGGTGATGAGAAACCCATAGCTTTGTTTAGTGAAGGGCTTAAAGAATATGAACATAAATACAACTATGTAGAGAAGCAAGCCCTTGCAGTCATCATAGCTTTAAAGAAATTTAGACACCTCTTGTCTCATAATAAAATTCATTTGTTAGTACCCCATGCCAGTGTGAAGGATTTCCTTTTGAGCAAAGATATTAGTGAGAAAAGAGCTGGCTAGATTACCAAAGTGATGGAATATGATATTGACATCCAGATTACCAAACTGGTAAGAGGGAGGAGGTTGTGTAAATAGATTTTATCATCTCAAGAACCTAATGAGGAATCTACTATGATACTGACAGAGCAACAAGAGGTAAGAAATAGCGACCCAAGGAGTTAGATGGATGATATGATGAATTTATTATTAGGTAATGGATACCCTCAAGGATTAGATAGAACTAAAAGGAGATAGTATAGATTACAATCAATTCCTTATGTCATAGTTGACGGTCTCCTCTTTAGAAAATATTTTAATGGAGCCCTATTAAGATGCCTTGATATAGACCAAGCTGAAATAATGATCAAAGAACTTCATGATGGTCTTGACAGTGGTCACTTCTCAGCAAGGACAACTGCAATGAAGATCATGAGGGTTGGTTATTACTAGCCATCTTTGTTTCATGATTGTCATAAGTATGTGAGGAAGTGTGAAAAATGTGCCTTCTTCTTTGGTAAACAAAGACTTGTAGATCTTCCCCTTCATCCTATTTAGGTGGACCAACCTTTTGCTCAATGGGGATTGGATTTCATAGGTCCTATCAATCCTCCTTCTAATTCAAGTCACAAATGGATTTTAGCTGCTACAGATTAATTCACCAGATGGATAGAGGCAGTTGCATTGAAGGATGTCACTAAATCTTTAGTTGTTGAGTTCCTTGATGGAATTATGACTAGGTTTGGTGCCCCTTCAACCATTATTTCAAATAATGCAAAGTCTTTTGTTAGAGCTCAGATCTGTGTATGGGAAGTTGACCACAATATTTACTTGAGCACATCATCAAATTACTATCCTCAGGGTAATGGTTTGGATGAGTCCTCCAACAAGAACCTAATCAAGATCATGAAAAGGAAAATAGAAGATAACCAAAGCTGTTGGCATAAAAAATTGAAGATTACATTGTGGGTCGATAGAATAATGCCTAAAAGGTCAATAGGGAATTCACCATATGTGTTAGTCTATGGTAGAGAAGCAAGGCTTCCAATTTCATTGGAGTTCCCATCCCTAGAGCTAGCTCATCAGCTGGAGTTGATTGAAGATGATGCCATGATAGTAAGAATGGAAGAGCTGATGGAGCTGGAAGAGAAGAGAAATAAAGCCATGCAAACCTTAGAGACACACCAGCAACAAGTAAAAAAGAGTTTTGACAGAAAGGTTAAGGTCAAAATCTTTCGAGAGGGAGATTTGCTTCTGAAATGAGATTCAGATAGGGTAAAACTAGGAAGACACTCAAAGTTTGATGCATAATGGAGTGTCCCCTATCTAATTATTAGTTGCAAATAGGCCAATGCTTTTCAGTTAAATAGGATTGGTGGTGAAATTTTTCCCATCCCAGTTAATGGGATTTACCTCAAACCATGCTTCTAATAAAGGATGAAGGTTTCATGTATATAAGTAGAGTAGTTTCCTTTTTCAGCTCTCCTATTTTCCAAGAAGTGCATGAGCACAAGCTATTTCTTTGGGAGATGGTAGGTTTCTAAGCTTTGGAGGCTGTAGAAAGGAAGTTTTGGTCTCTAGTTCCGATTGCAGAGACAAGGGTTTCAGGGTTTTCCTCTTAGAGGTAGGGTTAGGGTTTCATAGTGTATGTAGGATCTACGTATTTTGACTTTGTAGCCCAATGGATGCTTTAGGCCATTGGTCTTATGCATAGCAAGCTAACATCCCCTATGAGTCACCAGAAATGTTAACTATTATGCCCCCCCCACCAAATATTTGAATTTTAAATACTGCCCGCCAATCGATCACTTCTCGATTTAATATTATTTTAAAAATCCCAGGAATATCAAAAAAATTAAATGATCAAACCTTATTATATTTCTTTCCCTGCTCATTTTAGTGTTTTTGCGGGTCCACAGGTCCCCATCGTCAAATCGAGATAGATAAATGGTTGGTGATATCTCGCTATAGAAAGCTGTGAGGATATTACCCATAGCAAAATAGTGTCATTGTACCACATGGATTAGTGGGGCCAAGTCTTGCCAAGATGAGGATGCCAGGTTGCGCCAGGTGGTTGCTAAGTGTTTTGTGGGCCCAAAAGTTTTAAGGAGATAATACAATAATACAACGAGTCTTCACGATCATCAGATCAGTTTGGATCCACAGTGGGCACTATCTCACTATGGGAAATTTCTCAAAGGATATGCATAGAAACATAGCACCTTGGTGACATGTGTCCTAGTGGGTCCGAGGAGGTAGTAACAGTTTGATGCACTGGCAGTTAATGTGACCATCGTAGTTGGAGTTTGAGAAATTGGCACAGTTAGTAAAGAAAGATTGGTCAACCTTGGGAAGACCTTGTGGGGTAGCAAAGTGAAAAGAGATAATTGGTCCAAGTGGCTCATTTTGGTGCTAGGGTTATGTTGACCTGATGACCATGCTGGTTTGTGAACTAGGAACAGGGGATACCAAGGTTTTTTGTATAATCTGATCTTATGATCGATTCCAACCACCTTGGAGTAATAATGAAACAAAGAGGAACACTCTACCCACTGATCCAACCTATCTACCTAGTCAAAGCACAGCTATGGCATTGTTTCTATCTTTTTGAGGCCCTATTTTAGTTAAAAATTAGATTTCATGGTATCCAAAAGCTATATTCAGATCGAATTTTCTTCTAGATCCCCATGATTGTTCTCTGTAGGACTTCAATGTAGTGGTTGGGGAGTAACTTTAGTTGGAGGAAATCTCAGTTATGCCTGAACTATAAAGGCAATTTTTGTGAATTTTTGAAAGGGGACCTTTCTCTATTTTCTTTGTTATTGCTCTACAGATTCTTAGTGTAAATTCCCTTGTGCCTTTGAACTACATGATTTTTTGCCTTATCTCTTTTAGCCATTGTTATGCAAGTGCAAGAACTCTTTGCCTCTTACTGGTGTTTTGTAGAGATCTATGATATGCATGATTGTATCTCCTTGGCCCATGAATGATAATATAAGAGAATCCTCTCTTTCCTTGTGTCATTTATCTTGGTCTTCTGATCTACATGTGATTATTAGATTAAAGCAAGTCTAAATGTGTATATCCTTAGTTTCATTTTGGTTCAATAGTGCATAAATGGGTAGAGATTGGTCTGAACACTCTATTTTGGTGCATCACCTCTTTAGATTAGATTAGGTAGATTTTCTTTCATGCTCTCCTTCTCCCTTTTCCTCTTTAAGAGTAGTTAGGTGCATCCTAATAGTAAGAGGAAGTCGGCCTTCTCCAGAGACTCAACCTCATAGTTCAAGTCCCACAGCTTGGAGGTTGGTTCCATGTTTCACTAGGTTTTCCTCATGCATAAGCTTTGGACAAGGTTGCAAACCTCAGTGACAACACTAACCTTATTTCCTTTTCTTTTTTTTTGTATGTATAGGTGATAGACATATCATGATTTGATCCTAGATGTACAAGATTTGATTGACTATCACAACTAGTTTTAGAAAAAATCATTGGGAACATAGAGCCCCAAGTAATCTATACAACTAGGGAATTTTGTGCCTAGAAAACAAGATCCAAATTTAGACTATTGGTTAGTACATTTTTCTAGTTTCCATTTTAAGTCGTTGCAAGTGTTTGTCTATATTTTTAATTTTTGCAAAAAATTTTAGTTTCTTATTCAACCTTCTATATCTTAGATCATCATATCATTTCCCATGAAATTTAATTCATCATAATCTTTCCAATTTCTTAGTAGTGAAGTATCATTGAATCACTTTGTGTTAACTATTAATTGGTCTTATTGGGTCATCTTCCTTCTAGTTTTATATTAGGAAATAAGATGAAGCCACCTTAATTAAATTTTCTTGTTTTATAATGCCTATAGGTGTTTTATTATTATTGAGTATTTTCATAAATTATGTGTAATCAATAACAATTTTAAGCTACAAGATGTATCACGATACACATAAAATTACGTGGTTCTTATTTTGGCTTGGTATTGTAACAACTCATCACATGCAATTTTTAGAGAAAGCTCAAGGTTAATCATTAATGTAAGATCATCCTAGGTATAGGGCTAATCTTGCATCACCCAAAATGTTTCCATTGTTTTCCTTTCAACAAGGGCTATTTCAATGTAGATTTACTATTTGTGAAAAATACTAATTTTAGTAAGTTGGTCATGTAAGCTGAGAATGTTTTGATTTAATAGGTAGAGGTTCATCTTAGTTATATAAACTTTCTAGATGAGATGTATTATCATACCATATGTATTGTAGTAGTTATTTATGTTTTTGGGTACAAAATCTCTAACCTCAATTTTGAAGACCTAAATGGCTCTAAAATGAGGTACTTATAGTTGTCAATTAGAGCTATGGTTAAAGTTATGGCCTCTAGAATTTGGGCTACTTAAAAGTATAATTTGTAATTATTTTTAGCTAATCTTATGTAATAAATATAAGAATAACAATTATTTAGTGGTTGGTCAACCTCAATGGTTAGAGCTAAATTTCTAGAACCTTCTCAAGTGGTTGAAAATTACCTATATGAGGAGTGTTCATAGTGTTGTCTAGGGAAGTTATGGGTGATAGTTCATAGCTCTATCTTAAAGAATATTTTAAAGAAAGCAGCCATTTTTCTTTGGATATTGCATTTCTAAAAATCTATAATTCAATACTTGAGGAGATAATAAGAAACCCATTTTATGTTCTTACAAAAATTCATTTGTTTCTCTATTTTTGTTGTGTGTTTCTAGTATTATGGGGAGCACGCTTCATCAAGTAGTATTAGAATAATATTTCTTGAGTGTGTAGATATATTGTTAATGGTGAGGTAGTTTCACTTGGACTGTGGTTTGAGATAATTGTGTAGATAGATCACCGATTGTGATTTAGTTTGCACTAGGGTTTCAATAATAAGCATAAAAATGCCATCATCAAGGGAACATTATGGAAGAGCCAGAGGTGTGGCACATTAGGGTCTTAGAGATGTTTAGATACATATATAAGAATTACAAGAACATATGTATAAGCAGATAAATTCTATCATAAGAAATAAAAGTAAAGATGAAAGAAAAGAAGAAGGAATTGTTGAGCAAGAAGGAGAAGATAAATTAAAAATGGTTTAGTCAAAAATTGAATATTCTAACACTTAGTCATAACTAACATTCATGTTGTCTCTTAGCTTCCATAAGCTTGACATATACTAAGCCACTCATAAAAAGTTTACATTGGTCAATCTCCATATGTTTTATGTGACATGTTTATTATCTTGGTCTCTACTAAGGTGCTAGGAAAATTTTGACTTTCTTGACATATAGTGAAATATAAACAAGTCCATGTAGCCCAACCATCTTTGAATGGCTCAGTCATAGTGATGACTAACTAACAATGCCTAAAAAATGACTAAGTGTTAGAAACTAATAAGAAACAAGGCTTAAGGATCAACAAACAATAGCATGAGATTCTAAGGTATGAAAGAGTAGGGAGTGACCCTCCTTTTAAAAAAGAAAGGATGGAAAAGATTAAAAAGAAATATCTATAATGGAGAATGAGTTTCATGCCAACTTTGGTGCACAGGATTCTCAAGAGGAAAAAAATGGATGCGGTTAAGAGGAAAAATATGAGTGAAGAAGAATAAGAGGGGAAAATGATTCCATTTCCTTGGAAAGTGTACATTCAAGATGTAGAAAAAGGTCTTTTCCTTTATTTTTAAAATATTAAATTTCATTTTCACATGCGCACATAGGATAAAGGAGGTTTTATTTAAATAAATGGGAGAAATTTCTTCTAATTAAATTAATACTTAGGATAAGGTGGTCAAACCATAGGTCAAAATTGACTTAACAATAAAATGATGATTTGATTAAAGATAAGTGATTGATAAATTATTCATAAAATATATTTATTAAAGGGGTATTATGGTATAGATGCTCATTTTTGGGTGAATAAATTTTATCCTCTTTGACTAATGTGTGAGTGATCTGGGAACACATTGAGTCAAAGAATGATTATGAAAAGATAATTGATAAAGATATGACTTTGAACCTGATTGAATGAAGCACAAAAGGATGAATCAATAAACATAATGATGAGATGAGCACTCATATGTCTAGATAATATCAATACCCGTAACAATAAGATATGAATAAATATATCGAAGATAGATAGATCAAGAGTCAGTTAACATTATGGTCAAGTTTTTTTATTAGTGACTCACACTTAGTCAAATGGTTAGTAGCTACCAAGCTTATCTTGTAGTTTATAGTGTTAACTAAGTAATTAAGGTTCTACTAAGTTCTACAATTGCTACTGAGTTCTAGAATCAATTTATTCAATTCATATTGAGTAGTATCTAACAAGTTGATGAGTATCAGTGCAAACCAAGAATCATAGTATTTACCAAGTTTCATAGTGCAAACTGTGGTCTCTAGTATTTGGTGAGTTCACAATATCAGTGATGTGAATCAAGTGTCGACTAAGCTAGGAAGTATCAACCAAGTGATTCAATTTATATTGAGCTTGTAGTGCTAGTGTTGACTGAGTCTTGTAGTGTCAACCAAGTGATTCAGTTTAGATGTCAAGTTTTGTAGTATTCATCGAGTCACCAGTGTTGACTGAGTTCACACTACTTGGAAGTGATTAGTATGAACTTAGCTTCTATTTCTATTAAGAGCATGATGATGCCGAGTATCATAACCTCACTGGGTGTTTCTTAAGAACTTGAGTACTAGTAGTTGAGTTGACTTTGTGAATTTTGGCAAAACTTGTATTGTAGCTAACTTTGATGAATTGCAATTTGGATTGGTATATATATAATGTATTGTATCACATCCAAATAGGAAAATAGAAGAACATATAGTGTGAATTAAGAGGGATACAAGTAGTATAAGGTGCATCAAAGATTTATCTATTATAGCAAGGTGATCATTACACTCCAAAGGAATCTCAACTAGAAAATTAGAGTTGTAGATCAAAGATTAGCCACTATATCATCCTAATAGCTAGAATAGTTAAAACCGTTCACAAGGTAGACTTAATAGTCTTTTGAAAATCTCTTTACTAAGTGCATACTTCATTGTGTATTTTGAAAATCCTTTAGCAAGGTGGACCTTGAAATCCTTATTGCTCCTAATAGGGTAGATCATCAAAAGTGATCATTTGTAAGCCTTAACTATAGCACTAAAGCTTGTGGGTATCATCCCCACCCTAGTTTTAATTTCTATTTGGAAGGTTTCTAGGTCACCATATCTTGTGTCAAAGTGTTATGAATTTTATAATGCTCTTAATTTTTCATGCATGTAATTAGATCAGAGAATATATGAATGATTAATTGGTGAAATGAGAATAAGTTTTATTGGTTCTTGATTCACCCCTCCCCTCTTAGTAACCTAGCCTATCTGATATTTCCAATAATTGGTATCAAATCTTTGTTGTTATCAAAGAGGGATTTTAATAGCTTGAGCAAAGATCAAAGGAAATGGAGTTATTCAAGCTATATAAGGCCATTGACAATGAAAATCTAGATTTGGAATTAGCTATTGGGCAACTTAAGAAAGAAAAGGAGCAACTCTCTCAATCTTTGGAAAGAAGAAAAGGTCTTGTAATACAAATAAATGAAAAATTCTACACTAAAGAAAGAATTAAATATATCTATCTAGAAAGAAATTCAGATGAGGCTAATGAGGCAATTAGAGACCTATTAGAAAAGAATTGTAATCTTCAAGAAGAAGTTAGAAAACTAAAAAGAGAACAAGAAATTCAGTCAATAAGATTGTGTGAAGCCATGGAAGAAAAATACAAAGCCAAAGAAGAGATAGAAGGAGAGAATAATGAAATTCAGCATGTCTCCCTTCAATAGAAAGACTTTAATGATTAGCTTACTAATGCAAATAAAAAAATCATAAATCTAAGATAAGAGAATGAAAGATTGCAAAATGGTCTAAACACTAAAAAGAAAAACAATGAGAGGATTATGAAATATCAAATAGAAATGAATTAGTTGAATGAGAAAAGTCAATATAGATAGAAATTCAAAGCATGGATAGGATACATAGAAGGAGGTGAATCATCCAAGAAAAGAGCTCAAAAGAATCAAAGACCTACTTGCAATAACTATGGTAAGTTAGGTCATACATCAAAAAGATGTTGGAGTAATGGTAAATCAAAATTCAATGGAAAGTGTTACAATTGCAATCAACATGGTCATAGAGCTAATGAATGCAAAGAGAAAGCTAAATTTGAAGGTAAATGTCACAAATGCAAGAAGCATGGGCACAAATCTTCTTAATGAAAAACTAAGATATTGAACCTAGCAGTATAGATTGTGAAAGCTATATTTAGTTGGGACTACAACACATGGTGTAGATGCCACTATTATGAAGAATTTGGGTATATTAGAGCAAATTGTGTGAAACATCACATGAGGAGAAGAGACACCACTAGAAGATGTTTTATTTTAATAGAAGTTGTACATCTTGCCAAGAACTATATGAACATTGCAAGGATTGAAGATAAAAAGAAAACCAAAGCTAACATTATCAGAAAGCAAATATGGTGACAATGGATTCTAAAATATTCTAAGAATGCAAGTTTCAGCCATGAAGCACATGTCACTCAAGAATTGGGTGACTCAAGAATTTCAACTTGATCTCCCATAGGGTGTTTAGAATTGTGTCTCAACCTTGCAATCTTTTTTTGGAAAACTCTAAATTTTTTTTAGAAAATTCAAGAATTTGTTTGTGGAAGTTTTCCACATGTTTATAAGTTAAAAAAAGGTGTATGAGTTGTTAAAAATGTGTCTAGTCTCTATAAAAGTGTAGAAGGTCTATTTTAAGAGTGTAAACAACTCATTGTATGAATTTTATGGGGGTATAAACTAGAGGATAGAATTATGGACGAAAATGGTATTCTTGGAGTTACAAATGAAAGGTGGGTAACATGTGGCATGGATTTTTTTCCCATGGTTTTGGGGCATGGTTTTGTAAAAAATACAAATGGTTTCCAAGTGAAAAAACACTATAAAAGAAGGGCTTGGGGAGGTTTTTTAATCATTAAGTTCAATTTGCAGGACTAGTGCTAGAAGGAGTCTCTCTAAGTTTAAGTCTAACTTTGAGTTGTGGTGTTACACTCTTGTAATAACTTGCATTGCAAGTGTATTTTAATCTTCCATATTTGAGAATACATTGTGCAGGTTTTGGAGGGTGAGGTTTTTCTCCCATAAGAGTTTCCGCATGGTAATCATTGTTGTTAGATTTTTAAGTGACTCTACAACACCCTAGGATCAAATGAAAGACCAAGACAACTTCCACAAGAGATTGGAAAGAAAATTGTATGAAGATGCAAGAATAGTATTATTGATAATGGGCTTGATTGAAATCCAATGGATTGATTTTAAATGTACATAACAAGCCTCCTTATATAGGAGAGGTGATAAGAGACAATGATAAGGAGAAGATAAGCTATCACCCACACAAGGTGGAATCACATGTCCATGAAAGGTGGATCATCATCCATTATGCAATGAAGTATGTGTGATGATGAGGATGATAATGTGATATGTGCACTAAAGGTGGAATGAGATAACAAGTATGACCACCTAGAGTGGAGTTCTCCTACACCATGTGTTTAATTAAGGTGCAAACTCCTAAGTGTCTCAATCAAAAACTACTATGTAATTCATTATCCTAATTAAGCTTAAGTAAGTGTAATTAGTGAATATTTAATTACACCAACACCCCCCTTAAGTGCAACTTGGGGGAATGCACTTAAACTCACAATGAAAGATGGGTCCCAACTACTAGGCCATTTTAGGTACTTATGTACAATATGCAATGCAATACATGAAATGTAATCAATCATAAAGTGGAGAAAGAGAGATGAAAACAAGATGCATGGATGGATGGAGTACTGAAGACCCCCAAAAAATTGCATACATCATGTATATACAAAAAATGACACCCCCCACCCTAGGAAGGAAATAAGGAGACATGATATCCCCCCCATAATGAAGAAGCTCCGATGTAGATAAAGAGTACCTACAAGAAAAATATAATCTAATGCCTACAAGAAACATGTTTCTCCTTTGGAAGAGATAAATATATCAAAAGATGAAGAAGCCACTCCATGTAAAAAGTGAGGAAGGAGGAAGAAAGTCTCCATGTATACATCTCTGAAGATTGAATAGGTATCTCCAAGCTCAAATATTTTATCACACCATCAAGTTGACCTATGAGATGTGAAAAAACAAGAGAACATGAAGAGTTGGGAAATCCAATCTCCAAAGAAGGTGAAGACAAACCTCCTTAGATGTATTAACTAAATTTGCATTATGAGAATCATCTAAAAGAGCATCCAAAAATTCATCCCACACTGCAAGATCTGAAGCATAAAGATCATCCTACTAAATAGTAGAGCTCATGTCTAAAGAAGAAAGAGGTGGAGGAGTACGAAGTTCAACACTTATCTCAAGAATAAAATGATTCAAGTGTCCCCTATTCTCCTCACATGAATTATTCACTGCTGATAAAGGGTTAGATACATCATGAATATCATCATCATTATGAACAAAATATGCAAAAGAATACAAGCATGATGTATTATCAATAACTTCCATAGCTATGACATCTTTAGTCTCCATGTCCCTAATATAGCCATAATCAAGAGTGAACTCAAAAATTTTACCTTGTGCCCCATGAGTAATTTGGTAAATGGAAATGATATTTGTGGTCAAGGATGGTACACAAAGAACATCATTAAATATACCCTATCCCATAGGAATAGAACCTTTCCCACAAACCTTCATGTATGTTTTATTACCCATCAATATAGGTGGAGAAGTACAAGGCTCAATAGAAGAAAACATATCCATAGAAGATGCCATATGATGTGATGCACCTAAATCAAGAAGCCATTTACCTTGCTTAGGATGTGTGGAAGTAATGAGTGCTTGTCCTTTGCCTCTAGATGATGATGTAGATGTAGTAGCTACTTGATATTGAGAAGAGGGAGAAGCCACTAATGAAGGAAATTGGATGCTATGTTTTTGAAGAATGTGAGTAAGCTCATCAATCTTCTTATGGAAACATTTATTCTCATCATGTCCTAACTTTTTGCAATAAGCACATTTATCTCTCTTTCTTCTAGATGATTCAATATTATGTTCTAAAGGAGAGTCATCACCTTCGTCATATTTCTTAGGATCCTTGTGTTGTTTGTTTCCCTTTCCTTTGAGAGCCTTTGGAGATGAGTCATTTGCAACCAATGCTTGATGCTTTAAAGGCTTCAATTGACCCATGTGTGCTAACTTTTCTTTTTCCCTTATGAGTTGAGCTAAAAATTCATCAAGAGAAGACATTTTGTATGCACTACCAAGAGCATCCATAGTAGCATAGAATGTGGAAACAAAGATTGAATATTTAGGACCTAGCTTGAAAAGAATGGATAATATCAATTTCTCATGATCTTTAGTAATGCCACAATTAGAAATCTCTAATCTAATAGAATTGAAATTAGAGAAAAAGTGTTGAGGATTATCAAAATCACATAGACTTAGACCTATAAGCTCAGTCTCCAATTTTAATTTTCTGATTCTTCTAGGTTTACCAAAGATTCCATCCAATGTAGTCCAAACATCATGAGGATGTGTGCAAGATGCAATATGATATAGAAAATCATTAGAGATAGTAGATCTAAGAGAGCCAAGTCCTTTATCACTTCTATCAAACCATTTCCTTCTTTTTGCAACACCTATAGTTGGTTCTAGATCCCATCCAAGAATCATTCTAAGCAATCCAATACTCATCAACTAATTAGAAACGAATTTTTTCCTTTCATGATAGTTATATGGAGTGAGTAATGGAACTTTTGAAAAATTCCATAATGAATCAAAGAATGACTGAAATCAATTGATAACTCCTTCAAATTACTAATTCAATTATAAAAATTGCAATCCAAGTATTCACTAACTGCAAATATAGCCAAAAAAGACCTATTTCTAAAAGTGATATGTCCACTCCAAATCACTAAAATCTGATTATAGATCTTAAAAGTAGAGAAAAAATCATGCACTTTCAAAAAAATTACACTTGAAAATGTTACCAGATGTGACCAAACAAAGCCTTGAAAGTTGCAAAAAATGGGATTTGTGATTTTTAGATAAATTTAGATAGAGATCCAAAATCACCTGCACCACTATGTAGATTGTGAAATTCTACCCCAAAACAAAAAAACATTCTTGCAAAAAGGAGTCCATATCAGGGAGTATTGTTGTTTGAAAATTGCCTTTGAAATATTTTTTTTGAATCATCACTGTCGTACATTCAAAAATCAAATGGCTATAGATTTGGCCTTAGATGTCCAATTTGGATGTAACAAAATTTGATTTAGGAGTTTCTGGACCTCCTCTATTTGATGCCATCCTCTGATTTGCACCAACAAGCTCTAATTTTCACTTGCAATAGAAGGTTACAAAATATGACTCCTAAGGTGTCCTCCAAATTGTGATGTCCAAATTTCCAAATGCTACACCAATAATAAGTCAAGCCAAGATTGTACTTCTTAAGAAGAGGTCTTCACACCATGAGAGATCTGATACCATGTTAGAGTTTTAGATGACTCTACAACACCCCTAGGATCAAATGAAAGACTAAGATAACTTCCACAAGAGATTGACAAGACAATTGCATGAAGATGCAAGAATCCTATTATTGATAATGATTGACATCCAATGGATTGATTTGAAATGTAAATAATAGGCCTCCTTATATAATAGAGGTGATAAGAGACAATGATAAGGAGAAAATAAGCTATCACCCACACAAGGTGGAATCACATGTCCACAAAAGGTAGATCACCATCCACTATGCAATGAAGTATGTGTAATGATCAGGATGATAATGTGATATGTGCACTAAAGGTGGAATTCTCCTACACCATGTGTTCAATTGAGGTGAAAACTCATAAGTGTCTCAATCATGAACTACTATGAAATGCATTATCCTAAGTAAGATTAATTAAGTGTAATTAGTGAATATTTAATTACACTAACAATTGTGTTATGAGTTCATTGTTATTTTGATTATGTTATTATGCATTTCTTGAGATCTCTCCAATAGTTAGTTGAATTTTCATAATTGTCCTCTCAAAGATTAGTGTAGGAAGTGATTCTACTCACCTTATCTTCCTTACAAGTGGTATTAGAGTTTGGCTAGTTTTGGTTCTATTTGTTGGGTACAGGGTTTTTTGAGCTAATCAAGGTTTGAGTGGGAGTTTGTGCACAGGTTTTTTTATTTCTATGTTGCAACATTGCAAAGATGGCATGCACATCAATGAGGATTGATGTAGAGAAGTTTTCTAGCACAAAATTTAAAATGTGGAAGTTGAAGATAGAAGATCTATTGATTGACTGGGATCTATAGGATGTAGTCAATGAAAATAAGTTGAGGTCCATAGATCCAACTTTAGCCACAGAGTATGATGTGAGAGATAGAAAAGCTAAAAGTCTCATTAGATTATGTCTTGTAGACTCTATACTAATTAATTTCCATGAAGAACCATCCATGAAGAATCTTTGGAAGAATCTAAGTGAGATCTATCAAGTGAAATCACTTGTGAACAAGATTTTATTGAGGAAGAAGTTGTATTCCTTGAGAATGGAAGAAGGTGGATAGATTTTTGAGCATCTTGAAATTTTTAATATGTTGGTGACTAATTTGACCTCAGTTGGGGTGTGAATGGATGAAGATGAAATTTGCCAAATAGTGTTATGTTCTTTAATAGACTCATGGGATAGCCTTATCATGGCCATAGGGAGCACTTTACTCATCTTGAAGATGGAGTACATTGCTGGTTCTCTACTTTCTTAAGAGATGAGAAGGAAGATCTCTCTAAAAACCAAAGAGACTTTGAGTGTTCAAGGAAGACAAAAGGAAAGAGGAAAGAATGAAAAGCAACATGGCCGTTCTAAGTCCAAGAATAAGGAGAGATAAAAATCTTGTGGTAATTCCAAGGTGATCTATTGGAATTGTTGCAAACATGGACACTTTTTAAAGGATTGCAAAGAGGAAAAGAAAAAGAAGAAGAAGCAAGATTCTGATTCTAAGTCTAAGAAGGAAGATGTAGGTTCTTTCATCACATCCTAGGATACTCGTGTAGGTGAGAATGCATGGTTGATAGACTCAGGTGCATCTTTTAACAAGGTTCCTAATAGAAATTGGTTTAGTCAATATGAAAATTTTGATGGTGGTAAGGTGCATTTGGGTGATAACTTAGTTCTTGATATTGTTGGTTGTGGAAGTATTCATTTGAATTTTTCTTATGGTAGAATTAGAAGATTTGATGGTGTCTTGCATATATTGGAACTAGAGAGGAGTTTTTATTATCTATTAGTGAACTAATAGATGTGGGTGTACATGTATAGTTTTCTGAAGTAGGTGTGAAAATGTTGAGAGGTGCTATGGTAATAGCAAGAGCAAGTAGATTCAGTACATTGTACAAACTTGATGCATGCATGGTTGAGTGGAATAGTACTTTTGATCAGATTGTGAAGAGGACCACTTTTTTGGAGAAGGAGATGGTTTCTCTTTCAATAGATGGCCATGGTTTTTGGGTACCCAAGGGTGCTCTATCTACTAAATCAAAGCTACCTATAGAGAAGACTATGTTATGGCACTAGAGACTTGGACACATAGGTGATAAAAGATCTACAAACCTTAAAGAATAAAAAACTTGTTGATGGGTTGAATAAT